>QANU01101648.1:168372-244118 GCA_003254905.1 Nissolia schottii | reverse complement strand
TTTTTTTTTTACTTTTCTTTTCATGTCCCCAAAAAAAATTAAAAAAAAGTGGTCCCTAAAATGTATTATCATGTACTCTAACAATTTTCCTAGTTTGCAGTGGTCTAGTGTTCCTTACTTTTCAAGTAATGGAGTGAATTTTGGCAGTTGTCAGCAGAGGTATCATAGGAGGATAGAGGAATTGGAGAGGTTTCCTAGAGACATCATTCGGAGGATATTGCAGACTTTGTCGTACAATGTCGCCGAGTTGTCTGAACAATAATGGGAAGACTACTTGAGCCGATGTGGGGTGGTAACTTTACCATCTTACCCTTATCAACCTTACCCCGAGCCTTGCTTTCCCCTCACCTATCCGACTGATTCATACCACAACTAACCACCACCACTTAAACTTCCACCATACCCACATGAGCAATATCCACCACATTCTTACTCACCAGAGCCCACATGTTATCAGCCCACATTTGAATCATCATACCAACCTCCTCCTTACCAACAATAAACTCAACACCCTTCCCAAGAGGAGATGAAGATGTTGCAGGAAGTGTTGAGAATAATGCAAAAATCTCAACGACGAATTGATGCAGATTTGCAAAAGTTATAATATGAGATAAATCAGTTAAAGGCTAATGAAACCTTGGATGCATAGTAGGCATGAGGAGGATAGTCACCAAGATAATGGGGTTGGGTGTGAAGACTCATCATTTTACATCATCAATAATGGTGGACCTTCAGAGGTTTTGATAGAAGAGACACCACGGTTCATCATTCTTGATGATGAATCTGATACAGAGATGGTGTTTGAAGAGCCACAACCAGAGGAAAAAGCACATAGCATTTGTGTTATTCTTGGTGTGGTCGAAATTCCGATTGAGCCTGCTTTGCTACCTAAATCCCCCACATACTCCCATTATTCCCTCTCTTAGCCTATCAGTTACCACCACTCGAGATGCACTTTGAGACACATGTTCCTCTCCTTGGATCATGTGAGTATGCCCACTTGGAGATTGATGGCCAGTTGCAGGCCTTGTGTGAAGGGTTTAGAGACCTTCTTGCTGCTACTAGAGGAAGGTTAGACCATGTACAAGGACGGTTTAAGAAGCCTCCTAGTGGGAACCTTCATCCACCCCTACTTGGAATGATTAACTGCTGGATGACCAAGCCAAGACGAAGCCTCAAAGCTTCATGACATTGATGGAATATCTTAAGGCTTGGCTTCCAAAAGAAACATGGCTTCCAGGGCCATGACATGACTTACATGATGTGGGATCCCGATGGAGACTACCGCAGCAAACTTTGATGGATGTTTCTGGACCAATTCAAACATGATCCTCCATGAGGTGGTTGTTGTCTGTCCAACTTAAGGACATGAAATAAAAGTGTTGGGTGGGAGACAACCCACCGTTTATGAGTTTTTCTTTCCTTTTGTTCTATTTATCTATTTTAATTTGTTATTTTTATCCCTGCCCCATTTTGTGCACCGAGGTCAATGCACTTCTTTGAAGTGTGGGGTGGGAAAGTCGTTATTTTCTGTATGACTAGGATAATGATTTTAACTGTGCAATAATTGTGGAAATTCATGAATAGGGGATCATTTAGATTAGTTGATGATTAATCTGTGCCGTGTGAAATGATGTGTTTGATTATTTAAGGCATTATGTTTGATTGAGCATTTTATAGATCCTAGCATGTTTTAATTAATTGGATGATATTACCTAGTGAGCTATTGAGCCTTTCATTGGATGGCAACACTACATGTCATTCCTTCTTTGTTGTGTATACACTTGCTAGTATTCAAGTCTAGAACTTGCCTGATTGTCTGCATTGCACTTTTACCTTTATACATGACATGTGACATGATTGAGGCATTCTTTGTGTATTTACCTTACATATCCATACTAGCCTACCTTGAACATTTGACCCTTTCTAGCCCCATTTCGAGCCTTGTAGTCTTTTATTGAATAATTATCACAATACAAGCTACCAAGAAAAATCATGATACACCTAGCTTTAGGGCTTAGGAGAATTGTGGTACATTTGTTCATATGTGCTAAGCAACAAGTGTGGGGTTACATAAGGACATGTAACATTCAAAGTAGGGGAAGAGCGACCACAATTGCTCCTATTGGTTAGAAAATCTATAAAAGTGCTGGTACAAAAAATTTTGAGGCAACTAATATGCAAAACATCCAATTAGGAGCACCGATAGAAACTCTCCCCTAATCTAATGGGTAAGCAGTGATAAGATTCCCAGGAAGTATGAAAAACTATGAATGAAAAAAAAAAGAGAATGAAAAAAAAGTGAATAAAAGCGTTTGGGATTTTGTCATCGAGCTAATTGGAGAACAAGAGAAGCTAGTGGAGATAAAGGTCTTTACACCATTGGTTAAGCACATATGCATGAATTCTATCTACTAAGTTTTAGGCTTTAGCTCACTGGCCATATGATGTCCCACATTGACTTTAGCCCCATTACAACCCTTAGAAGACCTCTTGATGAATGTCATATATATTTGGTGATCTATGATGCTTAGAAGAAAGTCAAGCGTATGGAGGGGACTCTAGTGTAGTGTTTGAGAGAGCATTGAATGAATCTATACACTATGAGTGATGAGTGACACACATTGACCGGTGAGACCCAATTGATTTTAACATGCCTTGACTTATTCTTTGTTCACGATTGATATGCCAAGAAAATTAGTTTTAATGCACAGTGATATCATCTATTCTCTAAATGTACTTTATTTTTGGATTGTCATATAAATTGCACAGTTGTCTGGTAGTTAGTGAGTCGACTTAAGTGCCTTCCTAAGTTTCGCGGCTTTGTAAGGAATATAAATAGGGTCGCCGCACCAAAAAGATTTTTCTTTCTATGTTTTTTGTTTTATTTTCATTTTTAGTCTACTTTTGTTCTTAGTTCCTTGCATGAGGACATGCAATTGTTCAAAGCACATAGGGAAAATTAGCATGCATAATTTGTATGGAAGATACTAAAGCATTCGGCCTTGAAAATGGAGGAAAATCCTTGTGGTTCAATTGTCATAGAGTGTTCCTAGACCTCGGGCATCCATTTACCCATAACAGGTACGGGTTTACAGTGAATGGACTAGAGGATGGTGAGCCTCTAGAAAGACTTAGTGGGCACAAAACTTGGAGGAGGGTTAATCGGTTACCAAAAATAACTGAAACAGGGAAAACTCAAATTTCCAGGCTATGGGGTAGAACATCATTGGACCAAGCATAGTATATTTTGGGAGTTGCTATATTGGAAAGATAATTTGGTTCTTCATTGTCTAGATGTAATGCAAATATAGGAATATGACAAAGCAAGGTTAGACTTGGCAATCTATTACAAATGTCCTAATTTGTGCTTCAAGCCTCTTGCAGATGGTCGTTGGATTAAGTCCAAGGTATACTACACATTGGACAAACGTCAAATAGAGAATGTCTTAAAGTAGCTGCAAGAGTTGAGAATATCAGACGGTTATGCATCCAA
The DNA here is from genome assembly GCA_003254905.1 of Nissolia schottii. Classification (NCBI taxonomy): domain Eukaryota; kingdom Viridiplantae; phylum Streptophyta; class Magnoliopsida; order Fabales; family Fabaceae; genus Nissolia; species Nissolia schottii. Next base: position 240,622 of record QANU01101648.1, on the reverse strand, counting down.
TTTGGGTAGATATGTAAATATTTCACAAGACAAACTTGTGGCACGAAGAGCCATGACTATCATGTTTTGGTGCAGTGTTTGCTCCCAATTGCATTCATTGATCTACCTAAGCATGTGTTGAAGTTGTTAACCGAATTAAGTCAATATTTCAAAGACTTATGTTCATCCACCCTCAAGGTTGAAGACTTGTTACTGATGGAAAAGAACCTTTTGATTATTCTGTGTACACTAGAGCAAATATTTCCTCTAGCATTCTTTGACTCAATGGAGCATTTGTCTATACACTTAGTGACATAGAGATTGTCGCCTATCTCTTTATTAAATTAAAAAAAAAAACAAGTCAACCCAATGAAGTGCAGTATAGTTAACTTGAGTCGTCTCACAAGGAAGCAATATAAAACCAATACAAGAAAAATAGGGGTTGTTTGAAGTGGATTATAGAAAATTAACAATTAGTTAAAATAATACTCCACAAACGGTTCTTCATAGATCAAGGATTAATTATCATCGGTTCCAAAATTAATTATTCATAAAAAGGGTGTTGTTTATTAGCTAAAGATCTCCAACTAACATGCAACGCACCTAAGAGATCACGACCGCTCTCTGCTAAGCATCAACTAGTACAAGAGTTAACAACCGAGACATGGATTCAAACACCTATACTAATTTGGTTACCCAATTGCCAACTTAACCCGACTGGATTAATTCCCCAATTTTTACTTACGCTACTTGGTTAATTCTCATTGACCAACTTGAATTTACCAATCCTAATAATCTCAATTCAACAAATAGTACAATCATTAAGATTTATTAAATTAGAATTAAATATAATTAATATCATGCGATCGTCATGTTACTAATTAGAGAAAAGGAAAAGAATTATGAATTATCATGAAGCGCAAGAACCTCCAATTAATCCTAATCCTAGAATTACCGCATGCAAGGCATCAAGAAACTACTCCTCCATAGGTGGGGGATTAGAACTCATAATAATAAATAAATAAAATGGTAAATAGATCTGAAACAAAAACACGAAACCTGAATTAAAATCACCGGTGGAAACAACGTCGAACACGAAAGAACCCGAACGCAATCGCAAGAGCTCCAACAGTGCTTGAATGTAAATAAAATACCTAAGCACCACTAACGACGACCTACGGTGCGGGAAAATAAATATAAAATTGTAGAAAAACTAATCTAGGAGGCAGAGAGTACCAAGTTGTGATTGTGAGAAGATGTCTATTTATAGAGGATGTACCTAAAGTGAGTGAAACTCCTACACTTTTGACATAGCAGTTGGTAAAATAGAGATAACCTTGGCTACAAATATCGGATTGAGGTGATTCAAGTCTTCAATTAAAGTTAAGAGATAGATCTACAACTTTGTAGTTGAAGCTAAATCGCGATGCAACTTCTATCATGGTGAAAAATCCGTGACAAAATCAGAGTTAAAAAATATCTTCAACAAATCTTTGACCAAATCTTTTTGAATTTGAATTCAAATTTGTATTTTATGATCCACATCTTCTCTTCAAATCTCTTCTTTAAAATTTATATTTTATCTAATCACCTTCAAATCTTCATTGATCCTCTTGACAATTTATTTTTCTACAATTAAAATAAAAAATAAAAAGGAACAAAAAATTTACAAATTGATTTCTAAGATAAAAAAAATGTTGCCTTAAAGTGCATTTTTCTCAATTTCTCACAAAAGAGGATAATGTGAAAAATATATTAATTAAGCATTAAAACCACTCAATTTTAGGATGCAATGTTCAATTATAGAATAATAAAATAAGGTGCAAACTCCACCTATCACTTAGCATATGAAGCCCAGATGTGTGGTCCAGTTCAGTATAGGTGAATGTATCCATTTGAAAGGAGCATGGGCATGTTAAAAAGACCTATAAAAAATAGAGGCCAAGAGGAAGGATCAATATGTGAAGCATTCTTGTCAAATGAGAATTCTCAGTTTTGTTCATATTACTTTGGTGATAATATCGATTGCATGAGAACTAGGGTGGGACGGAATGATGACGAAGGTGAAAGCTCAAGTAAGTCAACTTTGTCCATCTTCAACCAACCTAGTCGTGCGGCTAGCAAATCTAAATACCATTGGTTGACCGAGCAAGAAAAATTGGCAGCTCATTTGCTTGTTTTGTTGAATTGTGATGAAGTGCAGCCATTGTATGAGTAAGTGTTCTATCATTTTCCTCTCATGACCATTTTCTACTTCTATTTAATCAAATCAAGTATTTATTGATTTTCCTGCAATTGTTTTAGGAAATGTCAATTAAAATATGGTGATCAATTTTTTGATCAAATATTTCCTCCATGGTTCAAAAGTCATGTATGTATTCAATAGTATATGGTGATTGAGGTATTTCTTAATTTTTTATATTGTCATTAGTTTAATATTAAATTTTGAATACATACATGTGTGCCTAAAGGAATTATATTGCATGAGAGTGATTTGTTAGGCATTTTGTAGCAATCCAAAAATTTTATGAATTTTGCTTTCACTTTTGGTGAAATTTATCCTTGTTAAATAAAATTACTTTATTAATTTTTTTTTTATGGATTGTGAATATTTTTGGATTGTGTAGATAATGGACATACCCTTTAGTGTGACATTATTGACATAATCATTGTGTGATAGAGAAAAATAATTTAACTATATTATATTATATTATATATATGTTGCAAGTAACTTTTTTTTTACAATGTAGGTAATATTATTTTTTCCTCTATCAAGTGAGAGACTTGTATGTGATTTGGGACCCTTAGGTGGAATTGCAATGATACAAGTGCTCTAATTCAATTAATTGTCCAATTAATTGAACATGAGAAAATCATTAATATGTAAGCAAATATTATTTTGGTTATGATTTTCTCTACCTTTTGTTCTATATCGCTTTAAATTTTAGGATCTTAATTAAGGACATTGTTAATTCTCTTTGATTGTATTGTTACTCCCCAACATATTGAAATTTTGTGTAGTGAGAGTTAAAGACTTTATATTGTGTTATGTCCTTAATTATTGTTGATTATTGCCACGCTTCAACTTTGGACATGACCGTATATCGGGCTACCATCCCTATGAAAGCTCTGACGTGGCATACTAATACTCATGCTTGATAAAATAAACAACTTATTTTATAAATATATTCTTTAAATAATATATCTGAAATACATCAAGTTTGAAGTAATAATGAAGAAATAAGTAATACATGTATACTAATGTGGGATCCTGCCTAAGTAATTTGGAGCATATCTAATAAGTAAAACTTGGTAAACCCCATTGCAAAGCGGAGCTTACCGTTGACGTTGGACCTTGCGGCTACTACACGAGGGAGACGTTCTCACATTCTTCTACTGCATCTGAAAATAATAAGACAAATGAGTAAGTTGTCAAATAAGTGGTGGGTACCTCGGTACCACTCACATAACATATATTGCATATAATACAATGTATATATAGCTGGACAATAAATAAAGCATATGAAAGCAAGTTGGAAGGTAACTACTGAATAAGTAAATTTGTTCTATCTTGCAACATGTGCCCACCTCCAGCAGAGGGACGCGAGGAGAGATGTCTCTCAATCCTCGATTCAAGGGGAATGCAAGCTCAACCTTGCTTTGTTCGGATAAATTCTTGCAGTCTTGGATACACTAGAACCTAAATACTGGATCTTTGAGGGTACGCTAAACCCTTAAACTGTGGGGACACTGACCCCATATGATGTTGAATATAACTGAGGGGACACTGACCCCGTATACTACCAAATCAAGTCCTCTACCCTAAGGCATACTAGTTATGAAGTCTTTCAGTTTAGGTGAGCTAGATTGATTACCGGAGTTGTTAGATACTATGTGTACTATTTACGGAAAGTAGTGTTCTAACCAGTTGATTATGCTTTCAATCTAGTTTTCTTGCTACTCGTTCGAAACCAAGGACTGTAATCCCGTGCTTAGGGAGGTTCCTAGGAAAGAGAGGTGTGTCACAACGGACAACTTAAGTACCAGGTCTTTCCTAACCAGAGCCTTTCCACAGTCAGAATCTTTCCTTAACCTAGAGTCTTTATTGAGGGTATAAGCCTAACCAATAATACCATTACTTAGTATTGACAACTGACTCAATTATCAGGCCACTAATGTGGTATACCGTCGACACCAGGACCTCCACTCACCTAGAAAGGCCTGAGACTAGGGAACACTGGCACTAGAAACTTCGACCGATGTAGCGTTGGCACCTGGAAAGACCAACAAGCACCACACTATTAGAAACCAATAAAACATAACTAAGGAGCATCGCGGTAGCGAATTAGTATCGCCATGGTGGTCGAGAACCACCATAGCGCTACCATAGTTTTTTTGTGACTCTGCACTTTGGTGTTTCGCTCTGTTTTGTAATTTTGTTATTAGAACAATTAATGATGAGTTATTGAACTCACATTGAGTACTCTAGCATAGATTTTTTTTCCGTAAATCTCACTATCACTTTTTAAAACCATTAGAGTATTTCGAAGTTACGATCTCTAATGAAAATTGTGTTTGTTTTAATATGTTGGATTATTGGGAGTAATATATATTGTCATTACTGTCTTAAGACTAAATAATATTTTGCCATATATTATTTTGTGTCCTTTTGTTCTGTATATGTCATATTGTGGTAGACTTTTGTCAACTAAGTTACTACAAAAGTTGTTGTTATTAATCCCCTAACCAATGGCTAGCAACCTATAAAGGTATAATGAGATCACTTTGGGGTTTTGAGTTAGTGAGAATTTGTTCTGTAGTTTCGTTATGACCTAGTGTTATTGTGAATGTCATTTAAGTTTGCGCAACTTAATTATTAACACAATTTTGTGTAATGGCATATAATTGAGATATATTGAATTCAATCTCAATATTTATACTGAGATATTTTGTTTCATCTCAGAAAGCATCTGGTGCAGATGCATTGTTGTCATATGTTATTGACATATTGTTATTGTGAGCGCTTTTATGTTCATATGGCACATTTTTGCAGACATTTTGGACCCAGTCTCATTTTTTTTTATGTCAAAATAATTAGAGTGTTTTGTTTAAGTCTAGTTATTTTGTGATCACTATTGTTATTGGACCTATTTTGTTAAGCACGACTTATTAGTGAGTATTATTATGTGTTTTGTGTTTGGACTAGCTATAATGAGTGGGTTAAACCCATCATTTACTAACACATGGGAGAGGCCACTACTTCTAGCCACATAGCAAGTGTTTATTGCCCCATTGAGACAGAACATAGTTTGAAATTGCTATGTGGAATAGAAGAATTCTCTCTCCCTCTCTTATCCTTATAGAATTTTAGGAACAATGTTGTTATAGAAGTATCCGAGATAGGTTTGGAACTTGGACCTTGAGCGAAGCTCAAAAATTGATGAGATGATGAGAACAATTGTTGTACCCAAGAGTGATGATGGTGATTAGCTTGAGCGGCAGTGGCAATATCTGCAAAAGATACTTTGACACCCAAGTAAGTGAATTTCTTAGGTATTAAGTATAATTGAGATAGATTGATCATCCCTGAGCATAAGTGTTGCTTTTTCTTATATAGTATGCCATGGCTATGGCTGTTTTGACTGTTGGGTAGCCTTTAATATGCTTTTGTAACGACTCGGATGAGGTTTGATTGAGTTGATTAAAGCCTCTAGTTATGCTCATAAAGCATAAAATGATTACACATAAATATATCGACGAGTATTTATAAACACCATTACTATTAATAGTTATGGTTTTTCAATCACCTATTCTAGTATGAGGTAAGTGCAACTAATCGACCCGAGATGAGGTGAGGTTGAACCAACTTGTAGAAGTCTTATGTCTTCACTCATCTCGGCTAGTCAATACCTAAGTCAAGACCAGATTTAGTCCGTAACATAAGCCCCAAGTTGATATATGACATTAAGTCACATGTCGAGTTTTCTTAAGTACACTTGAGTATAATGTTACAAAATACCATAAGGCGTAACGAGGTAAATGATTCTGACATGTTTATTGTGCCAGTTCTCCTCATGAATTTTATGGGAAACATAACTTTGATGTGACGGAGGCAGGTACAGTAGGCCTATGTTTTGCCCATCATACCCCTTAACATGCTAAAGTGTTTTATCATTTTACCCTTTAACCTCTTCATATTCCGCATCAACCTTTTTGGGGGGAGTTTCAAAAACTTCCTCATTATTTTAACTTCCTCATTTACTTCATAACCATCACTCTCATTCTCCTCTTCTTTCATATTTCCCTTCTTTAGAGAATCATCATTCTCCCCTCTTTGTTGGAATCATCTATGAGCCTGCCTCATCAATCTTCGAAGAGAATTTTGAAGCCATTTTCAGTTTCATTTACTTAATTGTATCATTTCCTCTCCATCATCTATAAGTATACACAAAATCCTTCTTGTTCCTATCGCAACTTTGATGTTTCCATCTTGAATTTATTGCTCCGATTGCCATGAACTTGCTATATGCTTTGATAGGTTTTTGTAACAATAGGGAAATTCACAAATTTTGTTTGTTATACAAAACTCTGTGCTTGAAATTTATGGTTTTTCCTTTTTGGATGATTGGTAGTGCTAGGGTTTCTGGGTTTATAGGAAGAAAATTAGAACAAGTTTATAAAAGGAATCTTTTTATCTCTTTTGGAATATTGGTTTGTGAATCTGGTTTACGAATGCTTGGTTTGTTTTCATCTTGGTCCTATTTGAGATTTGGGTAGTATATGAGATTTCGATAGGAATTTATACCCTAGTTTATAATTTGGGGGAACCATAGGGTTTGTTTCCAGTTTATCAACTTCTCATGTCAGTGTTGTTAATATCTCAGTCCCCACCTACATGAAAAGAAGAGCACGTGAACTATTTTGACTTACTTGGAGGGGTAAGCCAAGAAAAAGACTTTGCTAAAGAGTTTATTACTATGCTAGCATCTTCAGATGAATAGATTTGTTTCTCATACGATGAAGGAGATATTCCTTTCATGTACATGTATGAGTCATCCTTCAACCTTATAGGCTTGAAACTTCCTTTTAGTGATTTTGAGCTATCTTTTTTTGAGGTTACCGAGATAGCTCTTTCTCAACTCCATCCCCAATAGCTAGGCCTTCATTTTATCCTCCAGAGCGCTATGTGAACATCTCGGGCTTCCCCCCAACTTTAAATGTTTTCTTCAGTTTTTTTCATTTCTACAAGTATGGGGATGATAAGGTTGGATTTCTCTTAAGGGAATGAAAGACACGTCATCCTTCAAATTATTCGAAAGCTCATTCCACAATTCATTCAAAATTTGGTTGTTCAAGGTGTATCTTGGTGTAGGGGTTCAACCATATTTATTTGATGTCCACGGCAAACCTCGTTTTTCTTTTTTGTTGGAATAGAAACTACTTTTGTCTGGATCCAGATCCTGAGATGCCAGACTGGGAAAAAGCTTTGGTAAAAGTCCTGGTTGACGCCTTCCATAATGACTTATTTCTGACCAAATGTTTAGTTTTAGAACCTAAGAAGAAAAAGGCATATATCAGTAGAGTTGTTTGACTTGTTTTATATAGTTGGTTCGAGATAACAGTAAAATATGTTGCTCTCCATAATAATTTTTTTGCTTCTTTAAGATCGTTTGATAATGTCCCTTTCTGAATATACTTCTGGATTGGAGACATCCATGTCAATCCTTCATCTCGGATTTGTCCCACTTGAAGACAAAGAGATATGGAAGAACAACATAGAGTCTCTTGCATCAAGACTTATGTAATCAATATTAGTCCTTCATCTAGGATTTGTTCAATTTCTGAACAAAGAGATGCTAATGGTTGAGACAAAGCCTCTTGAATGAAAGTTTTGTTATTCTCATTTGGCTTGGTACTAGCCATTTTTGATAGAACATCCAGCCTTGCATTTTGTTCACGAGGTATGTACACTATCTCCATACCTTCAAATTTTTCTTACAACTCCTTCACATGATCTCAATACTTTTGAAGAATGCTACTTCTCACCTGGTATTCTCCTAATACTTGAGATGTTACCAACTGTGGGTCACTATGAACTAATTTTTTTTAGCTCCCAAGTCCTTTGCTAATCTCATCCTAGCCATCAAATCCTCATACTCAACCTGATTATTAGATGCTTTAAATTAAAATTGCAAGAAGAGCTCAATTATAATACTTGAGAGCTTTTCCAAAATAAATCCCTTGCTGCTGCCTTCGATGTTGGATGATCCATTGACATAATGTATGATCCATGTCTCATCCTCTTTTTTACTGTTAGAAACATCTACCAGCTTAGTCATGAAATCAACCAATACTTGTCCCTTAATGGCGACCCATGGCTGATATTGCAAATCATACTCCGATAACTCAATTGCCTATGTCACCATTTGCCCTGCTAGATAAGGTTTACGCCGAATTTGGAAAATTGTAAGGTTAGTACGGACAACAATGGTATGTCCTTGGAAGTGCTACCTTAACTTCCTAGAAGCAATCACCACAGCAAAAGCATCCTTTTAAATACTTTGTTATATCAACTCGAGACCTTATAGAACCCGACTTACAAAATAAATCGGGCTCTGTCCCTCTGGTAACTCTCGTACAAACATTGCTCCAACTGCAGCCTCCCCTGCAGATAAATACAAGATCAAAGTCTCCCACGGATTAGGCCTTGCTAAGACAGGAGTACATGGCATATAGATTTTCAATTGTTGGAATGCCTTCTCAAAAGCTTCATTCCATTCAAATGTGATATCCTTCTTTAACAACTTAAATAAAGGCATTGTTTTCCTGAATGAAATTGCTAAGAATCTTGCCAAAGCAGCAAGTTAGCCTGTTAACTGTTGCACTTCTTTTATTGAAGTCGGATTCTTCATGTCCAATATTGCCCTGCACTGGCCGCGTTAGCTTCAATGTCCTGACTTTTCAGCATAAAACCTAAAAATTTTCCTACAGGCATGGCAAAAGAACACTTGGTAGGATTAAGTCTCATGTTTTGTTTCCTCAAGCATTGAAACACCTCCTCCAAATCACCAACCACTTGGTCTTCTCTACAACTTTTCACCAACATGTCATTAACATACACCTCCATTGTTTTTCCAATAAGATTTCAAAAAACCCTATTCATTAACCTCATATATGTCGCCCCTACAATTTTTAAACAAAAGGCATTACTTTATAATTTGCTTTTGGAGTTAAAAAAAAACTATTATTCTGGCATTAACCTGAGTATGCATCCATGAAGGATAAAAATTTATATCCTGATGAAGCATCTACCTAAGAGTCAATGTTAGGAAGTGGATACATATCTTTTGGGCAAGCCTTATTTAAATCTGTATAATCCATACACATACTCCACTTCCCATTAGACTTCATTACCATAACTACATTGGAGAGCCATGTTGGATACTGAATGTCCTCTATAAACCTAGCATCTATCAAAATCTTCACCTCTTCTTGTACTGCCTGTTGCCTCTCACGACACATTCTCCTTCTTTTTTGGACTACATGCTTAATCCTAGGTTGAATTGCTAATTTATGACGCACAAACTAGGATATATTCCAAGCATATCAACATTTTTTAAAGTAAATCAATTAACCTAGACTTATTCATGTCTGAAAGATGGCGATTGATCTTTGTGGTCAGTCATTCAGAACCAATTTGCACTTCCTCAACTTCTCCTTCAGGTTGTGGCCTTTCCTCATTTGGTCTGTCCCGTACATCCGAATCAATTTTATATAGTTCTAACATGTGCGATTGACACACACAAAAACGTCATTAATTTTAATGTGCAATCAAATAATAATTTATAAACTAAGAAAACCCCAAAAACACAGTACAAGGGCTAACCTAGGTCTCCTCTAAGGAAACAATTTCCAAACCAATTACAATTACAATTATTGGGGTGGGGGGTTTGAATTGATTGAATTTAAATAAAAAGAAATCAAACAAAAGTAAAGCAACAATAAATGAAAGCAATATCTTGTATACGTCTTTTCTAGATTCAAGGATTTATTTTCATCGGTTCCTAAATTAATTATTCATAAAGAGGATGTTGTTGTTAGTTAAAATCTCTAACTAACTCGCAATTCACTTAAGAGACTACGATCGTCAATCCCCTAAGTATTAAATACACAACCTAATTAGATCTAATTAGTTTCCCCAAAAAGTTCCCAAATCCTAAATCAATAAATCCTACAATTGTCAAGATCTATCAACCTAGAATTAACCTTAACCAATAACATGTGATCACTATATTACTAATTAGAGGTGGAACAAATCATGAATAAACATTAAGCACAAGAACCTCTAAGTAATCCTAATCTAGATTTACTGCATGCAAGATATTAAAGAAACTAAGCCTTCATAGGTGGAGGATAAAAATGCAAAAGAAATAAATGAAAGAAGGAAGAAGTATAGATCTGAAAATACATACGTAACCTGAATTAAATAATAAGAAGGGCAAGTCGAATCATGAAGAAACTCGTACGCAATAGCGAGAGCTCCAACAATCTTTGAACGAACGGAAACTGACAAAGCATCGCTAACATTAATCCTACAACGCAAAAAAATAAAGGAAAAACTATAGAAATCTAATCCTGAGAGCAACTAGGAGCCGATGTGTGTGGTTCTCTCAATTGTGTTCACCTTATGTCTATTTATAACCTTTTGGGGTCACAAAATAGGGTTTTGGGCTTCTGTGATCATGTCTAGAGCGAGTGCATTGTGTCTCACGTGAGACACCCTTACTGAGCCATATTTCTCACTCTCTGTTTACAACGTCTTGCATGAGATGAGTTAGTGTCTCACATGAGACGCCTTCCAGAATCCAAATCCTTGCTTTCTATGTGCTATGTCTCGCGCGAGATGAAGCCACGTATCGCGCAAGATGTCTTCCAAAATTCTAATCCTTGCTTTCTATTTGCTTCAACTCTTGCACCAACACTCGATTACTTGTTATTATAACAACTTAAACACAATATGTTAAACGCATAGGTTACTCGAGACAATTAAAAATCATTTAAAAATGGTACTTAAGCTATAGTTTTCTCGATTATGCTCATAAAAGGACAATTATGTGAATCTTATCAGTTAGCCATCAAAATCACATAATTCTAGGCTGCAATGCTCAATTATGGAGTATAAAACTGTCAGCTAAAATCCCTCTATCAGCGATCTTGAACTTGGTGTAGTTTCTTCAACCCTCCTTTTTCCTACGATAGCAAGACTGACATTATACGCCCTACGAGACGCCACTTGATCAACCTTGACACAAATAATCTCCCCTATTTTCGATGGGAATTTCATTACCAAGCTATCATTGAAATCACCACACCCATCTTATTCAAAGGAAGTCTTCCATTGATAGCATTTTAAGCTGAAGCACAATCTACCAGTAAAAATTCCACCTTGACTGCCTGACATAGAGGGATATCACCAAACATCACATATAGGGTAATATACCCATTAGGTCGCACCCTCTCTCTTGAGAACCCTACCAAATCTATATCATATGGAAATAAGTCGGTTTCTTTCAAACCCAACCTATTAAATGCATCTTGCTACAATATATCGGTTTAGCTCCCCTGATTTATAAATACCCTAGTCAAGTTTGCATTTTCTTTTACCGCCATGATGACCATTGGATCATCATGTCCTGGGATAATGCCTATCTTATCTTCACTAGAAAAAGGAATTAACCGACATGCCCAAAGGCTTTCTCGGAGTATAACACTCTGACAAGACTGTCATGACATCTTTCAAATGCTTTTTCCTTGTGTTCCGAGAAACACCTCTGCTAGAAAATCCTCTTGAGATGGTATTAACAGTTCTAGTCACGACTTGACCCTTCTTTGTAGGCTTCTGTTGCCTCATCTCAGATAGACGATTGTTTCTAGGATTTCTCCATTCTTCTAATCTAGACTCTAAATTCCCATCATCGACGTGAGCCTTTCCTTTCCCTTTATACTTCGTTGGCTACGGACATATTCTGCAAGCTTCCCCTCCTATACCAACTCCTCAATAACATCCTTCAAATCTCTACAATGATCTGTCTTATGCCCATATCCAACATGATATGCACACCAAAAGGACTAATATATATTCTTTCGGTTCTTCAAGGCTTTAGGCTTGGGAAATCTTGACAATTACTCGGTTTGATATATCTCATGATAAATATGCCCGAGAAGAAGTCTTATCTTGGTATATTCTGTGAATTTACCAAGCTTTGGACCCGAACATCTTGTTTATTCTTTGAATCAATCCTATACTGACTTTGGGGTTTCCTCATGAAATATCTCGCAAATTCTCCTTACTGCAAACCTTTTCTTAAAGTCAATTTTTCTTCTGCATCATCCAACTCATCAATCTGTTGAGCCACCTTGTTGAACCTATCTAGATATGCATAAAGAGATTCAACTTCCTTTTTGTCGTATAGACGACAACTCGAAGGATGTCCGAGGTGTTTGCTTGCTAGTTATAAACCTGCCTAAAAATCTTTCAACAATGTCAGATTTTATAGGCAATAAAGAAAGTCACATTTCTATTGGCACTATTAGTGATGACGGAAAGTCCCGACATTTAATGGGATCTGACATTCCTACCAAATAGGTCCTATATTTGAAAGCAGTCATATGGACTAGAAGATCAGTAGTTCCATCATATAGTTGAGCAATTTGCGGAGTTACGAAATATGGTGGTAATGGGACTTGAAACACAGTCAGAAAATGGACTATTGTTTTCAACTCGAACTTGCTTCCCTTTCCCAATTACCTCATTCTCACCCTTTCTATCTCTTTTGATTTTCTCCTGAGGTTCCGATGAACCATGAGATTCCATTGAAACTCCACACTGGATTGGTTGAAGTGAAGGTAATAAGGAACGAGGTTCTCCTCTGAATTCCTCACTCCTTCCGACTTCCAACCTCGACACGGGTTATTGAATACTACCTCGCACTTGCCTTTGTTGGTTAAGGTGATGCCAGAGATCAGTATCCTGCTGCAAATGTGAATTTTGTCCATGAGTTCACATGTTTTACATTGATTGATACAAACTTCCATGCCTTCTTGACTCAATTATTTTGATCCTCTGTTGTTGTTCCCTAACCAAGTCACATAGATCTTGGAGAACTTCCATTTCTTGAGTTGGGTTCACTCCCTACTATTTGTTCATAACAATAGGACGTGTCGGTACCCAGGATCTCTGATCAGGTTGCCTAGGTGGGGCCCTCTCAGGATTTGTTCTAGAATTCGTAGCAATCAATCCATCAGGTGGAGTAAGACGTTGACTAACTTGAAACCTGGAACGATGAGTAGTTGAATTCATCATCTTATTCGGTAAAAATTGAAAAGATAAGGAATCGAGTCAATTATCCCTGGAATAGTTTGTCATTTCTCACAGACGGCATCAATGTTACAGAAGTATCTGAGATAGGTTTGTAACTCGAACCTTGAGCGAAGCTCAAGAACTGATGAGATGATGAGCACAATTGTTTTAGCCAAGAGTGATGATGGTGATTAGCTTGAACAGTGGCGGCGGTACCTGCAAAAGACACTCTGACGCCCAAGTAAGTGAATTTCTTAGATGTTAAGTGTAATTGAGATAGATTGACCATCCTTGAGCATAAATGTTGCTTTTTCTTATATAGTATGTCATGGCTATGGTTGTTTTGACTGTTGGGTAGCCTTTAATATGCTTTTGTAATGACTCGGATGAGGTTTAATTGAGTTGATTAAAGCCTCTAGTAATACTCATAAAGCATAAAACTGTTATACATAAATATGTCGGCGAGTTTATAAACACCATTACTGTTAACAATTATGGTTCTTCAGTCGATTGTTCCGATATGAGGTAAGTGCAACCAATCGACCTAGAACCGACTTGTAGAAGTCTTATGTCTTCACTCGTCTCAGCTAGTCAATACCTAAGCCAGGACCAGATTTAGTCCATAACAAATGTCAAGATAGCTTTAGATCATTTTTCCTTAACCTCTCCAAGTATTCTTAATCTTAATCTCATAATCTGTTCTTATAATTGTTGTTACACATGCTATAATTCAAAATTAAATTGTTTATATGAATTTTAGATTATTGGTTTTGTTTAATTATTGAATTCCAAAGTTCCTTTAGCATCCTCATTCGTGTGGATGTTAATCCGTCCACGTTAGTAATCATCTGGTAAAAATCCTAATTAATCAGATCAGAAAAGCTTATTCATCGTGTATGACCGTGAGTCCGTGATTAATTAGCCGAAACTTTGACGTGATCATTTGACATTTTCTTCAATTTCAACATGCTAATTATATATTTTTTTTGGTACATAACGTGCTAATTTATATGAGTCAGCATATTTCTTGACCAAAGGCTCCAATTTCAATGTTCAATAGTCAATTCACATGTATTTATATTATATAATTGTAGTTGTTAATCTAGGTTAGTCCAAACGGGTAATCAGAAATTCGATACCCCACTAGGCGTGCCAACACAAGTTACAAACGTAGAGGACACAATCACCGCCAGAAGAATCAAGAATAATTCGAGGGTAATCAACTTCAACAATAAATTTTGATAACATACATAAATAATATATATAAATATAACAAGATATAAGGGCACTCAAATCCCATATAATTATTACACTATACAATAAAATTTATATTTTATTGTATATATATATATATTATTTATGTACATTATCACAATTTGTTGTGCAATAACATTATCCATAATATTCGAAGTCCATTCAAGTTTTGGTCCCGTGACCTCGCAAGAGGACATGCAGTGAACGTCAACAGTCAACATAATCACGCTACGTACGAACTTCCTCTCTCTTGTAACCACAAATAAGTAATCAATATTCTAAAGTTTGATTAATGTGGCCTTCAACTAAACACGTCCTTGATTAGATCATGGTTTATCCACTAAACACTCACAAGTTAAAGTTCAGACCATACAAAAAAATAGTATATTTCACATCAATTAATAAATTATTGATTAATTGTTCAATGTGATGAATACATTAGAATTTAGATAATTTACAATCTATTCATGAGCTAGTAATGGTGTCATATATGGAAAGGTGTAAAAACTATGTGCTTCTTTGACAATCGACACATTTATCTATTGTGGGGGAGGGGGTGGCGGCATTTCATTTCGTAGTAGGATTTGTCTTCATCTATAGATCATACGAAATTATTGAATGAATGGCGACATTAATTTAAGTGCATGTTTAAGAACCTTGCAAATTAATTTTGTTTGGATAGAAGATGTCATATGGATTAAAAGCACTTTACTGCCATGTATAATTTTAAGTCATTTTATAACATTAAAAAAAATTCAGAACTAAGATTTTGGAGTTTTTTTTTTATGCTGAGCAGTTTTTTTTAAGGAAAAGACCCGGACTCCAAGGAAAATTCAGATTTTGGAGCTTTTAACTACAATCAAAAGCTGATTGTTTTATAAAACAATCATATTTTTTTTAACTCTAAGTATCAAATATTATATCGTATAAATAAATCATTTCATATATTTTTAGTAAGTCATTATGTAAAAATAAATTTTTGATATGATCCAAATAAAACACTACTTTAAAATTACTTTTAAATTAATACATTTAAATATAAATCGATTTTCACATAATTACTTATATTAAAAAATAAAAGCGATCATACCTATAAATATATGGTTACTGAAATAATTTAAATTTCTCAATTTTCACATAAATTTATTGCAAAAAGCATAATCTTAACTTTATTATGCCCTACAAAAAGGCACATTTTTAACAAAGTGTTGCTTTTAATAGAGGTTATACTTTTAAAGTTAAAACATCACTTTCTGTGGGCTTGTCTAAATGATGGCCATGGGTCTAGGTAGACCCGACTATCCGAGAAATCTGACCTGACCTGATTATATATTTCTGAGTCAAGTCAGATAATCAGGTTAGTTCGAGTAAAATCTAATCAAACCAACCTCAAATTAGATCAAGTTGTGGATTTAACAAATGAACCCGACTACCCAACCCGATGACCCGATTAATTTTTTAATTATTTTATTTTATAAATTAAAGTCAGAGAAAAACACACACTATAAAAGACTCAACCTTATTTTATCCTTTCATTTCATCAAATTGTACTCACGTCACCTCATCAAACACATTTAAACACATAGTTATTTTTCTAGGGCATTTTTTTTATTCTATTTGTGAACTTTCATTTTTTACTTTTAAAAATAAAAAAAATAAGCAAGTCATCCGACTACACAACCCAACCCGTAAATATTTGATTGGGTTGGTCTTTTTTTGCCCAAAACCTAACCCGTGTGCACACCTAGATGGTGACATAAAGTATTATAAAGTATTGTCATTATTAATAAAAGTGTTCTTTTTTAGATTACAAATCTTAGTTACTACCGTAGCTTCATTTGCAACTGTAAGTGTCCCACATCAACATTTTTAGTCCCAAGTACTAACACAGTTCAGTTGCAGCCCCCCGTTATTCCCAAGTATCACAGTCTAATTTAATATGACAAATCAACATAAATGTAAATGATAATAAATTGCATAACTAATTTAACCTATATTTTATAGTTTTAAGAATTAAAAAATTAATTTTTAAATTTTAGAGACTAGCTAGACCATCGTTAGACAAGTTCTCATATTGCACCACTAGAGAGTGTTCATAGGAATTACGTCATTAATCGTTCCAAACCCCAAGTGGAGGCGAGGCGCGCTCAATGTCACTCACTATATAGGCCAACGTACAACGAGATAAACCCAATTTTTTCCTTGGGCTTGATTCCTATCAACTCCTTATCGTGTAGGCAGCTCAACTTGAAGACTTTCTAATTTCTATTACCTCATAGGTTCTACTGCCACATGAAAAGAGTAATGACACTTTAAATTTGGCTTCCTTCATGAATCTTAGATACGACATGATATTATCTATTTTTTTATAATATATATATATATATACACATATTTATAATTATAAAAGATGTTTTAAAGGATGATATTGTGTCATGTGTAGTGTTCACAGTGAATTCAGGTTTATAGTATCATTACTCCTAAAAAAAATCATTGGTTGTGTTTCTTCCTCCTCTTACTGTTACACCGAGAAATGTAAAAAGATATATAAAATCATTCAATTATATCTACCTAATAACTTAAGTTTAAGCTTTTGGGAGATAATATCATAGCAACTACGAATAAGAACTAGAATTCGATCATTGTCAACCTCATTCCTAAAAAACATTTTTTTTAAAAAAAGAAAGTATTCATGTCCATGGCAAAAAAGTCTAAAGCTTTTGGCAGAGATAATTCTTGACCATTCTTGAAAAGAAGTATGACATCCTTTTCTTTTTTTTCACATAATCACTTGACTTGATCCTCCTATACTAATTAATGAACGGTGGATGTGCAAATGAAGAGTGAAATGTTAGACATGTTTTTAAGTTATTTTTGTATTTTTTTTTCACGTCAACATAAATAAGGGCGTGTAAGGAATTAGGAGCGGAACAGGTCAAGCACCTTTAACAGGTCAAGCCTGTGCCACTAATTTTTTGTTTAAGCCTCACCTGTTGCCTATCAAGGGTATTTTTTCAGCCTAAAGCTTGGTAGGCCAACTTTTGTTTTCCAAATGAAAAAAAAAAACTATTTTGCAAGCCTCTTTACCATGGCATGTTTACACATGTTAAATAGACATTGGAAATAACTTGGGTCTAACTTCTTTAACTAACCAGTCTTTTAAAAAGATTTGTGCTTGACATTTTTTTAAAACAAGTCAGGCCAAATCACTAATAAGACAGACTACAGGTTTTGACAGACCGTCTAGCCTGGTCCCACACATTTAAGAAATGTAAGATGTTGGAATCTCTTCTTTCTTTCTTTCTTCTTTTTTGCTTTCGTCATTTTGTAAGGAAAAATCCTTACTGAACATTTCTTATTACTAACTATGGGCCTGAATGTTGAAACGCTTGGGTCCAATAGCAAAACTCTACTACTCAGTTGAAGCACTTTCCAACACAGTTGCATTTTTTTGGGGCCGTGACCAATAATTATATCCAATATCTATGGCGAGAAACATATAACTATTTAATTTGTGGGAAAGAGATCTATAGATCCATTTGACAGCCCAATCATTCTTTTGGGTCATATCTGTCTAAAATCATATTACTATTTAACCATCTATATAATAAAACTAAAGTTGTTACACTATTTTTGTCAGTTGGCACAAATTTTTTGTCTTGTCCACATGGCAACAATTCCCTTGCCAAACCTTCTTAGGTAGCTTAGTAATTCCTCTCCCTTCAACCATTGACATTCTACCTAATTTGTAACTTAAATGTTATTTTAAGAGTTAAATTTTTAGGACATTAATACTATTAACCATGTTTTATAAACTTTTTTAAAAAAATAGCATTTTTAAGCAAAATACTCAACCTTAATGCTTCAATCCCACCTTTAAATTATTTTATACCTACACCTTTTACCTTCCTACCATTCCTATCAGCCTTTCATTATTTTTAATTTACATGGTAGTTGAATATCCTCTCATTTAATTGCTTAATTTCTAACTGATTTACTTATATATTCCAAATTTCCATATTATTCAAATATGTAAAGTGTCTCAGATATTCAAAAGGAAATAAAAAAAATCTAAAGTGTCTCAATCATATACAATGTTCTGCTTCACATTGCTGTTTATGGCCTAATATGTAACATATACTAATTTCTTTTTGTTCATTGGAAATGGAACATGCCCTATCCTATTAACATTAACGCATTTTCAATGCCAAATTTTGGTGAGGATGAGCGTTTGTAGTTTTATGTAGCAACTATAACTGTAACTAATTGGAATTGATGATATCTAATTAAGACAGAAAGAGAAGCAAGAGTTGTTCCAAGTTTTATCTTTGGAATTCTAATTTCACAACTATTTCAAACCTTTGGTACAATGATTATTTTTGTGACTTAATTAAAAATTATAGAAGGCATTAAGAAAGGAAAAACTTATAGTTATTTTTAAACTTTTGACATTTTTGAATAATTATTACTATTAAGTATCATATGTTCTATTACTACCTTATAAATACCTTCCCTCCATTTTGTTTCTCACATTGCAAAGCAATTAGATTTTTTTTCCAAAAAAATAACAAATCTTCCAATTCTCTTTAAAAAATATGATTCACAAATTACATTACTCAAAGATATTTCTCCTTCAGAACAAACATTGAGAACCAAAGTTAGAATCATTAAAATGTGACAAAAAACAAATGTTAAGAACTATCATATCCTTGAAATGGTCCTTGCAAATAAAGAGGTATAATTCATATATTTATTTTCAATAGCAAATTTAGTTTACATCTCTTACAAATTAATTATGCCGTTTACTAAATTTCAAATCACATTGTGTAGGGTACAAGGATCGAAGCTATTATCAAGAAACTGCAATAAACCGATATAAAAAAGTTGTATGTGAGGGAAAATTTTATACCACTGCTAATTTTACAATCTTCCCAAGTATCGGTTAATATAAAAATACAACACATAAATTTAAGATCATGTTCCTCCTGCGTATTTAAATCGACGAATGTGTAGAAGATGACATATCTATGCATGGATTGCAATTAGTTTCATATAACAACATCATTAATCTTTCCCTTGATAGAACATTCTTAAAATATACATTCTTATTTACATTATAACTATTTACTATGTTTAAACTACATAAAATAGAATATTTCCTTTTTAACTAGGCGTTATATCTTTCTTCACTTTTCCATTTATCCCTATATTTCATCTGCGTAACTCAAAGACACATATAGTGTGGCTTTGATTTTCAAATAAGATGTAGGTATGTTCTTTTAAAAGAAACTTTAACTTTTATGTAAAATATTAAAGATTTAATTAAATTTTGTTAACTAAACCACTCATTTCTTTCTATATGAAAAATCATTAAAAAAATTGTTTATTCATATAACCATTTTTCAAAATTTTATAATGTTTAGTTGTTTAAATTTTCATAATTTATTTTTCAGATGTTATTGGTTGCATCAATGGTGAGGTTGAAATTAATGGTTCTAATTAAGTAAAGAGAAAAATATCATTTCCTCTTTAGCTCGCTGCGTAAGATTCACTTTTCTTTATAATTATAACCACACCAAAAAATAAATATGTATGTATAACAACTTTAATCCCTTTTCAGATGAGAATTAAATTGTACTATGTGGAACCAACATGCTGATGAGCTGGAAAACTATCTCAAGGATTGCAATGGGAAGGTTGTCATTCTCGTATTACAATGGAGTATGATAAAGGAATACAAAGGTAATACCAAAACAAAAATGATTGGTGTACAACCAGTTATATGTCACCGTATTGCCAATAAGTATAATATCCGGTCATTTAATGTTATCTATATCTCATACCCAAAACGAAAAAACGCAATCCCCACGTAACACTCGTTTCGTCTTCACCATCCATTGGTACTTCATGATCTTTATTATCGTTCTTCATTTTCTGCATAATCATCATTATTCGTTCCATGGATTCTGTTGATCACTTGCTTCGAGTTCCAAATTCAAACTTTAATTACGTGTTATGTTTGTGCATTTATGTTTTAGATATTTGTGCAATATGGTAATTAAAGTTTGTGCACATATGTCTTGCCCACATACTGGTTTGTGTTAATTGTTTCATATGTTTGTGCATATATGCTGTACATGTTTATTCACTAAGATGTTAAAAGTTTGTGCACGACTCATTCCTTTTGTTTTCTTAAATTCTAGCGTGTGTTAATTGCGTGATATGTTTGTGCATGTATGTTATACATGTTTGTGCAATAAGATGGTAAAACTTTGTACATTACCCATTCCTCTATTTTGGTCATATAGTATTTTGTGTTAATTGTTTCATATGTTTGTGCATGTATGTTGTATATGTTTGTGCAATAATTTTGTAAAAGTTTGTGCACTACTCATTCCTCTGTTTTGCTCTCATGCTATTTTATGTTAATTATTTTATATATTTGTGCACGTATATTGTACATGTTTGTGCAATAATGTGGTAAAAGTCTGTGCACTACGGTTTCCCCTGTTTTGCTCACATATTAGTTTGTGTTAATTGTTTCATATATTTGTATACGTATGTTGTACATGTTTGTGCAATAATGTGATAAAAGTTTGTACATTACGTTTTTCCATGTTTTGTTCGCATATTAGTTTGTGTTAATTGTTTTATATGTTTGTACACATATGTTGTATACGTTTGTGCAAACATAAAGAAAAGATCTCACATTTACTTTTAGCGATTCAACTCTTTTTCTTAATTATTTGTTGAATATTTAAATTCTCATTCTAATTATTTCTTATGCATGGTAAATATGTTTCATTAGTATAACTAAATTAAAGTTATTAATGTTGATTGTATTTTGCTTTTACGTTAATATAAAAAATAAAATGAAAAACTTATTTAACAAAGGCTTTTTTTTTATAGTTATATATCACCTACAAAAGTGACTAAGAAGTTTCATTTAATAATATTTCTTTTTGCATGATTTTCAAAATATTTGTTATTAATGAGGGGGAATGCAATCTGTCAAAAAATTAGGAAATCGAAACTAATCTAATTCTATCACAAAACAAATCAAAGTCTATCAAATAAAATCTACTCTCAATTTTTTTAAAAAAATTACAAATAAAATTCTATGGCATGTTTTTGTTAAGATTAGTCAATTTTCCAAAAAAGAAAGTATCACACCTTTAAATTGAATCCATGATTTTCTACCAAATTTATAAAATTTGAGATGTAGTAATGTTAATATTAACCATATATATTTTCTTCATATTTAGTCATATTTACAAGTTTTTGAAGCATGACAAATTTACCTATTCAAAATGACAATGCTAATGACGATAAAATTTACCTATTCAGTCCTTTCATTTTATGTTGTTCCAAATTAATCATGTTGTAGAATAACTAAGCTCTAAGCTCGATCTTCTCTTTTAATAAGCAACTTTCATTTCAGTTCTTTTCACAAAGTGTTTTAATTTTCTTTAAAGGATAATCTTGACTATGTATTCCAATTGAGTTAGATTTGATATATGAATAAAATTTATTTACGAGATGAGTACAATTTTATTTACATGTAATTTTTCAATTTCCTATACCTTTATAAGCATGTTTTGTCGAATCCAATATTGATCGACTTGTGGATATGGTTCCAATCATCAGGCAGAGTAGGAGTATGAGAAAACTATCCGAGATGGTAGTTTCATATCTAAAGAAATCACACCAACTAATGAGATTCAAGTGTTATTTTAATTTGGTGTGACTATTTATAAGATTTTTTTTCAGGACACTAGGTTATATTTATTTACTTATAGATACACAAGATGAAGTAGTCAAAGTCATAAAAAGGATAGCAATTAATCAAAAATTTAGGGCCACCTAAGAGTTTTACATCTCATTTTTAATTTTCCAATTTGTGGGCCAATCGTAATAAATATTTTGCGTTAACTAACTTTTACAACGACGACAAGAACTGATGTGAATAATAAAAGTGATACAAATAAAAAAAGTGAAAATAATTGATATGATTAATTATATTCCTATATATAGGCGGTAAATTGATATGAATTAAAAAAAATGGATAAGAAAAAAAAATAGGTCGATTTTGATAAAATTAAAAATAAAAACGATAAGATTTCAGTTGGATTGGAGAGTAATATTGACTCATTATTTTTTGGGCAAGCTATTACTCATCTACACTGGACATTTACATCATATTTCATTTTATTCTTTACAATTTATTCCTTTTTTCCCCGCAAAACCATTTCAGGTATTATAAATAATGATAACGAAACTTAAATAGCATTATATACTATCTACTTTCTTCATGGCAGGAGCCATTGAAGATATAGCTTTTTTCAGGTAAGGTACAATTATCCATAGCATTTCAATTACATATATAATGTATAGAAAAAATTCAAAACTCATGTTACAAATTTATTTATAATAATTTTTAAAAAAAAGATACACAAATTTATAAAGTTTTTATAAATTATGCTATAAATATATTTATATTAAAACATTAGTTAAGATAATGATTTTCATGTGACAACAATAATTAATCACAAAACAATTTTTTTAACAATATTAATATATCAAAAGTGTTAAAATAAACATATACTTAATTTATATGGGATATGTTAAAATAGTGAATTCCAAAAATTTTATACGGGAGGAGCCAAAAAAGTGCAATACACAATTAATAATTTATTTATCTTATAATACATGTTAATCTCTTTGTTATTTGGTTGTTTTTAAACTTAACAAAGTTACACATGTACTATTAACTCTTTGAGATGACCCGTTAACTCTACTGTGAGACTGAAACTACATCATTTTGTCACCATGAAAATAATGTCATTCTATGGTGGGGTGATGTTATACGTTAGGGTTGTAGTTATATTAAACGGCGTCATTTTCGTTGTGTGAAATGCCCAAAACGATGTCATTTTAGTGTTATAGTAGAGTTAATAAACTAGGTCAAGGAGTTAACAGTCCACGTGTGCAGTTTTATTAAGTTTGAAAATGGCCAATAATAAATAGGCTAATATGTCATTTTTTGTGAATGTTGAGAGATCTTGTCTCCCGTAAAAATGGCGAGGGGTCAAATAATACATTCTATCTTGATAATTTATTTTAACTGTAATGTAAGTTCCATGCGCAACACGATCTATTACACTAATATACTATCAATTGCCAAATTTAAATGTGAATATAAATTTAATTTCTATGTATTAACAGTGTACAATTTTTTTTATATTATCATTCAATCAAATCTTGACATATTGACATAAATGGTCGACATTCTCTTTCATTCCTTCAAAAGTCATGCAAATTAGGAGTTGATTAAATGACAGTATTAAAATATTTTCATTTTCAATAGATAAAAATTAAACTCATGAAATATTATCAAATAGTAGTTAGTATAATTATTGGGTACCATAAATGTAATCACTATAATTATTACCCCAAACCCTAATCATAAAATACAAAGTGAATTAGTAAAAATTCAAAACTTTTCTATTTTTGCCAAACAGGTATGACACAGTGTTTAAATTTTAACATTGAATGTAAATGCAGCAAGAGGTGGGCTAACAAAATCTTATCTGGAGTAAAAGCACAAAAAAAATACTAGATTGTGGTATTTTTGAGAAATTTACCAGATAATAAAATAATCACTAATATTGTCAGGTAACTCGACAGTGTTTAATAAAAGTATGAACTAAATCTGATTTTTATAATCGCCACTTTTCGATTATCTTACCAACTAAAATTAGTATTTATATTTACAAAGCATGTCCACGTTACAAATAAAATTAGTATTATCTAGCTTGCAAACTTGCAAGAATTACCAAAACAAAGACATGCATAGGCCACTCTAATGATTAGAAAGGACAATATATGATCAAACATTCATCATGTACATATTGACTTACGAGAAAGTTGATCATATATTAACGTAATAATATGTAGGTAATGTATTCACTTTAATGATTACTTGTTTCAATTCCAGTGCAATGTATGAGCCTATGATGGTTTTCTTTTCTGTACAGGGCAAGTTACTATACAGATGTATTTTCTTTTTTAGTTTTGGTACAGACAAAAATGTATTTCTTGAATATCTCATGTACAATTGTTGAGATAACGTGTAAGTAAAATACTAATTAAATTTTGAATTGCTGATAGAATTATTATTTGGGAAACTCTGGAGTCATCCAGAAATTTTAAACCATAGAATTGATTTTGTTATTTATTTCAACATGATTGATTTTTTGTTGATATATTTTTTATGCGAAGAGATTAATTATAATTGGTTTTTGAATAGATACTATAGGAGACAAAAAAAAAAAAACACACACACATTCTACGTGATACAAAATTCAGCAATTTGAAAATCCATTGACAAAATTACAAATGGTACATTACATTGATCTGTCTTTTTATATTTGTAAAATTATACCGACGCCCATCTATTTATGTAAGGGACATTCGTCTACCATGACAAACAACGACTTCTGTTATTGATAACATATATTTATATGTCATTTAATTTGTTATAGGTGTTTTGTCCATGCCCTTTACATTTAAACACAACATATTTCATAACCCCGCCCTCTCTTACGTGTGAGAGAAGGATAGAAGGATTGTGAAGTTGCGTAAGAGATGGTTAGAGAAGATTGTGAAATCTGATGAACATAAAAAATGTGAGAGACATAATGGATAAAATATTATAATAACAAATGACATCTAACTTTGTTATCATTAAGGGAGGTTTCATTGGAAAATAAATGAATGTCGCTTGGACAAACAAAAAGAATATCAATGTAATTTCTCTTAATCTCATGAAAAGTAAGTGTAAATTACTCAATTACCAAGCAATAAAAAAAAGACAGTGTGTATGCAAAATTTCCGTAATTTTAGATTTTTTAAAAATTAATAATATTCATTTAGCTTATGTCAACGCCTATTTTAGTAATTTTTGATGTCGTTCAAACTATCCACGTGTAAGTCTTGATCTAACTTCTTAGAAAATCATTAATACTCCCTCTATTTATTTCATTCTAATACAACCTTGAAATTAATCACCATATTGTTAACCCTCAAATTAATACGTCTGGCCCCACCACATGTGTTTCTCAATCATCAATTGATTATACTACCACGTTCACTTCGCTACACGAACGCGTGCACACACGCACGATAGAAAAAGGAATTGTTCACGTGGGAGTGAATCAAAATTCATGTTAGGGTTTAGTGGTCGCGTGGAAGTGAATGAAAACTCGTGTGAGATTGAGTGTGCAGTCGCGTGAGGATTACATTTCTCCGTTTTGGATATGAGATACGGAAAACATTAAACAGTCGTATATTATACGGAATTGGTAGTACAATGGTATATAAATGGTTGTACACCAATCATTTTTATTTTTCATTTTAATAGTAGCCTTTTGTTTTTCGCTAAGATTAAAAAGTAACTAATAATCTTGATATTTTGAAAAGCATGAAAGTAAAAGGCTAAATTACATTTATTCATGTATTAGGCCAGTATTATTTATCTTTCAACTAACATAATATTAACAACATGAAACATAATTAATGCATATATAGGATAAAATTGCAAACATAATAATAAATATTTTGTTGGAATTTAAAAATATAGACAACTTTTTTTTTTTAAAATAGGGTGTTGTAAGAAAACTAAAATGATAAATTTTAAGCTTCTAAATAGTTAATGTAATTAAAAACATATATCTTTTATTTTATTTTTTTACGATTCAAAGTTCTTATTTTTATTTTCTTAAGAAATATCATTACTACCCTTGTTAACAAAATCTAAAAAGAAGATATCGAACATAGTGAATCCTATTCGCTAAACCCTTGTAAATTAGTATTGTACTTTAATGATTATATATCATTTATCCCTGAGCATATGATTGATTTGTTCTCATTGTCCCGGAATGGAAAAGGTTGTAAGTTGTAACCAACAAAAAAAGGGTATGCTTTTTGACCCATCGGAGACAAAGTTATAATAATAAAACAATCAATAATTGACGAGGGATAAAACTGGCAATGACAATTTCCACCATCAATGGCAGCAGTGGCAGGTGGGTGGTGAATTAATTCTGATTTTCTTTGAGTCCAAGTTACCTCATTTTGACTTTGTCACGTAGGGGCACTACGGTCAATTCACGCAAGAAGCGAAACTTCTGTTCGCGTCCTTATCCGCAGGCGGCGCGGTAGAGGAAGGAAGACTAACCAGATTCATTTCTGCTTCACAGTTTCCGAAGGCGAAACAAATGCCCTTTCTTAACGGTTGGAATTACGGAAGTGCCATTCCCTGCGGTGCTGTAATCAGTGGCCATTGAGTAGTGTTGTGAATGTTACGTGTATGGGTGGGTTGGGGGTATGATGGTACATGAGATGAGGGGCCACATTATCATTTGGGAATGGCACACGAGGTAGCCGAATCATTACGTATCCTTTGCCAATTGTATTAGCTCAGATTAGGTCTCATCTTATCTCACCCACGACTAATTCTCATATGCATTTTAAATATATTTACAGACTTACAGTGATGCAAGTATATACTAAATATTGTATTTACATATAAATATTATTATTTTAAATGTATTTTGATCCATTATTAATAAAATAATTACTTTTTATTTGTCCACTAATTATGAATATTTTTACATATAATAATACGTTAGTTATATGTTAATACTCATCTTAGTCTACACATAGACTTTTTCATATATTTAAGTATTTAACGTGTAATCCCAAAACATTATTTATCATAAATTTTGATTTAAAACTGTTAAAAATATATACGAAAATAAAAAAATAATTAATGATAGATAATATTTTTTTAAGTGTGTATTAAATATGTTTTAAGTTCTTTGATCCATTTATAAGGGTGAAAAATAATAAAGAGTTTTGTTAACTAGTGTTTTAAGAACACTTGTTAAGAAGTTAATAAAAGAAAAATTGCATTGAAAAAATAAAAAAAATTAATATATTAAATACAACAAATATTTTAAAACTTTAACAAATATCTTAAAGGTGCGTTTGGTACATTGCCTTTAAGATTACCAAGTAATTTGAATTAACTTTTAGAAAGATTACCACTTGTTAAATTACTGATAATGTTATATTGTTATATTTGGTATGCACAAGTCATGAGAATTTATTTTAACTCGTTTGATATATAAAAAAGATTACAAGGTAATACACATTACTTATTATTATTATTATATTTTTATTTTTATTGTTATTATTATTATTATTATTATTATTATTATTTCTATTTTTATTAACATTTATTATTACTATTTTTATTTATTATTATTATTATTATAATTATTCTTATTATTACTTTATTATTATTATTATTATTATTATTTATGATCTCAATATAGTAATCCAGATAGACACTTCTCATGGAGGTAATCCACATTACCACTTTGAACGTGGATTACTTTGAGTAATCTACATTATTAACAATGTTGTCGCATCAAACAAGTTAATGTGAATTATCAGGTAATTTAAAATTTAGATTACCTCGTACCAAACGTTCGACAAGAGGATTGATTAACTTTTTCTAATAATAAATTCAAATATGAGAAAGTGAACATAGGGTTTTGTTCTAGGGAATAAGATTCTTCTATTTCCCAAAAAAGTTTATAGTAATAGGAGAACATAAGGGATATTTACTTTTAAATTAATATAATATTAAATAATTATAATCTGTTAAATAATTTAAACTCTTTTCTTATCATTTTCGTACTTTAAAAAAAAATTATTTTAGAGAAATGTTTTTTCCCTTAGTTCAATACTTCTACCCACATGTTACAACTGTCAAGTTAATTTAGCTTTACTTTGCATTGAAGAACTCCTTCATCTAAATTTTAAATGTACAATTAAATTAAGGCACTATTTTGACGTTTTTCTTGAGTATTAAAATATATCTTTTAAAGGCACCTTTAAAAAAATTCTCATAATAAAACATCAAAAATACTTTATTTTTCAACTGAACTAATTTAAAAGTTGTTCACAAAATAAATCAATTTCCTTACAAAGAGAGTCAATTTAAATCGACTCCGTTATAATCTCTAATTTATTTATTTTGAAGTCGATTTGAATTGATTCTTAGATATATGCATATACATATTTAATTTTATTATGTATATGTATATACATGCACATATATATATACCCACACATAATACATAATGTATATAAAATATGGTGAGTAGACATTTTAATGTATTATAATGGTAAATCAATGGTGTGAGAAATTGTAAAAGGCTATCAGATGGATATATTGGTGGAATCAGTCATCAGATGTTTATTTTGTCTGTTGAAGGTTGGCGCGTCAATGAGTGTCTTTGTCCTGAATGGTGGCTTGTTTCTTTCCTTGATGGCAATGCAGAAGAGGGAAGTCTCAAGTGTTTTTTCTTCTAACTGGGTGTTGTTTCATCTTCTTTTTTCTGTGGTGTTGTGCATATCTTCTTGGGTAGATGGAGTATTCTGTTGAGGCCGTTGATTTTGTTGGTTTTTCTGATTTTGGTCCCTGTCTGATTTTATGGTGTCTTCTGGAGATAAAGTTTCCAACCAATTTATTGACAAAGGGTCTGATAATTTCTGTTGACATACTTAGGTGTGTTTTTAGGAGGTGTTGATTTTTGGGGCTCGTCTTGTTTTTGTTGCCCATGTGTTTCTACCTAAAAAAACGAAGGAAAAAAGAGTACTCACTCATTACTATTTAAGGGAAACCCATAACCTACCCCAAAATAAACTCACATTACCAATCCAACTATAGATTACTACACAAGACCACTTAATGTGAGAATTGAATACTATTAGGAACTCGTACCACTTAATGCGAGAATTGAACACTATTAGGAACTCGTTAGCCTCTAAGACAAGTGCGCCTGAAATGGATAAAGAAGTATGAGGCCCACAATATCACAAGTATGCTCTTAGTGTATACACTGCATATCCAGGGATTTTTAACAACTCACATCCCATGCCTCAACTCTTTTCAAGACTCAAAACCAATATGACAAAAGCAACAATTAAACCCAAAAAATTCATGTATCAACAATAAAATCAAAACACAAGCAAAACAGCCCCTGGAATCACACATGCTGCCTCACATCTTCAAATCACGGCAACCTTCGTAAACTTTAATTCTCCCATTGTCTTTGCCAAAACACAACCAAAGAAACCACATCAATAAAACTCGTTGTTTTGGCTTCAAAAATGCTCTTGTTCCTTGTTTTCCATAGAGTCCATAAGGTAACAAAAAGGGTTGTCTGCCATCTCGATCTTTCAAGGCCACTCAACGGGACATTCATCCAAGCCTCAAGGAATATCTTTGCATTATTTGGACTTACCCAAATAACATTCCAGTTACGTATCTATATAGCCCACAAACTCTACACAATTTGCAACTAAAAAAATATGTGAAATATTCTCGTGTTGTAAATTGCAAATTACACAATTTAAATACTATGAGTAGTCAATATTAAAACAATGTAACCTGTCTTTTGGTGTTTAGCCTGCCAAGCAAACAATTCAACTCGCGGGGGAACAAGTTATTTCCAACCTTGTATGAGATGCTGAAACTACAAATGACTTTCGGTACATTCCTAAACTTATTAACAGCCTCCACAAAGCTCTTGGTAGAAAAATACTCCTCTTTTATCAAATTTCCAAGTAACTTTGTCAATCTTGCCAATATTCAATTTTGCACTGAGGAGGCTATTATGTAACTCGTTTAGGAGACCAAGTTCCTATTAGAAAAGGTTTCTTCTCCATTGAAGGTTCTAAAAACCGCACTCAGCCACTTTGAACAATTTCATGCTTGGCACCATATATAATCGTGCGAATGTCAGCATAAGCTTAATATCTCCTAGCGACAAGTTCTCCCATAGCAGGGTTTTGTCACCACTACCCACACCCATCCTTATGACAGTTTCACATATTGCAGAATAGATATCCCGCCAAGGACTTCTATTAGACTTTATCATCATTGGGTCGTTGTTGCCTACCACTTGCATCTAATTGCATGAGTTGACCACTTTCTTCCGAAGAGGGCCCACCTCTTTCGAATATCTCCACCACCATTTGAATAAGAGTGCAGAGTTTCTCACAAAAGGGTCACCCACCCCTAATTTGCCTTAAGATTTTGACACTTGAATCGTAAACTCGTAAAAATTTATATATGTAAAAAATATATGTTATAAATAATATAATTATAAATTAAACATGATTAAATTTTATATTCATAATTGACATTGAATAATGTTAACTTTAAAATAAAATAAATGAAAAAATATCATAAAATATATCTTAATGTATGACACTTAGTTATGTCATACTTTATTCTGTGCATGTATTACTTTATAGTTTGATAAAACATAGCTCAATTATGATAAATATGTAAAATCGGCTTAGTAAACTCAATAGATATGTCTAATACACACAAAGTCAACTAAGTATCTAAAAAATTACTAAATTTATACATCTTGAGGTAAACTCGTAAACTCGTAGGTAGATTTTAATTCGAAACTTACTAGTAAAATCGAGAGTTTATTTAAACTCGTACGAGTTTACCAAAAAAGAGATTACATGAGTGTTAACTCGTTTTGTGTAGTGAAATCGTAAACTCTTAGTTTACGAGTTAACTCTAAAGTATAATAACCATGATTTTGTCAATTGAATTTGTTTCCAACTATCCAAGGGAATACCTCATTCCCCATTGGATTTTCACCAGAAATATCTGTTTTATAGAATGATAATCTTTTGCACAACCTGCTTCCACATCTTGAAAATACTTAGGTAATAAATTGATAAGATATTTTTTTTTAGGTTGTCTATCCGGTATCTAAGGCTCAGCCTTGACTAATCTGGGTCGACCCAAGTCGCGCATCTGGTTATGACGGGTGAGTTTCCCAGTGGGGATAACTGCGTACACACAGTCTCGAATTCAGGACATTGCTTAAACGATACCAAGTCGCTTACCACTTGGACCAATCCCCGTTGGTAAATTGATAAGATATTTATGACTGCTTTTATTAATACCAACTTCCCTGCTCTGGATAAAAATTTCAATCTCCACACGCTCAATTTTTCTTTATCTTCTCACTCACAAGATTCCAAGTATTGATCCTACGTGGATTGGCACCCGCCGGGTACCATGGTAAGTGAATGGCGGAGAAGCAATCTTACGCCCCAACATACTCCTCATGTCTTCCACTGATTGGTTATCACAACCAATTGGGATAGTACATGATTTCTTGTAGTTAATACATGAACTAGAGAAATAACATGAACAATCCAAAAGCATCATATAATTCTTCAAAATTGCCTCATTTGCAGGGCAGAAAATGATTGTATCATCAACAAAGTGAAACAAACTAAGTTATTAGTGATTGACTTGAGATCAAATTAGCAAAGTTAAAATTGAGTGTTTAGGAGAAAGGGGAATAACTTGAATTTGACTGAAATCTCATTGATATTATATCATTTAAGAAGTACAAAGGGATGAAATTACGATAGAATCTCATGCTACCTTATACAAAAAGTTGTAAATTGAAAGCTATGAATTTCTTAAATTAAATGAATTGAAACTTAATGGACTTTAAAGTAAAAGCAAAAATGAAATGATAAATGTTATTGTATTGAATTGCAGATCCTTTTTAATGTGATGCTCCTATTCTATTTATAGTCGGGGATCATGTTCCTTGTGGCTTGTAACGGCCGCTCCTCGTAGGGGATGATGGCGAAGCCTTTAAGCTAGATAACCATCAATAATCGCTCTCTTTTACCTACTTGTATTGCTTCTTATTATGAGGCATGCCATTGTGGGTCTGTTCTTGATAACCAATTGGTAACTATTTATCAATAACCTTTGCTAATTGCTCTTTTTACACACGTTGATATGTGCTAGGGGGACATAAATGGACCACTCTTATTCAGCTTGAAGAATAACTAAGTTCAACATGAAGAAGTCACTTGAAGACTCAAGATGGTGCCCAATTCAAAGTGATCAAATTGCAAACAGAATAGGTTGGAATAATTAGTTTTAATTATGTGTAATTAGTTTCTGTGCACCTTTTGAAGTCTCCAATTTCAGAAGACTTTTAGTTTTTCCAAAGGTCAGTTTTTAGTGTTTTAAGAGTTCCTAGGCAATTATGATAGATATTGGGTGATAGGGGGATTTTTTCTCACATTTTAATACTCCATAATCGAACATTGCATCCTAAAAAAATGTGGTTTTGATGATTAATTGAAATGTTTCGCATATTGTCCTCTTATGTCCCCAAACAGCACCGAGGCGCTGCAGCACCCAATGATTGTCATGTCGCTGAAGGGCGTTAGAGGCGCTGAAACGCGTGTCTGGACGCGAAAATCCGTCGTTAGTGACCTAAAACTCTATCTCGTGACCGCAAAAGGTTATAAATAGACACAGGATAAACAGAACTTGACACAACTTCATAATCTGCCTCCCAGACTAGTTTCTCTACAAATTTCTTTATTTTTCCAGCATCATAGGTCTTTGTTAGTGATGCTGAGATAGTTTCTTTCTGTTCGAAGATCATTGGAGCTCTTGTGATTGCATTCAAATTCTTGCGTGTTCAACTCTATTCTTGCCATTGCTTTAATTCAGGTTCTTTATTATCTTTCAAATCTGTTTTTGTTTAATTAATTTTATCATCATGTGTTTTTATCCTCCACTCATGGAGGATTAGTTTTATAATATCTTGCATGCGGCGATTCTAAGATTAGGATTAATTGGAGGTTCTATGCTTCATGATAATTTAACTCTTCCCCTTCTAATTAATGATATAACGATTGCATGTTATTGTTTAGGACTAATTCTAAATTGATAGATCTTGACAATTGTAGGGTTTATTAAATTAGGATTAGGGAACCTTTGGGACTAATCAGATTTGATTAGGTTGTGTAATTGGGAATATAACTAGTACATGTTTTTAATGTTAAGATCTTAGCTGTTAATTCCTTTATTAGTTAACGCTTAGGAGATTGACGATTGTAATCTTTTAAGTAAATTGCGCATTAGTTAGAGATCTTTGAGTAATGAAACAACACCCCCTTTATGAGTAATTAGTTAGGAACCAAAGATAATTAATCGTTAATCTAAGAAGGAACCGTGTATAGGATATTGCCTTTATTTAATTATTAGCCTCTTTTTTATTAATTTCACTCAATCCAAACCCTCATATTACTTTAATTGGCTTTAGTTGCTTCCTTATGAGATAACCCGAGTCAACCCTATATTGCATTTTATTTAGGTTGATTTGGCTTTTTAAATTATTTGATAAAGAGATGGGCAACAATCTACGTCAGCGGGTGTTTTCAATGATAGCGGGATGTTAATACTTAGTGGATTGTATAGAGGCTAAAATTCAATATATTTGCAATCCACTTAGCTATATACATATGGACTCAATATGATGAATAAAATCAGGGAATTTGAATTTCAAATTAAGAATTCTCTTAGATATCTCCCTTTTTTGTTCTTGGGTAAAATAACTAAATTTGATATTATTAAGGCAACTTATGGTGATTAAACAAGACTTATCACTCACCTTCTCATCTTCTCTTGAGTGTGATGTCTATATCATTTTGGGTTTACATACAAAAACATCAAACAAGTACAACCAAACTCCAACCTACAACTTGAAGGTGCAAGGTGATCCGAGTTAAAACTAGTTGTTGATTCAAGCTATTCAACTCAAAAGCAACTTGAATCATATCACACGTGCCTTGGGGATTGCATGACATGCTTTCAGGCCTAGGTTCTTTGATAGAAACTTAGGGAACTCCTGGATAACCCACTACTCAATTGTGTTCTTGGTGATTGAGACATGTGGTAGTTGAGGCTCCTGGCATTGGGTTGGCCATCTGTCTTACTCAATTTGATCTTGTGGAGTCTCTTAGTAATCCAATTTGATAGTTAATTTAGCTCCGCAAACTCTTGCTATAGAATACTGGCTTATCTAAAGAAACCTCTGAAAAACATGTCAACCTGAAACAGCTGCAATCGGCTATATGAGTTCATGGCCTTATACATTGGGATTTGGCAGTAGCCTGCTTAGTTTTACACCAAGCAGCCTAAGCTTATAATTGTACATAGACGTTGTTAACATTAACATATTTATATTAATTTGATTATAATCTCCTTAGATCGATCTCTGTCATTATGCATTGATTAAGCTCTAAGCCTATAAATAAGCTTACACTTCTTGTATAACACATAACATAATACACTTAAAATATTTAGATATATTTTCCTGTTCCATTTCTCACATGGTATCTAGAGCTTAGGTTCTTGGTGCCCTTCTTCTCTTCAAGATAACTTTCTATTTCTCCGCTGCTATTTGCATGAGAACACCACCCCTGCATTATTCCCCTTCCTCTGTCAATCTCGGTTTTTCACCCTCCCGAGCACCAACATATTCATCGCCATGAGACGACTGAAGTCACCAAAATTTCAGTCTGTTTTGACGATGCACACGTCCACACACATCGTCCAAAGCTTCTGCGTGTAGAACCATGCGCCTCTTCTGGATCTGCAACCAGCGACACACTCCATTACATGTGTACGCTCTCTAACTCATTTCAAGTCCGACCTGTTGACACGCCTCTAACCCACGCTGGCCATGCTTGGGGACGCGAACACTTGTTGCTGATGTATCCTCCATGTGATCCTTCTTGTTGCTGACATGGTAGACTTATGTTGATGTGGCGGTGCTGATGTGGCAACGCCATATACACCTTAAGGGTTTTTTTTTTTTTGTTGGTGAGATAATTCTGTTTTTCAGGTCCTTTTCCATCAATTCTACTCAAAAAGTGTGATTTTTTTACTTAATATTGTGTGTATATACTACAATGGATAAGAATATTGTTGTCAATGTTTCCTCAACTACCTTGTCTTCTCGTAATCTTGTTTCTCTTCTTAGACACATTCTTTCTAGTAATACTTCTACTGCTTTATCCACCACCACAGGTAACACGTGATATTTTGATTTTGCTTGTTGTAACCGCATACCATCCGCATCCTGCTGCTAGTTCACATCCATGTTGACCGCTGATGTTGCACCATTTATACAAACTATTGATGGGGTCTCTTATGCAAACTAGTCATATGGGTTCTATCTCTTTGGGGAACCTCACTTTACCTCACACCTACCTCATCCCCAAATTAAATTTCAATCTCATTTCGTTGGGCCAATTATATGATCTTGGTTATGAGATCATATTCTCTTCTTCTAGTTGTCGTGTGTAGGACTCACGGATGGGACAAGTCATCGAGATTGGACAAAAGGTTGAAGACTATTTGAGCTTACTAATGTTCATATACTTTCCACATCAAACTTCTACGCTACTTATACATGCTCTTCCCTTCAGTGGTGGCATCAACATCTTACTCACAACTCCTTAGAAAAAATATGTCCTCTCATTTCTCAAGGAACCCTTAGATTGGTCAATGATAAATCTTTTTATTGTGCTTCCTGTCAAATTGCCAAACAACCTACATTATCCTTTCATAGATGTACATCTATTTTCTATTCTCCTTTTGAAATTATGTATTCCGACGTTTGGGGACCAGATCCTGCTCCCACAATGGGAAGATCTCGATACTTTGTCATATTTATTAATGATCACTCATGATATACTTGGATATACTTGATGAAAAATTGTCACGAACTACGACAACTTTATATT
Source organism: Nissolia schottii (assembly GCA_003254905.1). Taxonomy (NCBI): domain Eukaryota; kingdom Viridiplantae; phylum Streptophyta; class Magnoliopsida; order Fabales; family Fabaceae; genus Nissolia; species Nissolia schottii. Next base: position 204,288 of record QANU01101648.1, on the reverse strand, counting down.
AACTTTGCCACGATGATCAAAACATAATTCTCCAAGGAAATTAAAGTTTTTCATTGTGACAATGCAATGGAGTACCGAGACTCAAAACTTTTGACATTTTTTTTTTCTGAATAAGGAACCTTATTAGAATTTTCTTGTCCTGGTAACTCTCAACAAAATGGTTGTGCTAAGAGAAAGCATCGTCGCATTCTTGATTCTGTTTATGCTATGCTTACCCACACCTCCTGCCCTAAGCTTGCTTGGGGAAAAGATGCCCCCACTGTTATTTATGCCATCAATCGACTTCCATCCTCTATCCTTGGTAATGTTTCTCCTTTTAGATGTCTTTATCACTCTCCTCTCAATTAAAATTCTCTCAAAGTTTTTGGATGTGTTTGTTTTGTACTTCTTCAACCCTATGGGTACACTAAAATTTAACCGCACGATTATCTTTGTTGCTTTCTTGGTTATGGAACAGAATAAAAGGGTTGTTATTTTTGGAATCCTATTTCGCAATGCATCTGTATCTCCCATCATGCCATTTTTCGGGAACATCACAAGTTTTCATCTCTATCATCCTTCCAGAACATTTCCTCTGCCTCAAGTCCATTTTCCACTAACTCATATATTGACCTTTTTTCTAGTTACTCGAATGTTGATTCTTTTTGTGAGCTTCCAACCACTTCTGATGTCTTATATACGCTTAATGACCCAGTTCTAGCTATAGATACTGCACATGTTGTCCTTCCTGATTGTCCGACTAGAGTAAGACATCCACCTTCTTATCTTTGTGATTATCATTATTTCTCTACCACACTTCACTTACATGAACCTCAATCATATAAAGAAGCATCCACAGACCCTCACTGGCAGCTTCCTATGTAATAAGAGTTACAAGCATTGGAAAGAACCCACACTTGGGACATAGTCGATCCTTCTTCTGATAAGACACTTGTGGGATGCAAGTAGGTATACAAGATTAAGACTCACTCTGATGGTTCTATTGAATGATGTAAAGCTCATTTGGTTGTTGAAGGCTTTACTTAGGAGTATGGTATAGACTATGAGGAGGATTTTGCCCATGTTGCTTGCTTGCATCTGGCTATGCTCTACTTGCTATTGCATCTACTCAGAATTGGACTCTTAGTCAAATGGATGTGATGAATTTCTTCCTTAATGGTGACTTGAATGAATAAGTCTATATGCAACCTCCCCAGGGTTACCCTTGTCCACCAAATAAGGCATGTCTTCTTCGTAAGGCTTTGTATGGCCTTAAGAAAACTCCTCATGCATGGTTTGCCTTGGATTCTCATCTAGTCCTCGTGATTCTTCTCTTTTCATTCGTTAGACTGATCAATGTATTGTGCTACTATTACTTTATGTTGATGACATGATCATTACTAGTGATGACACCTCGGGTATTATTGATCTTAAAGCATCCTTGAGCCGCCATTTTGAAATGAAGGATATTATCCCTCTTAACTACTTTTTGGGTCTTGAAGTTATTACATCCGCTGATGGCATTTGCTTATCACAAGCCAAATATGCCTTCGATCTTATTTCTATAGCCAGTCTTACCGATAGCCATATGAAATCCACCCCTCTTGAGCCTAATGCAAGTTTCACATTCATGGATGGTACCATTCTTGATAACACGATAGTCAGATGGTTGAAAGTCTGATCTATCTAAGTTTCACTCGCCTTGGCATTTCCTATGTTGTACACTTGTTCAATCAGTTTATGACTGCTCAATGATCTACCCATTATGTTGCAGTTTTCCATATTCTTCGCTATATCAAAGGGATATTATTTCATGGACTTTTCTTCTCTACCTGCTCTATCAATTTATTGTTACCTGGCGCCCTTGTCGAGGAGTTGTTAATTCCTATATTTTTTTTGACGAATAATTCCTATATAGATATTAATTTTTAGTTTCAACATTTAGGGTAAAATAGAGCTTAATTGCTATGTTGTGTTATCTAATTATATGTTATCATGTCAATAAAAATAGTTAATTTTCATATTCAATACCTCAAACGGTTCACATACAATAATAATAATAGGATCATTCCTAATCACTCAAACCCTTGTTTATAATATACTAATTAAACTCTAATAAATATTTTCAATATGATAGTTTTTTTTATGACATTAACTATTTTATTTATATAATATTCCCGAAGCTCTTATTTTAATTATTTCATTGCTGTGAACAAATCATGCACATCGCAAACACATTTTTTAGATCTTATAATAATTATTTTAAAATTAAGAGTTTAATTATTGTGCATTGACAATGTAAAACATTTTTACTTTGTGCATAACAATTAAATTGTAAAAATTAATACATATAAATTAATTGGTAATATAATGACCTTCTTAATATATTAATATAAAAGAATTTCTATTTTCACATACACTTATCATTAACGTATATTTTAATTTTTAATTTCTCAATGCCATTTTAATCATATTTTTTATTAACCATTTTAATATAATATATGGTCGCAAAATATTATTAAGTAATATACGACCATGGCCATAGCTACGGGACCGCATCATAGATTACACGTAGGAGTGTGTACGGATTAGTATATACATGGCCAAGCCATGTCATGCTTATTATAGTGTGATGTCAGATTATTACACTTTTGATTTGCCTAGTACGTTGTGCAGACTAATTAATAGCCCTCCATTTCTAATTGTACACGGATATTGAAAAAAATTAAAGTTAAAGAAGTTAATAATATTTTATAAATTTTATTTTATCTATTATTTTTCCTTTTCACTACTTTTATTTTATAGAAGTATAATAAAAAAAATTATATTTTTAGTTCTAAAAATAAATAAATATTTATAAAATATTAAAATATAAATATAAATAATTATTTGAGAACAAAATTAGTACTATTTAAAAGTTATTAATTAAAAAAATGAGTTTTCAGTATGTTTAATATAAATAAAAATGTTTTAATTCTCAGTTAAAAAGTTATTAAAATAAAAAAATTAGTAAAAAAAAATTCATGTAGAAAAGCGATGCTAAAAGGTGTTGTCGTCGAGAAGGAAACAGATTTTTTGCATATTAAAACTTTAGTTCAGGGCGCTCTTATGGGTCTTGTTTTTAAATATTTGATATTTATTTTGTTGTTAAATCTTGCAATATAGGATAACTTATGTGTTAGCTAAATCAGCTTTAGTTAATTACTCTGTATGGATGGGGGAGCATATGAATTTATGGTTCCACTACTTAAAGATGACATCCAATTTTAACAATATTAAGTTTTCCCACAAAAAAATAAAATAAAATATACATGGTTATTCTTATAGTGAGTAAAAAGTTGCTTAAGTGTATATTGATAAAAAATATTTTTTTAAATTCAATATTGTATTATTATCTGGAGATAATTTAAATAATACATGTATTAGTTTTTAATTTATTAAAATTATATTTTCGAAGTGATATTTTATTTTGTATAAATAAACTTTCATCTAAAAAGGTATTTCCCCATCAATTTGTTTTACAATTAACTTTTTAACATTACTCCTACTACTTCATAATATATGTCATTATTTAAATTTGATACATTCTTAAATCAATGTATCTGTCAATTAATGTATGTCCTTGTTGTCAAAAATCCCACTTCTCACACCATGTTAGAATGTATTGAGATATTACAATATCTCAATATATTCTAATACTCCCTCAAGTTAAAACTCATTTAGCTTTAAGTTTGTCACAATTAAATGACTATAGTGTTTGCACAGATGTTGACGATTTGTGTTTGCACGGAGGCAGACAATTCGTTATGCACGGAGGCGAACAGGTTCCTAAAAGCAACCACCGAAGTTCCTAGTTCCCAAAAGTCTTTGACCTTCGTTTGGGCCTCTTTGATCGTCCTTCAACGTCACAACGGCTATCTGCAAATCAAAACATAAGGGTACATCGACAAAATCAACTAGAGTTTAATCACTGCTTAACCGCCTTAAACTCTAAGGCATGAGCTAAACAAAGCCACAAGGCAATGTTAATAAACCTAATTTGGTGAACGTCAATTTTCAATGTCAAATCAAGGCTAATGCTTAACTAGGTTGAAGCTAAATCTGTGGCTTAACCACCATAAGCAAGAATCAAACCCCACAATGGGATATTCAAAGTATTGAGTCATTGCAGTTGCAAGTGATCAAACATACATCATCACTGATCACAGCAGCATCCCGGAGATAGCAGTGGGTGAAGTTACAGTGGAGTCATTTTGGATCGTGTTACTCATAGTTATCAAACTCGCTAGTTTAAGTAAACTCATGGAGCCTCCGTAAACTCGGACGAGTTTACCTATTATTAAAAAAATATTAAAAAAATATTTTAAAAAATTATTATGCTACAAAAATATATTTAATAAAACTTGAAATTCATAAATACATTTACGTCCATAACAAAACACAAATAAAGATGAAATATATGAGTTCTAAGTTCAATTCATACATAATACATATAACATAATACATAGTATTGACTACTGAACATCACAATAAGCGAGTTTGTGACGATGATGTCTTCAATCTAGAATACTAAAGCACAAATAGCAATGCCGAGGTTACGCACCCTGGTGGGAAAGATCCCTGAGCAAAGGATGAAATACATACGATGGATTAGCAACGGAGCACGATGGAGGAGCACAACGGAGCACGATTGTAGGCGCAACTATAAATGATAACTCTAAAATACTTAAATGACCTAAATCTAAAAACTCATAGATATGCAAAACAATATCAAACTTGTTTTGTCCCTAAAAAAAACCCTGCCTGTGTGGTAAACTCGGAAAATCGGCAGTAAACTCGCGATTTTATGCGAGTTTACCCGAGTTTACCCAGAAATGAGTTTACATGCGAGTTAGCTCGATTTTACTACCTAAACTCGTAAACTCGTACGATTTTACGAGTTAACAAGCGATTTTGATAACTACGGCCACATTATTGGATATGGGTAAACCACGAAGAGGTGGATGTCAATGGTGTGAATGAGTTCAGTAGGTGTCAGTACGAAGTGGGGAGTTCAACTCAATCTTGTGTCGATGAACCAGAAACAGTTAATGATGGTAGATATTCACAAACGGTTAACGATGCTTTTCGAGGTGACTTTGATATGCACAATGACAACTTACTACATGAGGAGCCCAATCCAGATGCCAAAAATTTCTATAGTTTGTTAGAGGAAGCAAATAATCTGGTTTGGGAAGCAAATAATCTGGTACAGGACACTAAAGCATTTCGGCTACCATACGGAGGAAAACAATCCTGGTTTGATTGTCACAGGGTAGTTTTGGAACCCGGCCACACGTTTAGGAACAATAATTATGGATTTTAGAAGAACAAAACTGAAAATGAAGAGCCTCCACAAAGATTAACTGGCCCTGAGATTTTGAGGAGGGTTAGACATCTTTCGAAGATTACTGAAGTTGGAAAAGTTGTTAGGTTTCAAGTTTATGGGGAAGAACATAACTGGACTAAGAAGAATATATTCTGGAATTTGCCATATTGGATAGATAACTTGGTTCGTCATTGTCTAGATGTTATGCATATTGAAAAAAATGATTTCGATAATATAATGCACACTGTCATGGACATCGATTAGACCAAGGACAACGAGAAGGCAAGGCTAGATTTGAAATAGTTTTGTAGATGTCCTAAGTTGAACCTACAACAAAATTATGGTGGTCGTTTCATGAAGCCTAAAGCGTGCTACACCCTAAACAAGCGACAAGTTCAAAGTGTGATTTATTGGTTGCAAGATCTAAAAATGTCTGACGGTTATGCATCTAACTTAGCTCGATGTGTCAATATTGCACAAGAGAAATTGGTTGGCATGAAGAGTCATGACTGTCATGTGTTTATGTAGAGTAACATCCCGATTTTTCCCTTACGACGATTTCGCATAATAAATTAATAAGATTGGAAAATTTAATCATTAACTTTAATCTTTAAAATATTAGTTAAAAATAGTAATTGAGCGATTGCGCGGAGTCTTGTGAGGTTTGAATCGATTTCTGATTATTATTAAAAATTTAATTGCGACTCAAAGGAGTCCGTAAAATAAACTAATATGAAAATAAATTTAAGAATGTCCAAATAAAAATTTAATAAGTATTAAGAAAAATTAGTAGATCACATTGGTATGTCTGAAATATTTTTGGAGCATCCGTACACGAACGATTAAGAATCAAACGCGATCAAACATGATCAAGATTGATCATTCATAATTTGAAGCCACGTACGTGCTTCCCACCGTCAGAGAAAAAGAAAAGCAAATGATAGAATATGTACATGTGTACATGTATAGTACTAATATATAGATATTAGTGATATTAATATATAATAATATTATAATAATAATAATTAATATAAACTGAGGCGGCATGAGCCACCGCCTCAAACTCCGATATATACATGACCTTCGAAGACCATTCATCAACACCCCATAGTTACCAAATTCATCAACACCCCATGGCTGGTGGCGTCAGTGGTAGAGAGCATTGGTGGAGGTGGTGGTTAAGGCATCTTTGGTGGTGGAGGCATGCAGGTGGTCTCTTCGGAGGTAATGGTGGAGGCGGGTATGGATATGGGCTTCGGTGGTTGTGAGGGAGGTGGTATGGTGGTGGAGATGGGTGTAGGCATGGTGTGGAGTCAGTGTGGAGATAGTAGGTAGAGATATGTAGAAGAAAATGAGGAAGAAATGAGGTAGAAGAGAGTGTTATTTATGTTTTTGAATGATTATCGATAGATAAATTTGAAGATAATTTTTTGAAATCTACCAATAACCATAATAAATGAAACACATTGTTTCATTTGTGCTGGAATCTCCCACTCAATGAAATTTGATTACTAACAGATAAATCTGTCACTATAATATTATCCACTAGTAAAACCTAAAACCTAAAACCCAAAACCCTAACCCTTAAACAAATAACTAGACCAATTAAATGAACCCTTATCAATAAGAAAAAGTAACGTTGTACTAATCTTATAGCAATACCATGTATCTATGTTGGCTAAACTTGTCTACACTTTTATCATTCTTTTGCTCTTCTGCCTTGAGAGGGATATATATAGCTAAAAGTGTTTACACATAGACTAATAGCCATAGTATAAGAAAATTGCAATCATTGTGTAGGTCTTCAATTAAATATGCGCCATCGCTTTGACCATGCACAATAATCAATTAATTATCTCATTGCGATCGTTCCTGTATGATAAATTTTGATAATTAAGCGTGGAAACCTATTTTGTTTGGTCTATACTTAGTTTTTATGATTCGTTAGAACCATCGTATGTCAAATTTTTATGATGTGTTTATGCCGTGATTGTTTATTAAAGAAGATAAATAATAAATTTAATAAACCCTAAATCCCAAACCCTAACCATAAAATTATTTAAAAATCACCATTTAATGGAAGATATATCTATCGGTACTACTTTTTTTAAAATTTTTTTATTGATTACTAAAAAATATATCTAACAGTAATATGTAGGCGTCGCATTATTTCAAAAGATACATTATCAACCGATAATATTGAGGTTCTTTGTTAGTAGAGTCAAAAAAGGCACTTATTAGCGGATTAAGGACAGAAAATCTGTCGATAATTGCCGCAAATATATCCATTGATAAAACCTGTTGATATTTAGCATTTTTTTAGTAGTGTGCTACGATTGTCATGGGTGGAGGTGTGCAAGGTGACGATAGGGTGGCTAAGCATGATTTTGCCATTGTTGAAGCTTCTAGAAACCAACTAGCTTATATACTAGCACTAATTAAGGTTGTCAAAATGAACCCGGTCTACGAGCCCGACCTATTTACCTAGTTAAATGGACAAACTAAACTTATAAAATATTACCTGTGAATAACAAAAGCTCGTTAAGGCCTAACCTGTTTAACCCACAGGCCAAACTGGGTCGTTTAATGGTTACCATAGGCATAACCTACGGAGTAACCCCGTTTACCCGCATTAAATGGATGGACCAAACATATAAAAATTGGCATGTGAACAGTAAAATACCATTAAGGTAATGCCCATTTAACCTGCGGGTTAAACGGGTCAGGCTAACCCATTTAACAGCCCTACCACTAATACATGAAGGTGAAGTTCAATGGCGGAGGAGTAATCCCCAGGATGGTGGTGCTTCTAGAATGCACAACCAATCACTAGTTGTATGCTACAATATAACCTCGACCATTATTTTCTATTGTATGAAAATAAATGGTCACTATTAAGTGGTGTGTTATGCTCCTTTCTTAATAAAGTGTCCCACTAACAATGTGTTCCGACCAAGTCTAAGGTAGTCCGATCAGTCTATTAGAAATCCCAATAGAGTATAAAATTGACTAAGTTCTTAGGATTTAAGTAGGGATGGTAAACGAGCCAAGCCGAGTTGAGCTAACCCGTGTATAACTTGCGTTTAAATGAGTCGAGTCGAGCTGAGTTAATTTTTTTAGGCAAGTTGAAAATTCATGTTTGCTTTGTTTACTAGAATGTTTGCGAGTTTACGAGTTAGTTTACGAGCCACCACAAAAATTGATTTTTTTTAAAAAAAAATTATATTTGAGCTAACGTTTAAGTAAATGACGTAATTGTTATTTTGAGACATTATTTTTTATGAATTTAGTAAATTATAATTATAGAGATGTATACACATTCAATGCTTCTACATTTCAAACTAAAAATATGAATACGACACATGCTTAAGGGAGTTAAACTATCTGAAACATAGATAGAAATTGTGATCCATACACAACTTCGAAACTTTGTCAAGTGGGGGGGTTAGGGAAAGAGTTGAGGGAACGTATGGCTAGCTAACTAGCCCCGCCTTGCTTTTCTCCCGCTTACTGGTGAGTCAAACAAGTCCAACCCGTGCGAGTTGAAAATTTTGAATGAGTTGAAAATTTCAAGTCGTCGCACAAAAAAAATCGAGTGGAACCCATTTTTCCTTCCTATAATTTTAGGAGTGTTAAGACTAGATTAGAGCATGTCCTCTATAACACATAATGAGCTTTTTATATAATATTCTAAGTGACTCTTGTGGTGCCAACAACTAGAGATATCAAAGAAACCCAATAGGCGGGGACCCCACGAGATTACCCAAAAAAATCCTCGCGGGGGCGGAGCTGGGGATTAAAGGCTCCCTGTGATAGATTTAGGGATACGGATGGGGATCATACTCCCACCTTGCGGGGAACCCGCTATATGTGAGTAGTCTATACTACCCTTATTCTAATTAAAAATAAAAAAATAAATAAAAACAAAACTTAACCTTAACCTAATTCACTCTTCACTCTTTTGACTTTTCTCTCAATCTCTGCCACTTATTCACTCTTTCTCTTTCTCTCTCTCTTAGATTTGAATCTCTCGTCTCTCTTTCTGCTGCTGCATCTCTGTTGCTGTGTCACTGTTGTCCGTTCATGCTGTTGTTCGCTGTTCATTTTGGTGAAAATGTGAGTTTTTTTTTCCATTTCCTTTATCCTTCCTATCTAATTCTAGCATTTTTTCTATTTTTGAGCTTGCAATTTTTTACTAAATTTTCTTTCTCCTTTATTGTTGTTTGCTGCAAGCTCTTGATTTGTTTGCCTCTGAATTTTACTTTATATTTTCAGCCTTCAAGCTCCAGTATTGTTGTTTGCTGCAATATGATTTTGGCAATGAGGAGAGGAAGAATTGAACTTGAAGAATATTGTTATTTTAAATTAATCATGTAGAAGATGGATTATTAGATTATGTTAAAATTTATTATTTTGAACAATGTATGTTTGAGTGACAATTTTAATATGTCATATTTTTGTTGGATTATGTATTTCATTATATTTGTATTTGATTTTGATAAATTGATAAGTTTTTTCAATTTTCAATTTTTTTTACATTTTTTTTCACTCGTGGGGATCCGTGGGGATCCGTAGGGGTGGTAGGGAAGTGGGAATGGGGGGCAATTATTTTTGCACCCCCGCCCTCGCCTCGCTCCGCTCGGGTGACACCCCTACCAACAACTAAACATCTAATAAATGATTAAGTGGTAACTTTTAAATAATATTAAATCTGATCTATTACTAGGTCAATCCATTATAAAAATTGCTGGTTGGCAGTTTCAATTTCATAAAGGTTGGACAACTTATTATGAGCAAGTTAAATGTAATTATAAGGATTATTAAAATTAGTTAGTTATTAGACTGTTAATATTTAATATAATGAACCATTAGCTCTCACTAGAGACCGAATGGATGAACCTAAACACCTGTCAAATCCACAATCTAATACTACAAAAATTGTCAAGAATACAATACCAAACACACTTTTATGAATATAACAGGAAAAAAAAAGGTTGCACACGTTATTAGGTAAAAGCGGAGGGCGGTTCTTAACAAAACAAATGCGTATGAATGGGGAGAAAAGAGGGAAAAAAACAAGAACCAAAAAGCGGTAAAGTTAACAGAAATTTGAAGAATTTTAAAAGACAATTTTTATTTTTATTTTTGAAAATGGACGAGAGTTTCAGACGAAAACGACGGGTGCAACAAATCGGAATGGTCTCAACGTCACGCTTCTTCCTCACACATAACACGATCTCTCTCTTTCTTTTCCACCCCCCTTCATATTCTAATTCTAATAATAATAATATTATTATATACAAAAAATATCAACTTGATGACATGATGCACCTCTTTGAATATGTGGGGTGAGGTAATAAAAACATTAAAATTGTTTTCAATCATGAGCAAAGCAATCACCATATCACCATATAAAATAAAATTACTATATATACAAAAAAATAAAGAAGCATATATATATTTGTTGCAGGGTTAGAGACGAAATTGTACTGTGCAACATCATTAATAGTTAAATAATAAAATATTAAAGGTGCCATTTCCATTCATTCAATCCAAAAAAGTCAAAAAGTCCTCGGTATTTATCGCAACTTCTCACTGGGTTAGGGTTCGCAGAGGACTATTATTCCATCGGTTTTTCTTCTTCTGGGTATGTGTAAAGTTCAATTTTTTCTCCCTTCTTTTTTTTTTTTTATCTTTTTCGATTTTATCTGCTGAATTCGGGCAAAGATCGTTTTTTTATTCTTCTTATCTCCCTTTTTCATATCAAACACGGGGAGCTTCTCTTTTCTATGTTAAGCTTCATTTTGGAGAAGGTGGGGGCCTTCCGTTTTTTACTTTCAAATTTTTCATTTTTATTAATTTGGTGCTCCAAAGATTTTTATTTTTATTTTTGATTTTTTGAGTTCACAATTTTGACCTTGTTTCTACTTTCTAGTGGGTCTTGTACGGAGAGTGATGGTTTTTTTTTTCTGTCTTTAATTTTAATTTTTTAGACACTTAAACTTTCGTTGCTCATGTTATGACACCGATTTTGTTGCTGTTTTGTCTTTGATTCCTGTTTCCTGAGCTTGTGTACTTTGTGTGGAAATTTAGCTGATCAGAAGCTTGGTATGTTGTGGATTTTAATTTTCTAGTTGAATTTTTTCTTTTTAGCTGAATTTAAAATTTTTTTTTTTGTTGGTGGGTTTGACTAAAGTTTTGTGCTTTACGAAATGGGTTTTTTTCAGGTGCTTCCTGGGATTGCGGTTTTTGTGGGGGGTGAGAGAGAGAAAGATGGTCGTTGTGCTGAACATTGTTGTTATTGATGGGTAGTAGAAGTAGAACAGTTAACGTTAGCACTGAGGACACTAACAAGGTTGTGACCGGCATGCCTAGCTACGCTCCTCCTATGCCTTCCTCTTCTGGTGCCATGTAAATCTTTCATATGGCCCTTTTCTCTCTTCTGTTCAGTGATTGTTTTGCTCTCGTTGGTAATTTGTGCATGTTTGGTAGCAGCTTGATTTTGGGAAATGATCATTTTTTCCGGAAGAAAAGGTTGTCTCGGGAGGTTTTTGATTATAAGCTGTTTTGAACCCGAAATAAGTTTAGTAGAGCTTTATAATGGGTTTTTGGTATCAAAGGTTCCTTGTTATTTCTTTATTGCTTATATGGGTAGATTGTGAATATACTTTTCTGGTATAATTCCTGGGTAACCAATATAAAGTTAGAATTGGTCATGTTAATTGGAGAACCGAGATATTGAAATTTGGCCCTTATGTGCAAGGGTGAAGATTATAATTTTTTGTTTATTTAATATTTAATTTTACTGTTTTTCACTTTGTTGGGGATTCTGGAGTGGAGACGAATCCTCCCTTTCGCTTCATTCAATGCTATTTTATTGATCCTCACTGAAAAGGAATGTTGCCGTTTCTTTTAATTCATGAAACTATATACCCTTTCTGAACGCGTGTGTACACAATGCTTTGATTCGGCTTTGCATAAAAGATTGCTATGAGCCTATGACTTTTGGTGTTCAAATCTTCTCATGGATTTGTTGTTAGACCGGGTGTATCCTATCCGGACTTTTCTTCTTTAGCTTGGAAATGTCATCATTGGCTGCATGGCTTTCTGGATGATTTGATATGCACTAAACAGTTTTTTTTTTCCCCTTTGTCACGTTGCGATGGTTTCGTTTTTCAGGAGTCTAGAAGCAACCAATGTTCTTCCTTCTCGAATGTCTGAATTTGGAACCCTTGAGCAATCTCTAGGATTTCGGGTCGAGGATGCCATCAATCTTAGCAGAAGTATGTTGCTCATGTCTTGATGAACTTAATCTCGTACTCTCATTGTGTTGTTGTGCATGCCAATGTTGTGTATTTGAGACAGTAATCATATCCTGTTCAATTGTTTGTGTTTGTAATAACTAGCTTCATACAATTGCTCTCCATTCTTTTTCCACCTCTTGTGGTAAAATCATTATTTCTATGAAAAATGCTGTTCTCATGAGCAGCACTCTGTTGGTCAGTGCTTAATATTCTTTTGTTCGGGGTCTGTTCCGAATTAAATTATATTGCGTTGTGTACAAACGGAGGAATAATATCATTTTTTAGCTTCTTCATAAGCTGTTGGTATGATGCTCTGAAGATTTGCATTTTGTGGAGAAAAGATCTGTTTTTTTTCCCCCATCTTGATTTTTCTTGTGGAACTTCAAGCATTGCTCTGTGAGTTCACTGCTATTTTTTTTTTTTGCTAAAATCTATGCTTGTTGAAATATAATATATATTGGAAACAAATGAATCCGGAAAAAGATCCGCTATTTTCTCCTATGGTTGTCTCATGTTCCTAAGTTGTTAGTATTAACATGGTCCTACATTTTATTGACATATCATTAGTTCGTTAGTAAAATATTTATTTTCTTCATTTCTCTAGCAGAAATGTATTTTGTTAGTATGATCCTTCATAAGCAATTAGAAGTTGTTGGAATGAAATAACTAGACTTGAAACCGAAATAGTTTGGTGTGTAAATAGTGATAGAAATACATGGTATTAGAATTGTGAATCCCCCTCTTGTTGGCACCTTATCAAAGCTTTATTACCCTTTCTTTTTTATATTATCTTTCAGATCCAATGTTTAATCAAATGAAATCAAATAGCCAGGCTCTAGGTGCTGATGTTCAATTTGGTGCTTTGAGTAAGGTAATTTCTTATTTTCCTCTATGCAGTTGAGTTTCCAAGTATAAATAAAAATCTACTAGTAATGAATTTCTGGAATTGACACTCTTATCTTAAATGTAAGATACAGTCAATCGCAAACTCAGATATAAACCTATCCGCCGCAATTGCCGGGTCTCAGACGTTGGCATTCCAAAAAGATTCACAGCCAAATTTGGCTTCGACATCTGCTGGTCAACGTGAGAACTGGGGAGAGTCCAACATGGCACCTGCAAGCCCTAGGACTGATACTTCAACAGATGATACAGAAGACAAAAATCAAGGGGTGATAATTTTGCTTTTGTAATATATACAGATTATTCTGCAGCTGTAATTTAACTTATTCATCAATTGAATGCCTAGCGCACTGATTCTAATTGTTTCGTTGTTTCTTGGCAGCCTGAAAGGGGCGAATCCAGCGAAAGATCGAAAGATAAATCCGATCAAAAGGTTGTATAAAGTTATTGTTCTTACATAAGGTTTTATTGCTTCTGCTATGTATTAACTGTATATTCATTCAGACATTACGACGGCTAGCTCAAAATCGTGAGGCTGCCAGAAAAAGCCGGCTGAGGAAAAAGGTAGGGCCTTTTGTTTGTTAATCTTGAAACTTGTAAAATTGTTCTGTCTGCTGTAACTTTATCAAAATAACTAGGTAGTTGATGAATTCAGCATTGCCTTGTTGTTGAGACCCATTGTTATTTCACACTTGACTACGTTGCATACTTTGGTTTCGTGTCTTTTAATCATTCTTTCTATTCATGTAGGCATATGTGCAGCAATTAGAGAGCAGTAGGTTGAAACTGACTCAACTTGAGCAGGAGCTGCAGCGAGCCCGCCAGCAGGTATGGCAGTGTTATTTTGGTTGCTATATCCTTTTGAAAATTTGATAATTTCCCCTCTTTTGCCAACTTTAGTTATTCTGGTTATGGAATTACTACTTTATGTATTACAATTTTGTTATTAATCTTTTGCAGGGAATATTTATTTCAAGCACAGGAGATCAGGCCCATTCAATGAGTGGAAATGGTATTTAAACTTCTTATACTTCCAAAAATGTGCTTCAAGATTTGGATATTTATTGCATTAAAAGTCCCTCCCCTTTACTCGTGGCAGTTTTTTTGGTGATGTTTTAATTGTGACTATTAACACTTGGCCGGTTTGGCATTCAATAAGAATTTACTGCTCTTAAACCAGTTTATATGTAAAATTTCAGTGCATAAAGACTTTGTCATTGTTGTAGCAAAGCCAGGGAGGCACTGCTATTAATTTGCTTGTCATTATGGCATTACTCAACATGGGGTTTCGGCACAAGCCATGTGTGTTTGATTTTGCCTTTGCTTCATATAAGCTTTGACTTTTAAACTCATGATTTAAGAGTTAAAATTGGCTATATGTTCCTTTAGTGCCTCTTTTTGTGATAGATGGCCATATGTACATGTGATATACCCTATGTTCAGCGAATGTGGACTCACTTATGGCATTTTACCGACTTTAGCTAGTTGCTTTCATACCTTTCTGAATTCTAATAGTTAACATCAGCATTTAATTTCACTGGAATCGAGCTCCATCTGTTTTCCTGCTCGTAAATCAATTTTGTTTACCATCTTTGTCTGCAGGTGCCATGGCATTTGACGTGGAGTATGCGCGATGGTTAGAAGAGCATAATAGGCAAACCAACGAGCTAAGGGCTGCAATCAACTCGCATGCTGGAGATATTGAACTTCGTACAATCGTCGACAATTTCATGACACAATTTGATGATATCTTCAGGCTGAAAAGTACTGCTGCAAAGGCCGATGTTTTCCACATTCTTTCAGGGATGTGGAAGACTCCTGCGGAGAGGTGTTTCATGTGGATTGGAGGCTTCCGCTCATCTGAGCTTCTCAAAGTGAGAAATTTCTCATTTAATCTAATTTTACATGCTTAATTTTTTTCTCCTGGTTTATAATATGCTGAAGTATAAGTTTTTAATATGAATTATGATTTCCTGAAAACTTCTTGTACACGGTGTTCAGCTAATCTGATTCTTGCATATGGCACATTCTTTTCAAACTTTGTGAGAATAATTCCTTTCAGGTTTTTGTTAGTGTTAACTGTCAAGTATCTTCTAGAAGTCTGAGATTTTCATATGTTCAGTTAACATGTGTGGCTCATTGCCTAAGACATGATATCTACAAATATCATCTTAATTCTTAATGTATACGTTGGCTAATTTTGTCCCAATGAACTGGTTTTAATGTGTTTGAAGGTGGGTGGTTGTATGATAAGAAATTTTTAAGATTTTGGACCAAAAAAGTGGTAATAATTAATCTTTTTATGCTCTGTTATAAGGGGAAAGATTTCGACAAGAGTGATGGAAGATTATCAAAGAAAATGTGTTTAGGAGGGCCTTTTGGTTATAATCAGAAATGTAGAAAAACTATTCCAACTGAGATTATTTTTGCCATCTTTGTATTTTGATTCAAAAATCTGCCTCATTAATATATGGATGAACATTCATCACCTCCCCCGCCACCCAAAATATAGAACTAAGTGTGAGAAAAGCAACAAGGGGTTCAAAATAGATGAGACCGATGCAGTATCTCATAATCGTTTTGGGGAACATTTCTGTTGTTGAAGAGATGGCAATTGACCTTATTTTAAAAATTCGTTTCATTTATTCGTGTTTTGCCCTCTAACTTCTAACCGGATTGGCACTATTGCAGCTTCTTGTAAATCAACTGGAGCCTCTAACTGAGCAACAATTGATGGGCATCTACAACTTGCAGCAGTCATCCCAGCAGGCCGAGGACGCGCTGTCTCAAGGAATGGATGCGTTGCAGCAATCACTTGCTGAGACATTGGCTAATGGTTCGCCCAACCCGTCAGGCTCTTCGGGAAATGTGGCGAACTATATGGGGCAGATGGCCATGGCCATGGGAAAGCTTGGTACTCTTGAAGGGTTCCTTCGTCAGGTAATATAAAAACCGTGGTCTGATTCTATTTTCTCATCTTTCATACTTTTGAAATAGAGAGGTCAGGAGATTAGAACTAAACAATATGTGAAAGTGTTCGTGACGAGGCCCAACCGTGAAATTTGACCTGATGCACTTTTTGGGCTGGGTTTGGGCAATACTTCAGGTTGACCCAGCCTAGCCTAAAGTCAAATAATTCTCTAAAAGTTGTGTTTAGATAATTTGTGATAAATTATAAGATTATATGTTTTAACTAATACATTTTACACATCATGTTATTTTTATATTAATATGATTTGTCTCGAAATATGTATTATAAAATATCTCTTGAATATTGTGTCTTACTTAAAAAATTTTATGACTTTATATGTCCAAATCGCTAAAAGTAGTCTCAAAGTCAGGTTGACCCAGTCATTACTTGGATCATTATCGAATCAGGTTAGGGATTAAAATATTGGCCCGGTCAAAGAATAAGACCAGGTTTTGGCATGTAAACCCCAGTGAACGTAGAATTTTCATGCCTGCAGTGATCACAATATTTATAACCTTTTTTTGTTTTAAATTGTTTTCCATGTGAATAGGCTGATAATCTGCGGCAGCAAACATTACAACAAATGCTTCGGATATTGACAACCAGACAATCCGCTCGAGCACTCCTTGCAGTAAGTGATTATTTCTCGCGGCTGCGAGCTCTCAGTTCTCTATGGCTCGCCCGGCCGAGGGAGTGAAGTGTTTCAAAGGCCTGACCCCTTAAAAAGTTACTCACTCCCCGGCACTAAAATCAGTTCCGATGGAAAACCTAGTTGTGGTGTTGTTGTAAGTTGTAACTTTAGTTACTATGATTTATCTGCTCTCCACCTGTAATCTCTCTCCACCTAGCGAATGGTGTGGTACAACCCTTTTTTTCTCTTTTAAGCCTTTCTCTTTCATGTTGCTTTGAAAATAGTCTCCAATAATAATTTGATTAATAGGGTGTTTGATAGAATAGAGCTGAAGTTGGAAAATGTAGAATAGTATTGTGTAATTTTAGGGTACAGCTGTTTCAATTGTATTTCAGAAAATTTAAAGCTTATTTGAGAGGGAGTCCTCGCTTTAGTTGATTTCCCCGTTTGTTGGTTGGTTTGTGGTTTTGCACTTATGGTTATGTATGTATGTATATTAGAAAGATGTTACCAACTAGCAACTGAATTTGTCTCTAATGGTAAATATATTTAATGTGTGTAGTTTATCTATTACCCTGGTTCATGAGGGAAGAAAAAAAAGGTAGGTTTGTCTACAATGATGTATGAAGGTCAAATTTGCATGCATATACAGAAATGTTCGGGCAGCGATGCACGAAGCATGTAGGCCAATAGTCTCATTGGTGTGAGACTAATAGTTGTCTTTTTTAGAGTTTGAATTTTGACTTTGTCATGAGAGGGTAATTTACATATCATAGCGTTTAACTCTTGTTTACTTGTTTGTTTCTATTAAATAGCTATGAAAATATGAAAATGTGTATATAATTTACCATTGGTAAGCTTTGATTTTCATTAACTGTGTTATTTTCAATATATGTTATTTGAACGCTTAAATGTTTTTACTTATATATAGTTTTAGGCATGAAATTTAAATTCATCATGTGGCAAATTTAGTTTTTTCTTTCCGTCTATTTTTAGTTGCCACTTTTAATTTTTAAATATATTCATAAAGTAAATGAGTGCATCTGAATACAATTGACAATGGAAAAAAAATACTTGCAAAAGTTGGCCGTACTGTTAAATGAGCTATTGGATTTTAAAGATCTTCAAGGCTTTTTTTTTATTAGATTTAGTAAATAGGATCTTAGCGCATATTTGTCATTACATCGAACAATATAAAGCTGGCCAAGACATGATTCTTCAACATAATCATACAGTTCTAACATATTCATCAGATGCTGCCAACCATTAATTAAAGTGCGTGTGTATTTTAAGCATCCACATTCTTGAGTGGCCTACGAATATTCAAACTTTATTTATATTTGTATTTATAACAAGTTTAATTGCTAAGCACGACATTTTAATTCAATCATACATTGTTACATAGGTAAAAGTTGTTAAATGCATATTTAGCCGGACTCAAGTAGTACAATCTTGAACAAGATCTATAGAGAAAAAAGATACGAGCTATAACAAAAACAATAATTTATGATCTAATAATTTGAAAAACTCATTAATAAGGGAATTCACTGCCCCAACAAAATATGACAATTATTGGATACCCTTACAGAAATTTGAAACGACAACGAGAAGATCGGTAGAAAGCATGATGACAGGCACATAGTTAACTTTAGGCGCCTTTTGTTCTTCCTTTTAGCAAATATTAAGAATTGTGTCTTTGAGTGTCAATTGCAACAATATTGTATTGGTCATTGTTTCTCATGTTTGTCCTTTCTGTCATAAGTTTTTGTTTGGGCATAGAGAGTTAAAGCTAGATTTTCTAAGGCGGAGTGAATCATGAGATTCCAACTTGGAGAGCCCAGACTTTTTGAATAAAAGTCGGTTGAATTTTAAGTATGAGTCATGTTAAAAAGTCTAGTTTTTTACTCTTACCCTCAATAGAGGGACTAATTATCAAAATACTCATATTTCAAAACATATTACTTAACTACTACCGTTTAAGCTGACATAGACTCTGTGGACCGCGTGGACGGCCGCGTCAGATTCGTCAACTCCTCTCATTTTGCTAAATTTTACTTATCTCTCTAAAAATTTTATCTCTCTAGAATTGCAGAGCTTCTGCTCTTGCATCCTTATTGACCACCTATCCCGGCCGCCCTCCACTCCAATTTATACATCAGTCCTGTAAGTTTTAATTTACGAAACATTATTAGTTCTATTAGTTCAATTAATAATATTTTGAAATTGAGTATGTAAATGTTTACTTGATTAGTTTGCTGAGAAATTTATAGTAGATTATAACATAGAGTTGTTTGTGCATTGTATGTTATCGTATTAGTGACAATTTATGATATATTGGTGCATAGTGTAATATAATTTGTATGCTGTTGTTGTTGTATAGATTGTTGTTGTTGTGTGTATAAGTTGTTGTTGTTGTTGTGGTATGTATAGATTGTTGCTGTACTATGCTGTATAGATTTAGGGAATAGATAAATTGTTGTCATCAAATAGATTGTATGTATGGATTGTTGACGTATAACGTGTTGTAAACCCTAAACTCTAATACATCCTAAACCCAAAACCCAACACCCAAACCCCTAACCCTAAAATCCTAATCCCTAAACAAAAACCATAACCCAAAACTCAAAACCCTAAACCCTAAACCCTAAACCCTAAACAAAAACCCAATACCCTAAACCCAAAACGCAAAACCCAAAATCCAAAACCCAAAATCTAAACCCTAAGCAAAAAATTGTAAACCCTAAACCCTAGCCCTAAACTCAAAACCCTATATCCTAAAACCCTAGCCCAAAACTTTAAACCCTAAACCCTAACCCAAAACCATAACCCTAAACCCAAACCCCAAAATCCAACACCCAAAACCCTAACCCAAAAACATAAAAACCTAACCCAAAACCCTAAACCCAACACCCAACACCCAAAACCCAAAACCTAAAACCCTAAATCCTAAACCCTAGTACATCATAAACCGTAAACCCAAAATCCAAAACCCTAAACCCTAGTACATCCTAACCGTAAAGCCTAAACTCTAGACCCTGACACCCTAAACCCAAAATCCAAAACCCTAAACCCTAATACATCCTAACCCTAAACCCTAACAGACTTGATCTGGGCTAGTCATGTTACTTGATAGTGATTATTCATTAATATATTTGTGTATTTGTGGTATATTACAGCGTATAGGATGGCTCATCACATCACACCAGGTCTAGAGGACGCATCTGTTCTTGAGCTACAACCATGTCACGTGTCCCAGCATATTTGGAGTGGGGCTCGTGATAGGGTCTTACGAGTTAGGAGAGTGCATGTGGCTAGGCACGGGGAGAAACACAGAGACCCCTCAGAGTGCATCATTCCATATCTAGAGCAGGCGGGGTTTATCGGGGTGGTTCACATGGGTTATTGCGTCGTCGACCACGCATTGATCACTGCACTAGTGGAGAGGTGGCGTCTCGAGACTCACATGTTCCACATGCCTGCTGGGGAGTGCACACCGACGTTGGAGGACGTCGACATTATTCCTGGTCTCCCTGTTGAGGGACATGCTGTCACCGGCCGGACGCATGATCTAGACTTGGTGGATCATTGCGAGGAGCTGCTGGGTGCGCATCCACCACTGGGAGTGGGTACCATGGATCGCGTATTCGCTTATCATAGTTGTCCGAGCTGCTTACCCATGTTCCTGAGGATGATGCCGACCCTATCTTGGTCCAGCAGTATGCACGAGCACACTTGCTTCACTTCATTGGAGGCACGTTGTTTCCAGACCATTCTGGGTTATGGGTACATTCTATACTTCCCACTTCTGGATATATCCATATCTCACCGCTTATAAAGGTTCCAATGCATGAAATGATATTGATTATTGACTGTACTGAAGCTCACAATTTATGTAGACTAAATCATCATCATCATCATGAGTGGTCAAAGTTATGTTTTGTTCAAATGCTATAGCATTTACTTATTTGTCGTATCACATCTCAGAAATAGAAAGTGAAAGTTATAGTAACTAAGTTGGCTATCCTCTATTAATACCTTTGCCTCAATATTCTTGTAAACCAACTCAAATATTGTATTCACCCTCAACTTCCAAACATTTCATTTCTGTACTCATACCCGCAACCTTTACTACAACCCATCACTAGTGATATTCCACTAAGCTCCTGTGAGCTTCCCATACTTCCTGATGATATCATAATCGATATTTTTCTAAAGGCTTACCACAAGACTGTAAGTAGCTGTAAGTCACTCTCTAAATTCTGGTACAATACATTGTCCTCTGAATGCTCTGTTAACAAGCGCTATCATGCATATTAATGTTGATGTGGGTAGTAGTTTGTTACTTGATTTTGGTATTCCATTTTGGAACATGCATCAAGATTGGATCACTTGATTGAATCTTGAAACACATAAAGAATTTGATTTTAACTTGCCATTTCAATGTAATATGTTTGGGTGGTATCACACTATAGGACTAGATAAGGTTAATATCTATTTTAGACATTCATTAGATGCCACGAAAACTATATTCTTGGTTTGGAATCCTAGCGCTAGGAAAGCACGTGGTAAGAACGATCCCTTTGATCACTGTAACCTTGGTAGTGTCTTTAGATATGCATTTGGTCCAAACCATTCTATTGACTACAAAGTCGTTCAAGTTTTTAAGAGGCAAAGAAGGGTCATGATGTGGTGGTTCACATTTCTTTCATTAGAAAGCAACAAATGGTGTTCACTGCAGGTTTTTTTTTTGTGAGGGTGTTATCGATAAGTTAGCAGAGCATTATGCTGTTATCAATGGAGTTATTCACTAGGTTAACTGGGGTGGATAGAAGCACAAGATTTCTTGGGGTATTAACGTATGTATGGTTTTGATGGTAGTAAAATGCCAAAATGTGCTTGGAGACACAAAATTACGAATGTATGGTTTTTGGAACTGAAATTGTCGGGGTTGGCGATTTCAGCCTTTTTTTAAAAAAAATAAAAAATTCAGAAACTGAAATCGCCACCCCTTATGACGATTTCAGTCCCTTTTTAAAAAAAAAAATTCAGGAGCTGAAATTGTCATAAGGGGTGGCGATTTCAGCCCCTTTTAAAAAAAAAAAACTGAAATCGCCACCCCCCTATAACAATTTCAATTCAAAAATCATACATCTGTAAATTAGTTACACTACTCATATTTTAGCCAAGAAAAAAAATTCAAGTACCATTTAAAAGTAATAACCTTTAGTCTGAACGATAATGAAAAAAGTTTGATTTTTCACCATCTGACTACCTATCACAATAATCTTGGTTTCATTACTTCTAAATGTAGCAATGATTGCGGTATTGTAACTATTTGGCCTGCCAAGCTGACAATTGTTGACTAGTGGACTAAGCAGCTTCATTCAATTGAAGCAAATTCAATTGTTGAGACACTGTCACTCTTTTATCGATGATTACATGCTGGTATCTATGGAGAATACAATTACTTTGGGTGCAGCAAATGACAAGGTGTTGACTAAAATATATCTCTAAAGGATTTACGGTGTTGAAGTTATTACATGGAAAATATATTTTGTTCGGACGTGGTTTGGTAATATTTGGCTTTAGAGGATATATCTTCATAATCACGGATTTTTCCCGGTTGAAAAATGTTCCTTATTTCTTTTAAATTAGATCAACTTCGTATTCTAAGGTGTGCCCCTATGTTGTGTTATTTAATTTCTACCAAGTTATTGTAGCTTGATTTCAAGGTACTATTATGTCATGTTTAAATCCCAGGGTTTGTTGTATGAGCACTTTCTTTTTTTATTTAATACATTAAATAGATTATTGTAAAATATCTCAGGTATTTTTTTGGTAGTCTAAAATATCTCAGGTATGATACACTATATTGTGGAATTTGAAGATAGCAGAATGTGAATAACAAATACCTGGCTCCCAAGCTGTATCGAATCTAATTATTGCATATAAATATGTTCACTATAAATTTTAACATGGACATTTGAATTTATTATTTTCAGATAATGACATATATATATGTTTTATTTGAAATATAAATAATATCCTAAATTGAAGTACTGAAATTGTCAAATTTAATGGAGTTTCACCTAGTAAATATATGAACTTTAATCTTTTAACAATCTCACTGCTCAAGTGTAATTTTAGTGGAAATTTAGATACAAAAGACACCACGTATTGGCAATGAGCAATTTTCTGAATAAATGGACAGTTAAACCTTTACAAATCACGAGGGATTTTTTTAAAATGTTAATACTTGATTTGATCCCTAAACTTTACACCATTTTCTTAGTTGATCCCTCAACTTAAAAAAGTGACAGATTAGTCCTTAGACTTTGCAAATGTTGGACTCATTGCCCTATGTAATCTTTGAACATTTATGGTATTACCTTAAGTAGTGCATGAACAATCTAACTATTTTCTCTTGGAACATGGGCTAGAGACTAACGAGTCCAACATTTGCAAAGTCCTTGAACTAACCTGTCACTTTTTTAAGTTAAGGGAATTTCAAGGGTCAAATAATAAGGTATTAACTTTTTTTAAAAATGCTACTTAAAGCTTATAGTTATGTCTGTTTTGACTCAATCATGCTATTTTAAAATTTTAAAATGGGTAAGTCCCTATCATGTATAGTCAATTAGTGGATGTAGGTGCTACCTCAGCCCAGGTTTATTTAAGAGTTCACTTTGTATTATTTAAATTGAATGAGTACTTTCAAAACCACGTATGAATTTAGAAACCCTAAAGATAAATTGCTACTAGGTTTTAGTAGGTGACATAATACAATAGATTTGACCTTCAAATGCAAGTCTATAAGGCACAAATAAGGCAGGAAGTAGAAATAAATAATTGACCCCTAAGAAGGAAGTATCTCATTATGTAGTATAAAGAAAAAAATAGGTGAGATCATTTTAATTTTTTTATTATATACATATTTGGTTTGTGCAATCAAGGTATACAAAACTAAACTGATTTATTGGGTATAATTATAAAACCAAAATAAAGAAGGTTTTTTCCACTATTACGGGTGAACAGGTTAGACATTACCATTAATAAGTTAGACTTATATTATAATTACGTAGTCTGAGTTTGGACTGTTACATACTATTTTTTCAGCTCAAACCTGCCTATTTACAAGCTTGACATGGCCTAAAGCCTATTTCCAAAGCCTATAAACTCAATAATCAAGCAAACAAATGAATATTAAACGCAAGTAATCAGTACTAGAATGAAGAATGAAGAAAACAATATGTTGGTGGCAAAGAACAAAGAACGAGACAGGGTATATGAGCTGAAAGGTTGCTGAAATATACCATTATTTCTAAAGGAAAAAACCCAATGACAATGTGACGAACATGAAGGATGCAAAACAACAATGGTTTAGGATAAAAACATTATAGAAGCTTAATATAGACTCTCTTGTTTTCAATGTGATTTCCCCAATGTCCCTCAAAATGTCCTCTTTATCCTTCCATTCCTTGTAAGCGTTGATGAAGGCAACGAAGCCATGGTGGAGATGTCGTCACATCAACGCGGAGAAAGGTTGTGGAGGGTTACTCACAAACGGGAGGGTGGCTTGATGATGGGATAGTTCACAGTGTTCGGTAGTGGCAGCGGGCTTGTTCACAGTGTTTAGTGGTGGTGAACTTGTTTTTAACGGTGGTTGGCTTGAAGGAGAAAGCAGCCACAAGAGTATGTTTTTGAGAAATGAGGGGTCAAACGAACACTACAAGATAACAGTTCATTACCGTCAGCTTTACTGTCAGTTATTTACGTTACCGTCGGCATTACCGTCGAATGCAGGGACACGATAAAGTGGTCGGTGGTAATCAGTTTACCGTCGTAAACCAACGTAAACCGATTCACACTTGAGTACATTTTACCGTCGATTCAAGGTGACGGTAAGATAATAATATTACCGTCGGTCAACACTGACGGTAAGTATATTGGTATTTTATTCCTTTACCGTCGGATATAACTGACAGTAGTAATTAAATATTTTTAAAAAATAAAATTTTAATTCTTTTTTTAGTATTTGTTTTAATAAATTATTATAATTATATTAATAAATAATTTTAATTAATTTCTTGTAATTTATAAATTTAATAAAAATTTATATTCAATAACTAAATAAATATTTATTTAGTTAATTAACACTAAATATTTAACTATTTAATTAAATATTTATTTATTTATATGTTATGTGGTGGACAACATATACTCCATTTATGTTTGGATGGCGGTGGAATTTAAAGATGGACGACGCACATGTGAAAAATAAATTATTTTGCAAAAATAATATGACGCTTTTTATCGTGCGTGCAGGGGGGAATCCATCGATTTGCACTTTGAAGAGCCCAAATGGCTTGGACTCATGCGCGCGAACCCAACTTCCTTCTCAACTCTTTTTACTACTACAACTACTAAAGGTATATAAACACTTAAAAGGTTTGTGATTTAACCAATGTGGGACTAGAACTTTTGAAATACATAATATATACATAACTTATGATTCAATCAACATATTGCCCAAGGAATTTATTCCATATACATATGGCATCTTATTTATTCCATATTTCCATGAACTAAATGAGTAACAGATGAGAAAAGTTAAAGGTGATAAAGGAGGTGCAAAGGTTAGTTGCAACCGAAAGTCAACTTAAGAAGACAACAAAGAGTAATTCTATTGTACCATGAAACATTGAAACAGTCTTCTAATTAACCCCCGATTGATTGTTCAACAGTAGAAAACGAAGTTATTAAACAATATTAATGAGGATTATGCTATATCTCATTTTACATTTCCCTACCGATTCAGAAAAAAAAAGAAGATATTAGATATGTATTTTTTATCACTTTGTTAGATTACTAGAAGACCAAGAAACAGAAAATGGAATTGTAAATGAAGAAGAACCATCGGTAAGAAGAATGATACAAACAAAATTGGCATGCTCTCAAATGCTGATACAATCAATTGTGGAAGACAAGTGCCATATATAATTAAAGCTTGGGCAATATGTTGATTGAATCATAAGTTATGTATATGTTATGTATTTCAAAAGTTCTAGTCTCACATTGGTTAAATCACAAATCTTTTAAGTGTTTATATACCTTTAATAGTTGCATTGGTAAAAAGAGTTGAAAAGGGAGTTTGACTCACGCGCATGAGTCCAAGCCATTTAGGCTCTTTGAAGTGCAAATCGATGGATTCCCCCTCCCCCGCGCACGATAAAGAGTGACCTGGTCTTTTTGCAAAATTATTTTTTTGACTGTTGCAGCTTACCTAACAAACCATATTTTTCACATGTGCACCAACAACAAACGCTAAAAATCCCTAAATGTTTTAAAGCATACATTTTTTTTAATGCATCTATAAAATAATGTTATTATTATGAAAATCTATTCAGCCAAAACGTTTTTCTGAGTTGGGTTCAACGAAGTGCATACCTTTGTTCAGCCAAATGCTTAACATGCAGTACTCTTCTTCTTGTGCAAGGCATGACCCCTACCTCCTTTAATCTTCAATCCCGCAGTTTAACTACAACTTCATTCATATCAACAAGTTGTCAATTACCAAACAAATGAAAGAACCAAATAAATCACAATGCAAGAAGAGGTGGACCTCTACCGGTGGCCACGCGGTTGACCCACGATAGATCGAGCAGCGAAGGTCGCGCGGCGGTGTGAGGGTGATAGAACAACGAAGGGGACAGGAGGACGAACGAAAGAGAGCCACGCGGTTAAGCCGCAGTGGTGGCAGCACGGTGGACCCGCAGTGGAGTGGCGGTGTGAAGGTGGGAGAACAAGGAAGGGGAGAGGAGGATGAACAGAAAAGAGCAAGAAGAAGAAGTGTGGACAATAAAATGGGAAGAAGAGAAACAAAATTCGTTTAAGTGTTTTGATCTGAGACATTATCGTCGGACATAACCAACGGTAAGTGTTATTACCGATGGTAATAAGGATGTACAAAAACACAACATTTTATTAAAACTATTACTGTCGGCCAATTAAAATTGGCCGACGATAACCAAAACAGTGACGCTAATTTTTGGAGCCAAAATATTTCTATTACCGTCGGCACAACATCACCGACGGTAACTAGACATTGAACTTTGGGAAAGATGCCCCGATTGCAATTTTGAGGCCGTTACTGTTGGGCATACCTGACGGTAACACATGCAATTATTGCTTCGAGACACGTGCTCTGAGTTATTTACTGTCGAATAAAACTGACAGTAATGTCTATGGTGAACATGTGGCTGTTTACAAGTAATGGTAATTTACTGTCTGCTATGTCTGACGGTAATCTTTTTTATTTTCTTTAAATAAACATCTCAAATTTTTACTGACGGTTGTTACTGATGGTAAGATTTCCGCGCCCTTTCCCGAGAACAATTATCATTGTTGTTATCGTCGGCTAAGTTTTCCAACGGTAATCTGATGCATTTTTCCCAGTTCTTTATGAGCGAACCGGTTACCGTCGGTACCATTTTATTTTTCGACAGTATTACCGTCGACTCATGTTCGATGGTAATGTCAGTACGGTAATAATCAGTTTTCTAATAGGGGAAATTGATAATTGTATTAGAGTTTTTTATTAATATTAAATGACATCATTTAAGGGCTTAAATATATAAATTTATACAAAAATACATCAATAGGTTGTCGTGGTTTGGTGTCAAACTAGTTGCTTGCTCACTCCTTGTACCCTAGTTTGAACTACATTGTATACACTTCATACTTTTACAATGTATCATAGGAGGCCGGCTTTACTGACTTTATAGGCCTTGCAATGAGCTCACGCTTGGCTTTCTAACAAGCCTGGGCTTGGTCATATTTTCTAACTAGGCTAACCCATAGGCATTGACAGGTTGTGTAGCCAGTTTCCACCCGTGCCCATTGTCTACGCATGTATTACAACCTTTTGTTTCCTGAAACATAATTTAATTAATATTTGCGATTAAGTATTAAATTCAATTTACTTTAATGGGATAGGAAGTCAATAAACATGGATAAAATTTGAGAAGTCCACACGACTGCACGGGTTTAGATACTAGTCCTTAATGAACGATGGGAATATGTCACTTTCCTTTTCATCTTAAAATGAGAAAATCTCGATTATTTCTAAGAAAAAATCATGAGGCTCAATTACATTGGTGTGGTGTGGTGTGGACTTTTCAAATATACTGAATTATGATTATTTTACAAATCAATAAAATTATTATTGATTTAAAATTAAAATAAAACAATAATGAATCAGTATTTTTTTATACCTATTTTATACAAAATAACATGAAATTGAGATTTTTTTTGTCTCGATTTTTTTTTAAAAAAAATCCTACGTTATTATAAATCTCTCACAAATATCATAATCTAATTACCATAATTGATTAAAATTTCAGCATATGATCATTGTTTGGTAATCGATAATTCTAGAAGTTGCTACAGAATATAATGAAGTTAATTACTCCCTCCGTGTTTATGGTGCGTGAATATTAAAAAAAAATTAAAAAAATTAAAAAAAGTTTATAATACTTTATATAATTATTCTTATTTAATATTGAGATAATTAAAGTAATTAAAGTTACTATTAGTATATAAATATAAAAAATATTTATTTAATAAAAATAAAATAAAAGATAGTTAATATGATATAAAATTAAAAAATAAATAAATATTTACGAAAAATTAAAATTAAAAGGTGTCCAAGTAAAAATAAAAAAACCGGAGGGAATAACCTTCAACTCTTACTTAAAAGAAAAAAAAAAAAAAAAAAGACCGAAATTGAGATTCCGACGCCATGCCCCTTACACATTTGCCGGTTGCTCCCAGTCACAATTAGTTGAATTAACTCACTGTAAAATTAGAAAACCACTAATGACTAATCAGCGATCACCATCACATTAAAACTGCTTAATCATTTTGAATTTAAATGATCCATTTTCTGACCTCAACGCCTCTCACCAGTCACCATCACTCTCTCTCATTGAACTGATTGAAGAATCTAATTAAGAAAAACACCAAATCCTTCTTAAAAGCTTATTAAACTCATCACTGCCCCCTCTCTGTTCCTCTCCTTCATCAATATTATTAATAAACACACCATACTTACACCCTCTCAAACACACACACAGTTTCATATTGAAGCTGGGATTAGGGTTTCTTCTTGCTGTTGTTTCCCAAAATTGAAGCAATTAGGGTTAGGGATTTGTATGTGGCAGTGGTGGTGGGCATTGGGAGATCTGTGAATGATGGCGAGCAGCACTCACATTGGCAATGCGGACGCCGCCGTCAAGACCGCCGCCAACCTCGCATCCGCCTCGTTCAAAGGCCGTCCCAAGAAGCAGTCCTCCGCCTCCGCCGCCGCCGCCGCCGCGCTCCGCCCTCAATCCGACGTCGATGAGCTGCTCACACTTCTACACGGCTCCGATCCGGTGCGCGTCGAGCTCACGCGGCTCGACAATGAGCTCCGAGGTGTGGTTACCCTGTTCTTCTTGTCTATCTCTCTTTGAAATTTTGGGCTTTTTGACTGCAGTGTTCAATTCAAATGCGAGATGATTTCAACCATTAAGTTCATTTTCGTTCAATTTTAGGATTGTTGTAAGCTCCAGAAATAGAAAGGTGTAGAAGATTATGCTCCATATTTCGAATAACGTGATTAGCGGAAAAAATAATAATACTAAAAATTGAAATTCAGTAACTTCATTCGTGGCAATTTTTGTTTTTTTCTTTTATTTATTTTGTAAAGCTTGATTTTTTTTAAAAATTTATTAATGATTCATTGATTCTTCACGTTATGCTGAAACCGGCGCATTATATAGTCACTTTTCCTTTTGGCGTCTTTAGTTTTTAAACTGAATTCCGAAAATGGTCGTCATACTGATTTGTTTGTTGTGTCATTTACAGAGAAAGATAGAGAGTTGGGGGAGGCTCTTGCGGAAATTAAGTCCTTGAGGAACTCAGAGCGTCTTAAAGAAAAGGGGGTTGAAGAGGTATGCATATTTTTTATTTATTTTTTTCTTCTTTTACCTGATGCTGTAATTGGGCTTGCAATCATAATATTCTTTGTAATTTTTTAGAGAAAGTTGTATTTGATGTAAATTTGTAAGACTAGTAGAGCAATTCATTTATCCTGGTGACTGCAGTTCCTGAACAGGATAGCAATTTTCTATGAGGAAAGCTTGGTTATGTTTACTTATGACCCATAAATGCTTGACAAAGACTTGTGGTAATATTTTTATTTTGACTACAGCTTAAGCTAATAAGCTTTTACATGTACATTAAAGCACACATTTGGAGTAACTAATTTAATCTGTATCTAGAACACATCGTGTAATTTTTCCATTTCAGTTGATACTGGAATAGTGTTTATTATCTATACGAACTATCAAATTAGTCATTTGTGCTTTTCTTGATTAAGGGCATGGTCAACTACTCTTTAAAGTTTAGAAAATGATGCGTTCTTTAACCTTTTGGTGATTTGTTTGTTATCATCAAGTGAATTTAATATCTGTTTGTATAGTAATGTGCTGCAAGCTTTACCTAGCAGAAGTAGCAACAGAATTTTAGTCACTGGATTATTAGTTATATGGCAATTCTGTCATGTGATGGCCTTGTGATTGGTTAAAGCTTGTGCTCTTCACTGTTTTGTTTCAACTTACAAGGTTCAATATAGTTGTATTTTTTACTACAAGGAACCTTGATATTGCGTGGATGTAATGGAGGAGTGCATCGGGAGTTCTGTGTGATAGAAAAGTTCCACTCAAGCTTAAGAGAAAATTTTACTGAACACTATAAGACCAGCAATGTTATACGGGACTGAATGTTGGGCAGTAAAATGCCAATAGGAGAATAAACTCAATGTGGCGGAAATGAGGATGCTATGGTGGATGTGTAGACACATTAGACAAGATTGGATTAGGAACGATTACATTAGGGAAAAGGTTGGGGTAGCACCTATAGTACAAAAGATGGTAGACCACCGTCTTAGGTGGTTGTATGTGAAGAGAAGACCTTTAGAAGCCCCATTGAGGAGAGTAGATCTAGTTGCGGGTAACTCATTAAAAGAGGTAGAGGGAGACCTAGAAAAACTATACAGGAAACTATTTGAAGAGATTTAGAAGTAAATGATTTACATGAAAACATGACTCTGGATATGGCACTATGGCATCGCCTGATCATGTAGCCGACCCCACATAATGGGATAAGGCTCTGTTGTTGTTGTTGAACCTTGTATCCATTAAAGCATCAACTACTACATTCTGTTTTCCTTATTATCTTTGATAAAGCAAAAGAAGGCACTGCTGTAAACATCCACTTCACAGTGTTCTCATCTTCCTGCAACTATGTGCTTTTAATAATTATTTAAGTATAAATATTGTGAAGTTTTTTCTAGTTGAAGTCTGTATGTCATGCTTTTTGTTTAACCATTTCAGCTAACTGATGAGCTGAACAAGGTGGATGAAAAGCTAAAAGCAACTGAAGCTCTTCTGGAAAGTAAGGTAGTACTAGTTACAGTAGTTGTTGCCTTGTTGGAGTTATTTCACTTCTCAATTACCATTATTTCAAGGTTGTTTAATGCTGTATTATGTTTAACAGAACCTTGAAATAAAAAAAATCAACGATGAGAAAAAGGCAGCATTGGCTGCACAATTTGCTGCAGAAGCCACACTTAGAAGGGTCCATGCTGCTCAGAAAGATGATGAAATGCCTCCTATTGAAGCCATTATCGCGCCCCTGGAGGCAGAGCTCAAGCTTGCTAGGACAGAGGTACGTTTTGATGGTTTATTCAGTGAAATTTTATAAATATGCATTGAATTGGCTTTTGGCTTGGACTATGTGGTGGTTTATTTTGTTATCCCCTGCTTTATGAATATCTTGTTCCATGATCAGAATCAAGTTACTTATTCTTGCTGCTATCATTTTGCAGGTGGCAAAGTTGCAAGATGACAATAGAGCACTAGATCGGCTAACCAAATCAAAGGAGGCTGCCCTTCTTGAAGCTGAGAGAACTGTTCAGATTGCTTTGGCAAAAGCATCTCTGGTTGATGATTTACAAAATAAAAATCAAGAGTTAATGAAACAGATTGAAATATGCCAGGTTCATCATGCTTTTTTATTGGTGTTTATGCTTGTTCCATAAGGCACATGGTTAATATAATTGATGAGTGGCATGCAACGTTTAATGAAATATTTTACCATTTTGTGTTCCTACGTCAGGAGGAGAACAAAATCCTGGACAAAATGCATCGGCAAAAGGTTGCTGAAGTTGAAAAACTAACACAAACTGTTCGTGAGCTTGAAGAGGCTGTCTTGGCTGGAGGAGCTGCTGCTAATGCTGTCCGTGATTACCAGCGGAAGATGCAAGAGATGAATGTAATTATTGACATTCTATAGATGCACATTTGTACACTTGTTTCCTGTTGTGTCTGTTGCGGATGCACTAAGCTGCTTATAAGTTCTAACCTTCAAAGTTGACATAGGAGGAAAGGAAAGTTTTGGAGCGGGAAGTAGCTCGTGCTAAAGTTACTGCTAATAGGGTTGCCACTGTAGTTGCAAACGAGTGGAAAGATGCTAATGACAAAGTGATGCCTGTAAAGCAGTGGCTAGAAGAAAGAAGATTTTTTCAGGCATGTAAACAGCTCTGAAATTGCTTTTGCTTTGTCTTTTACTTATTTGGATCTTTCTTGAGGCTGATTATTGCAAAATACTCCTTGACTAATGTTTGCAAAAGAAGTGTTATGTGCAAGAAATGTATTAGTTTTACTATTCTACTGTATGACACAATCCTTCTTAGCTATCATTGTGGTCAGATGCATTTGTTATGCCAAGGTCAGAGAATCACTGACTACTAAAGAGGGTAAGAACGAAATATAATTGGTGACAACATAATAGGCATGCCAATATGGGCTTTTCACATTGCCTCCCTCTGCCTAACCTATATTAAGGCAGGTTTTTCCATCTCAGGTTTGGGTACCAGTGTAGATTTTATATTGCTCCCTACCTTGTGACCTGCCTTGAACATGCCCTCATTATGCATCTAGGTTATTTCCTTTTACTAAACTTCATCTCTATTATATTCCATCATTTTGTAGGGTGAAATGCAACAACTACGTGACAAATTGGCTGTAGCTGAGCGCACTGCAAAAGCTGAAGCACAAATGAAGGTAATATAGATTTTACCTTACTCCAAACTCTTGATTCCTTTTTATTAGTCTCTTCTTAAAAAACTTTAATTGATTATCACAGGAAAAATATCAATTGCGCTTCAAAGTTTTGGAAGAAAGGATTAAGGTGTCTAATGGTAATTCTAAAATCACATCAGATGGAAGAAACATTGCTAGCGGGCCTTCACGGCGGCAGTCTTTTGGTGGTGCTGATAGTCCCTCTGTATCCTCTTCTAATGGATTTCAATCAAGGAAAAACGTGAGTTCAAAGTTAGGGTATCTAAGATCAAATAGTGCTAGTGTGTTAGTAAAGCAAACCAAACTTTCATCTAGATCATTTGACGGTGGTAGTAGATCCATGGAGAGAGACATGCTAACTTCAGATGCGAATGAGTTAGATATCGTGCCAACCAACACCAATGGTCAGGCCATCACAACTGAGACAATTGCTACCCATGAAGAGAGTCCAAATGGCACTCCAATAGAAAAATCTAAAGCAGAACATGTAGACTTCGTTTCTGGAATGCTGTATGACATGTTGCAAAAAGAGGTTATGTCTCTCAGGAAAGCTTGTCATGAGAAAGACCAGGCTCTTAAAGACAAGGATGATGCAATAGAGGTCTCATATCTGATTTTTTAAATAAGATTAGAGATTCAAATTTTCTCTCTCCTAATTCAGTTTGTTGTTTTACTGTTGGAAGATGTTGGCAAAGAAGGTTGATACATTGAACAAAGCTATGGAAGTTGAGGCAAAAAAAATGCGCAGGGAAGTAGCTTCCATGGAGAAGGAGGTGGCTGCTATGCGGGTTAGCAAGGAAAATGATCATAGGGCACGGCGAGCTAGTGCTCCTAGGGGGTCTATACATGGTTCCCAGCCAATTTCTGCCAGGTCAATTTTCTCTCTCTTTGTTATCAGTGTTTTCTTACTCTTCATGGTTAATCACAGAAGTTGCAAGTTTACTGAGAAAATTTTATGCTTGAACATTGTTATAACTGTCAAAATATAGGTTTTGGTTCTTCTAGAGTTACAAGTGTGGAGTGAACCGCCATTCATCATTGATGAAAAATTCAACTGTTTAAAGTACTAGCAACTTGGTACAATCTATGGATTTGTGAAAACTTTCGAGATCTGATGAATTTCACATTTGAAAAATGAGTATATGAGATGCTGTTTTTGTCAACATTGAAGTTAATGTTGTTTTTTTGCTTTGATTTGGCAAAACTTTAGAAGTTAGAGTTACTGCCTATGATGGACTTTTCCTAGTTCTTGTGTATATCCCCTGCTCAATCTGATTAAAAATTCATCACAATACATTAGGATAACTGAAACAATTTGATACTCCCCGTCCACAAAATAACAGTCTTTTAACGTTTTTTCACACAGATTAAGGAATTGTTGAAATTGCACAGAACACAAAAGATTTATGTGTTTGACAAAATTGCTCTTTTAATTTTTCTCACATTTTCTCTCTCTCTCTCTCTCTATTAAATTCTTTTTTTTTCTATGAATGCATTAAAGAGAGTAGTGCTTAATAAATAAGGGCAAGCAAAATAAAAAAAGAATAATTAATACTACATTGGAAGCCTAAATTGACAGATATTTGTGGATAAATTATTTTTGCTAAAAAACTTGTTATTAGTGGACGGACGGAGTACTGAAAATAAGAGGGTAGTTTTGTCCTAGTATTTGGTAAGGTGCTGATACTTAAAAACACAGTTTTCACTTTACATGGAAGCTTTGGTTTGTGAATTACAGGGTTTGGGGTGTTGCCTTTATTGCCTTTCCGGTTTCTGCTTGTTTTGCTTCATTTATACAATTCGTTCACAACTCTTTTCATTGCACGTTTCAGGAGTGCACGTAACTTATAGGCAAATCTATTTCACTGTGAATTTGATCCTGTGCAAGGATGATGACCAGGATAAAGGGTATCTCTTTGAATTCTTACCCCCTGTGCTGATTAGAGTTTGTTGATTTATCATTTTTTGTTCTCTTTTCTGTATCTCCTACATTTAAGCTATTTAGAGCGTCTCGGCCAGGGGAAGTGTGTAAAGAAGGGACCTTGTGTTTTGCAGGGAATCCATGCCTTTGTATATTTCTTGGTATACTATCTTCAGAAAGAAAATTTAGAATTAAAGGTTCCACGTGATGTATGGAAGAAGTATCTGAATATGGCTTCCTCGAAGTTTAATTCATGTTGCTTTGAGTGTCAACCTGCGGATTGCACCTAATCTGGATTGATTACGGTCTAGAATGGATTTTTGTTTATTTTCACCAAAGTCGCAAAATTGGAAAAAATGTTGAACACTGTTATCATGTATAAATCCCCAATTTAGTCATTGTAGTTTTTTTTTTAAGTCAGACAATTTCATCACTTTTAATTTTTTTTTTGGTTAATTTCGTCTGTTATTTTTAAATTGGTCAATTTTATTTCTCAAAATTTTTCAGTCACTTTGATTCCGGTTACTTTTTAAATTAATTAATTTCAGTAAAAACTTGTTTACTTTGTCATGTAAATATTCAAACACCTCATTTTTTATTTTTTTGTAAACATATTCTCATTAATGTATGTATGCTTTTTTTTTTTTTTTTTTTT
>QANU01101648.1:142681-168356 GCA_003254905.1 Nissolia schottii | reverse complement strand
ATGTTTACATCTTGTGGACATGAAATGCGAAATGACGTTTTACTTAAAGAGGATATGCTATTAAAGGTATAAAATGATGTTATTTTTTACATAGAGGATGTCATGTGAATTTTTAACGTATCGCATCTCTTCATTATGCTTTAAGTCATTCGTCTTAGAAAGGGATAAAATTGATTGATGTAAAAATAATAAGGACTAAATTGACCAATTTAAAAAATAATACGGACTAATTGACTGAAAAAATATAAAAGAGATAAATTTGTTTGTGTTAAAAAATAACATGACTAAATTGAAGGTTTTTTTTTCATAAGTATGAGATAAGGAAAAGGACTTTTATTCCTTTGTCCGGATAAAGAGAGAAAAGAAAAGAAAAGAAAAAATTATTTTCACTTTTATTGAGAAAATAAAGAGAAAGAAAATAAAAAAAACGTGAAACTCACCATTTTCACTTATAATCTAGGGTTTGTCAAAATTACACAAATTATCATTGAGTTTGTTAAAATTGCATTACACTCTAAACTAAGTGCAAAATTGTATTTCATCACAGTTTTTCATTACAAATGACTTGTTAGATTTCTCTTTTCATTTCTAGTATTTTTTTGTTTTCAAAAATTTGTGAAGAAAATAGTAAAAACAATGAAAATAAAAAAATATATTATTTCCTGTAACATTTGTGGAGAAAATATTGGACACAAAATAAAAATAAGATATAATATTTTATAATTTTCGTTGTTTTCACTAGTATAACAAAAAACATGGGAATAATGTAATAAAAAAAAGAGTTCACTCAAAAGCGCACGATACCTCGTAAAAGTAAAACGTAAACGTGCATATTTAACTTATTGTAAAAAAAATGATTTTAAAATAGTACAATTTATTTGTATGTAAATACTTAAGTAATTTTTCAGATTTGAAACCACATAAGTTTTATTACATAATATATTCACAATTCACAAGCAATAAAAAGAAACTCATTTTTATAGTTAGCATCATAGTTATTAAAATCGCAATTTAACACGTAAAATCGTACGATTTTACGAGTGTAGGTTGTAAAATCGAGCTAACTCGCATGTAAACTCGTTTCTGGGTAAAATCGGGTAAACTCGCATAAAATCGTGAGTTTACTGCCGATTTTACGAGTTTACCACATAGGCAGGGTTTTTTTTAGAGACAAAACAAGTTTGATATTGTTTTGCATATCTATGAGTTTTTAGATTTAGGTCATTTAAGTATTTTAGAGTTATCATTTACCGTTGCGCCTACAATTGTGCTCCGTTGTGCTCCGTCACTAATCCATCGTATGTATTTCATCATTTTCTCAAGGATCTTTCCCACCGGGGTGTGTGACCTCTGCATTGCTATTTGTGCTTTAGTGTTCTAGATTGAAGACATCATCATCACAAACTCGCTTCTTGTGATGTTCAGTAGTCAATACTATGTATTATGATATATGTATTATGTATGAATTGAACTTAGAACTCATATATTTCATCTTTATTTGTGTTTTGTTATGGAGGTAAATGTATTTATGAATTTCAAGTTTTATTAAATATATTTTTGTAGCATATTAATTTTTTAAAATATTTTTTTAATATTTTTTTAATAATAGGTAAACTCGTACGAGTTTACGATCCTAGTTTACGATCTGAGTTTACGGAGGCTCCACGAGTTTACTTAAACTCGCAAGTTTGATAACCATGGTTAGCATACTAATAAAAAAAACCTAGGGTGCATAGATTATTGGGTTAAAGGATGAAGAAATGATTTAGTTTCTCGTGTGACGTGGTGCTCCGTTATGGCACGACAAGATACAGCTCTTCTTCGGCATATGCAGTTTTGGTGAGGGGTGACGAGTAAAAGGTTGGAGTGGAAAAGTCAAGCGGAAGTCATTGTCAAAAGACTTAGAACATATTAGGACATTGGGGTTACAAAAGTATCATTCTTTATTGTAAGGGGACTAAAGAAAATCTATTTTAATTGGGATCTTATTGAAAAACTGTCCCAATTTATGACCAAAAGCAAGTTTTTGAGGTTTTTATTGCTTTAAAGGATAAACATATTACTTTTACTCCACTTCGCTTTTGAGTAACCTCCAAAGCATTTTTAATTATCAAAAGCGATTTTAAGATTTGAAATGAGCTTTTAACTACATTGCACATGAAAAAGAAATAAAAAAGAATTTTATTTGATCATTGGTGACCAATCACAAAGACAAAATGGGCAGAGTGCAATTTCTCACATAGTTTGTGGCGGGATGCAATTTTGACAAAACTCTTAGGTGGTTTGTGCAATTTACCCTATAATCTAAGGTACACATTATCTAGTGTATTGACTCACTTAATTGACCTTCTGATCATGCATCACTATTACTCGAATTCGATTAATAAGTTCTAGCTCAATAAATTGCAAATATACAATAACTTTAGGTTGAGACGAATCTCCCTCTAAACCTAAATTTTGACGTAACAAAAAAAAATCAATGACAGACAAATTTGAGTGCTTGAATTAACACAGACTTGACAAAAATCAGAATTTTTACACAAAAAAATGGATGAAAAATAAACCTAATACCAAAACATGGGTCAAATGTAAAATTTTCATTTTTATGGGCCTGAATCTTGAAATCGAAAAAGGGGAGGCCAATTTTAGAATTTTTGGAAAAAAAGTTGTTGTCCTGAAATCGGAGCCGTCAGCTCCGATTTCAAAACCAGCATGACAACGCGCGACAAAGGTGATAGGAGCAACATTATGAAATCGGCGACATGACCTTTGGTTTCAGGTCCCTCATTGATCGTGTAACGAATTTAATAATTCATTGAACACTTGTGAAACCAAACCCTTCCCTCCCTCCCTCAGCTATATAAGCCAATGTCCCTTGTACATCCTTTTCACCTGAAAATTTTTATTCTTCTTCTTCTTCACCTCTATTCTACTGTGTAGAATTTAGAAGAAAAAAAAATATTAGTTCATAGTGTTATGAAAAAAAGTTAGTAAATATGGTGAAAGGTCGAAAGGTAGATGATACTATGAACTATGTCTTACATATATCAAAAGTAATTATTCGGCATCCTAAGGTACATTGATAAACGTAATATTATTAATGGTACACTTTATTTATTTATTATTTTTTAATTTTTTAATATGTTGTTAAAAAGTGAGACACAAAGTATGGTCTACGCTTGCCTTACTATTAGGATCATGTATACCAGAAACGTGCGTTTATTTTGACATTTCAAAAAAAGTTATTCATAACTACTTGTTATTTGTTTATTAATTTTAAGTATGTTGTTAAAAAGTGAGACACATAATATGCTTTACACTTGCTTTATTATTAGGATCCTATGTATCAGAAACGTGCGTTTATTTTGACATTTTAAAAAAAGTTATTCATAACTACCTGTTATTCGTTTATTATTTTTAAATATGTTGTTAAAAAGTGGGACATGAAGTATGCTCTACACTTGTCTTCCTATTAGAATCTTGTGTACCAGAAACGCGCACTTACCTTGACATTTTAAAAAAGTTATTGATAGCTACCATTTTTTTGTTTATTAATAATTTTATTATTACAGGAGGGATGAGATTTACGAGGTGGACATAGAAACATTGAGCCACCGAATCTCCTTATACGACCCTATCTAAAAAATGCTAATTTATATTAGATGGCTTCAATGCCTAATATGGTAATCAACCATGCGCCTATTAATGCGTTTGTGGAGCATTGGAGACTGAAGACACATACATTTCATCTACCTCATGGCGAGTGTACGGTAACTTTGGAAGATGTTACACTGTTACTTGGACTTCGGTGTGATGGTCTAGCTATAATAGGACCCGAGACAATATTCGTGGGACCATCCCTCGAATATTTGTGTCAAGAACTACTTGAAAGGATTCCTAGTCTTCGTGATATGAAATGATCTTTCATACCTACGATGTGGCTATTTGACTATTTTAGCGTTGATATCTACGATGATATTGACGAGCATGACATGCGACAGATACTACAATGGCATGCCCGCGGATATATCTGGCGCTTGTGTGCATAAATTTTGTTTTGTGACAAGCAAGATAATTGGGTTCATGCAAAGTACTTGACGTTGCTTTGTAATTTGGATGAGATTGGGTCATATAGCTGGGGTTTAACTATACTAGTTGTACTTTATAGGTCATTATGTCATGCTATGCGCACCACATGTATGAGAATTTGTGGTTGTATGTTGCTCCTTCAAACGTGGGTATTCCATAGATTTTCAGTACTTGTTCTCGCATCGTAGGACCTAAACCATTACCCATTTCCTCTTGCGTCGAGGTAAAAGTTTTTTTTTGAGTAATGTAATTTAATTTAATTTAATAACCAAATATTTTTTATTTG
This sequence comes from Nissolia schottii, assembly GCA_003254905.1. NCBI lineage: Eukaryota > Viridiplantae > Streptophyta > Magnoliopsida > Fabales > Fabaceae > Nissolia > Nissolia schottii. The sequence goes on along the minus strand of QANU01101648.1, from coordinate 163,981 downwards.
TTAATTTAAATAATATAATAATTTTTAGATGGGCGGCATACACATATACTTCTCGTGTTGAACCTAGAACGATCAGTGAAATAAGAACTGCCATTGAACGTATGCAACCAGAAGATATAGGCATTAATTAAAATATTGTATATGTTCCATATTGTGCATTGACGTAGTAGTTAATAATCGTATATAAATTACTGCAGTCATTCCAGTAGAGGTCAAGAATATGAGACATATGTGACCAGTATTCTTCCCGCTCGTTTGTTTTGAGATAGTAGAGTGGCATGCAGGTGAACATGTTATGCGGCAATTCGATTTGGTGCAGACGTTGCCTGTTGAACCTAGTTGCAGTGTTTTGGGGAATGTTCATAATATATTGTTGAGGGGGGGGAGGGTTGGCGCGGTTAAATGAGCAAACTTTTTGGTCACTATGTTGTACTAAAATCGAAACCTTGTCCATTGATTTCAGGCCCTGCTGCAACTGTCCCCTGAGTCTTGAAATCGGACCCCTAATCATCGATTTCAGGTTTTGTTTTTTTTTTTAAAAAAAATCTTAAAATCGACACTACCTATACCGATTTTAAGATTTAGACCCGTACAAATGTAAATTTACATTTGACCTATGTATTGGTGTTAGCAATTTTTGACATCTGTTTTTAAATTATTTTTTTTGTAAACCCCACAAAAATCCGTGCCCTCATAGTGAGGTGAGGTGAGCTAAAGAAAAAAACGTAGGGTTTAGAGAAAGAAGATAGAATTAAAGCCCCTGGAGAGAGTTGAGAGGAGGGAAAACAAAAAAGCAATTTTAGCCGAACAAAAAGAGGGTCGTCGTGTCTTTATGTTTACATTTTGATTTACATGACACTGTAAATGGCGCTTCTTCTCTTTGTTCTTCGCCCTCCTCTTCGCTTCATGGCCTCTTCTCGCTTCTTCTCCGCCTCTTCCTTCCACCTCCACTCTCTTTCTTCTTCTTCTCTATCTCTTTCTACTCACTCCCCACTCTTTAGACCCAGGTACTCTTCCTATAACTCCCTTCCCTTTTCTGTTTCGTTATCTATGCATCTCGGCAAAGAGGGTATCCCAATTTGTTGCTAATGATAAGAAAAAAAAACAAACAAAAAAAGGGGAAGATGTTTCAGTGCCCATTTCTAAAATGCCCTTTTCTTCTGAGCAGTGCCATTTTTGTTTTATTTGTTTTTATTTGTTTTACTGAGTTGCTGACTTGAACGAGAAGGGGTTGTTTCGTTTGTGTTTAGTGCTGTAACAATTTGTGTGGTTTTTTTTATAAAAAAAATTTCTTTTAAACTTTTTATTTATCAGGGTGAGTTTTCAGCTGAGAAAGTTGCCTAGTCCCCCTTTGGTTCCAAATGCTGTTAATCCACGGGCGTATATGTCATCCCTCTCAACAATTGAAGCTTTTCAAAAAAGTGAAAGTTCCAAAGCTTATGGTTCTGAACAAATCCAGGTACTCTTTTTAGTGTATTCATTTCTGGATTATGTTGTATACATAGGCAATTAAAAGAACACGGTTAAAGTGTAGATTGGAAGTAATGGCGCTGAGAACATTTTATGAGTGCTATATCAACAAAGTTATCAGTTGAATTTCACATAGTATCTTGTATATATATTTTTTTCATTTCTTGTGGATTGCTTAATCAAATATGCTTTGGAAGTGGCATAGGTTTGTTATAGTTATATTTAATTTTTCGTAGGTACTTGAAGGCTTGGACCCTGTTAGAAAAAGGCCCGGAATGTATATTGGAAGCACAGGCCCACGCGGGTTGCACCATTTGGTATTGTCCTCCGACTCTTACCTTTTCAGCAGTTTTGATAGTTTTGTGTTGATTTTTGTCTGATTGAAGCAGAGCTTACTCTATCTCAGGTGTATGAAATTTTGGATAATGCTGTTGATGAAGCTCAAGCTGGGTTTGCTTCCAAGATTGATGTTGTTTTACAAGCAGATGGTTCTGTGAGCATCACTGACAATGGCCGTGGGGTATGCTTTGTAGTCTAATTTTTCTCAATGGTTGATTGTGCATGGTCTGTTCCCTGTATGACAGTATGTCTTATCCTCATGGCTCATGTGACTTCTTCTTTGTGTAACCATGATCTTAGGTATCGTTAGTTTGAAATTTGAACCTTTTCCCTTTATATCTAAAACTTGGACACAAAATCTGAGTTGTACATAGTATATTGATACTGCTTTTTTATGTAATCAGGAACCACTTTCTAACTTTTCTGGTTTCATGGAGTTAAATATGATATTATGGCAACTGTTTGACACTGCTAGCAATAGTTCTTTTATGGAATTAACTAAAATTTGCAATACATCTTTCACAGTTTTTATCTGTTAACACTTCTACTATAGATCAGTGTTTCCAGCTGAAAACCTAAATTCAAGTAAATTTGAATAATGGAATCTCTTACGATCAGCACCATTTAAGATATTTTTAATATCTTTTGGTTGAGGTTTGCTATCATACTAATATCACTCACGGCATGCAGATTCCCACTGATTTGCATCCAGTTACAAATAAATCTGCGTTGGAGACAGTTTTGACGGTATTGTTTCCTATACTTGAATACTGAGATTAATGATTGTCAATATATATGACTATATGCTTTTAAAATTTTTGGAATGTATAGGTTGCATGGTTCTTTATATACCATGCAATTAAATTTCAATTGAGTCTATTATGTAATTTAAGTTATTTTATCAAAGGACTAAATGATGTTTGCAGTGTAAGTAAATGCATTTGACTGTTTGATACTTGAACATTAGTTGATTAAGTGCAGTTTATTTCCCCTTGTTGCACATTGATGTTATATGTGCTCATATTTCAAATTTGTTATCGAATTTCTCAAGTGAGTGAAGGAATCAAGTTTTCAACCTTTTTAAGACCATTAACACATAGAGCTATTTCCTGACCTTGATTATCTGTTATGTTAACTCTAGAAACATGTGATGTTAGCTTGGTCTTTTAGTAGCATCATTTGACCTTCTGCATGTATATGATTGGGATTTTCTATGTTTATTATTCTGAAAATCTCATTGACAATGTTCATGGATATTCAAAGAACTGGATAGACTCATTCATATCTAGATCTGTAATAAGAATGGGCTTTATCATTGTTTTAGTTTTATAATGATACAGCCTACACTTTTTGGAATTTGGGCCTTGTGCTGGAAAAGAATTATGGCTTGCCTTTGAAGTTCATTTTATTTATATCATAATTGATCTTTTTGCATATTTTTTCATTGGATAAAGATTACTTTTGCAAACCTCGTAGGTCTTGCATGCTGGTGGAAAATTTGGTGGGGCCAACAGTGGCTACTCTGTTTCAGGTGGTTTACATGGTGTTGGTTTATCTGTAGTTAATGCCTTGTCTGAGGTTTGTCTCTTTAACAATTTTGTTCTTTTTCTCTGTACTTTACGATGCATATCTGGAACCATTGGATAAAGATTCTTAGACGAACATTGATGTTGTGGCTTTCATTTTCACACACCTTGGTACAGTCTTATTTGTTATGTATTTAGATTTAGATATTAACAAATAATACTATCACTTTTATCTTTCATTTTCTGTTAGCGGTTGCTAGTTCCGGTTTGTTATTGATGTTATCTAAAGATTCTATTTGATATTTAATTTCACAGGCACTAGAGGTAACAGTTTGGCGTGATGGGTTAGAATACAAGCAAACGTATTCTCGTGGGAAGCCAGTGACAATTCTGACATGCCTTGTGCTTCCAGATGAAAACAAAGATCGTCATGGGACATGTATCAGATTTTGGCCTGACAAAGAAGGTATGTACATTGTACAATCTTATATGATCATGCATTTCTTTCTTGGTTATGATTTGTTTATTAACCATAAATTTCAGTCTTAAATATATGCTTCACTTTTTTCTCAACATAACATGCAGTATTCACCACTGCTATTCAGTTTGATTACAACACAATAGCTGGACGCATTAGGGAGCTGGCATTCCTCAACCCAAAGGTGAAGTTGATTTAAATAATTTATATTGGTGACGTCTCTCATAACATTTTCCTTTCCCTCAATTGAAATGGTCATCAATATGGATAGTTCATCATGACATTTTATTCATGGCTTTTCATTATTGCATGAGCGTATTAATCAGTGACAGAACTTCCTTTGGAGTGGAGTGGTAAACACTACCTTGGTGGAGCCAAATATTCTGTGTCTTGTCGAGTGATGGCACCATTTTGGATCAACTTCAGAGGAGTTGAGAAAATTTCTAATGCTCAATTCAACACGCGGAACATATTACAAGCAAAAAGAAAGATATCACTTACTACTATGGGAGTTAAATATCTGGCTCAATTATCATGTCTAAAAAGAAGGGCATACAATTACATAAATTTACAGAAAGAGTGATGATGAGTTGTCAAGATTTAGTGCAAAAAGAGATAGGAAAAAAATATGTTGTTTACACTTAAAAAGCATACCATAGTTCGTGGTTGTAATATTAGCCGCTTTTAATATAAAAATACAATTATACAAATGCTGTTTTAAATAGAAACTAGTCATCAAAGTTGAAGCAAATAGTTTGCTTTGTATGTTTTTTATTCACCTTTTATACCATAAAGTTTGTTGTTTAGACCACAAAATCTTGGTATTGAATTAATTTATGGATTAAACGTGATACAAAAACTTCCTTTCTACATTAAGAATTAATTTGATATATTCAACAGCTCTCTAGTTTCCAGAAATTTCTATTTTTTTTTTTTTGGGTACATAGTATCCAGAAATTTTTACTATATGCTTTACGAGATTAGGTTTTAGATTTATCATTTTCCATTATCTTAAACAGAGTGAGACACCTTATAAACTTACAACCATTTCAAATTAAAATTCTCGTTTTTTCATGGTATGATTCTGCTGATGGCCTAATTAATTTCATTAGTCCTACTTTCCATGAATTTTCATTGTTTTTTTTCCTTCAAAAAATTAATAGAAACATAAGCATGAGTGATATTAGGCACAAGAATAAGTGTTTTTCCAATCTTATATTTGATTTCTGGTTTTTAAAATAAATAAGTTGAAACGTAAAATTTTTTGTTTTCCCCTAAAAAGTCCAGGGCCAAGCTCAAGCTAATTGGTGTCTGTAGAAATCATTAACTCTTCATATTCTTTTATATATGGCATTTTATGCCTGGTCATGCTTTGATTGTGCAAGTTATACACGACTAGTTATTGCAGTGGTTTAACGGTGTAATATAAAATTCCATTTTGATTAAAGATAAATTATAAGAAATTGGTAACTTGTTCTTTAAGCTGTGCCTATAGTACTTCTAGAGTTTTAATTTCAGATAACCTTACTCTAATCAAGAAACACCTTTGCTGATTGTTGTCTGTGCTTACAAATTTGTTGAGTCCCTCTGATAGTTCATCAATATTGGTTTGACTTGATCTTTCTGCTCTTCTAACAAGTGAGACTAAGCAGCTCAAAACATTGTGGCCTGCATTTAGCCTCATATACAAGATTTCTACAAGAGCATTTTTTTTCTTATCTACTTTGCATCTTACCATGTTTTTTCTCTTGACCTTTTCAGCTTACTATTGCACTTCGGAAAGAAGACGATGATCCAGAAAAAAGTCAGTATAATGAATATTTCTATGCTGGGGGATTGGTTGAATATGTTCAATGGCTTAACACTGATAAGGTCTTGCATTTTCTACCTTTATTTTGTAGTGCATAGTTATCATCAATTTGAAATTGTTTTATTTTCTTTTTTTATTTGGTGTTACTTTGCTTAGCCAGGAGAATGAGATCTTATCCTTCGTTCTACTTTCTTCAATTAAAAAAGAAAACTCTGTTGTATATCTCTTATTTCTGATCTATGTTTGAATTTTTATGTAAAATCTCGATCATGAAGCTTTTGATGTTTTCACTTAACTCTTGAGTTCAAAACTGTGAGCAGTTGTTCACATGGAACTTATCCCTGATAAAAAAGAAAGTTTTAAGTGGGACCCTTTCTATTCAGATTTTCAACTGCATAACTTTTGTAAGTTGTATTTACTTTTGGAGTAATGCTATTGAGAAAACCGCTTGGGTCACAATTGAACACACTGATGCTGTGGGGTCATTAGATCTATGCAGCGTATCAAACTCATGACCTGCACTAGGGCCCTGCTTATATTTATGTCACTGTTGGTTGCGTGGGTAGCATTTTGTCTACTATATATTCTGCATGGGCTATTATAACTCTCATTTGATGTCTTTTTTAATAGTTAGTTTCATTTTCTACAGTTGCATGTGTCTTCATCGCTTTAATTTGTTTTTTTTTATTGCAAAATCTGCTAATTATTTTTTATATTTGGATTAGATGTCTTTCATTAGTTTTTATAGTGATTATTGACTATTGACCTTCTGTTCCAGAAAGCTCTTCATGATGTTCTGAGTTTTAGTAAAGAATTAGATGGAATCAGTATTGATGTTGCTTTTCAATGGTAAGCCCTCCTATTGCCCTCACTCCTGTACTTATGTTCTATGCTGGCTGGTGTGTTTCACAAAGTGTCAGGATTCAGTTGTCTCTGTTTGGTACTTGGCTTACTCATGACTAAAAATTAAGTTGTGAAGTCAAGGTTTTTCCTTTTATACATCTTCTTAAATATAAAAGCTCTGAATGAACTATGGGTTATATAATTTTCTGGAATAGGGTTGACAACTAATTCATAATTCCTTATGTCAATATGTGAGTTCTTTGTATTTCTTTGATAGGTGTGAAGATGCATATTCAGACACAATACTGGGATATGCTAATAGTATACGCACTGTTGATGGTGGCACCCATATTGATGGTATGAAGGCTTCTTTAACCAGAACACTTAATAGTCTTGGAAAGAAGTCAAAAGTTATCAAGGTATTCCTCAAATATTTCTTCCTTTTTCCTTTCTTTTCCCTGTAGTCATGCTCATCCACTCTCCTGAAACATGACTCCTGGTTCTATCTGTGATATACGCCTGTGGAATTTCTGTCATGATGCTAGGTTTAGATGGTTTGACAGGTTTGGTGAAAACTATAATGGAGGCTGACACTAGGGCGTATGTGCATTTCCACCTTTTGGCTTGTCTATATGTTCTCAAGGGATACAATTTCGCCCTTTTAAAATTCAATATTCATCTCTCTCCCTCTCTCCCCTTTTCTTCCAGCTTTCCTCCCCCTATTAATTTTCAATGTTTACCTTATTCATGATAAACATGTTACAAATATTTTTGACTGGGGTCAGCTTAGGGTTTAAGGTGGGTGCTACTACTTTGATGCCTTGTTTAAAAACAAATGAGTTTTTTGGAAGAGAGGAAAGACAGGATATGAAAGCAGAAAACAAAGCATTTCACCAGTTGCTCAGAATGGTTCAATATTTTAGTTGACAACTGTGTAATGACTGTTTTACCCTTCAATTTGGGGGGCACTTTAGTAACTCATCAGCTAAAACAACCAACCATTTTCCTTATTACTACACTGTAACCTTAACATAGCCCAAACTTCTTTGCATGTTTTGATAAATGTGGCAATTGGAAGATAGCAAAAGCCTCCCTTGTCTGATCGAACTATTTTATGATAAGTAAAAAATAGATTCGAAGTTTAAATGTAGTAAAGTGGCTTCTGTTCTTTACAGGATAAGGATATTACTTTAAGTGGTGAGCATGTGAGAGAGGGTCTAACATGTGTCGTCTCGGTCAAGGTCCCAAATCCAGAGTTTGAAGGACAAACAAAGGTACTTTATATTAGTTTAATGCAATGCTTATAGTTGCAGCATTGGGTTTCTCTTGAGTATTGAAGTTTTTCCAGTCTATTTTATTTGCTTGCATTTCTTGGCACTCTGAGTTCTTTCTTACTGTTCTCGTTCTTGCTGAAAGACAAGGTTGGGAAATCCAGAGGTGCGAAAGGCGGTTGATCAATCTGTTCAAGAGTATCTTACTGAGTATTTGGAGTTGCACCCAGATGTTCTTGATTCAGTACTTTCTAAAGCTCTTAATGCTTTCAAGGTAGTCATCTATTCTGCAAAATTTTATAAGTCTGTTTACTTTACCCAATTGCTCTTGATAGGAACTTTAGGCTTTTCTATTTTATTGTTTCTTATATATTTTAACCAGAAAACTTTCCTCTGGTGACTTTATTCCTTAATTAGGCAGCTCTAGCGGCAAAAAGAGCTAGAGAATTGGTGAGACAAAAGAGTGTATTGAGATCTTCATCTCTTCCTGGAAAACTAGCTGATTGTTCATCCACAAATCCTGAAGAATGTGGTATACCTACTTCTCTTTTGTGGAACTTACTTTGCTTTGTTGAAAGAATCCATTTGAACCATTGTTTTGTGAGGTTTTCTGACTTGTTCAATGATAAAAGAATGATCCCTTTTAATTTCGAGTAGCATCATATGATCATTACTAGTGGGGATGCTGACACTTTGTGTTAGTGCCTGCAAATATTTACAATTTGTGAGGGTTCAAAAAATTTGAATGCCAAAAATAGTTAGTGTTGATTAGTGTATATTTTCTAATTGATGTTCTTCTCTTCGGCTTATGTTTGGTGAAGGAATAATAGGGTGAAGCAGATTTTGAAAACTGAAAATGAGTGGAAAACAGACTATAAATGTGGTTTTTGAAATTGAATTTTGAAACAGAGTAGAAAACTGAATAGGATGTACATTTACAATGATAACCCGGTTACATGATTTGGAGCAATAGTGTAGATGAAAGAAGGGTATAATAGGTTAGGCACAAATGTGACCAAATTAGTAGTTATTAGTGGCCAGCTGCTTTATATAGGAGTACAGATCATCATCATCATCATCATCATAATCATTATTATATGCTTCCCTGCCCTGGTTATTCCATGCATGCTCATCTAATTAGTATATTTTTTTGGACGTGTTGATCATCTAATCAGCTTAACTACTTAAAAAACAGAGATTAATATGACAAAATAGATATTTAATTGGAAACTAAAAGAAAAATACGGACTCTACTCATGAGTTGTAAACGGGCAGCCTAGTGCTCGACGCTCACATCTAGTGGGGTAGATAGAAAAATGTTTTCAGTTAATCTACTGTGGAATTAAATGAAGATGACTTGAAAAGCCTTTTTATAGTCTAAACCTACTAGTATACAGATGAGGCTCTTCTAAAGTGAGTTTATCTCTAAAATTGAAAGTAAGGGTATATTCATCCTTAAATCTCTATTGGTGATATTTGAGATTATATCTATTTGATCGTACAATGTTATATTATTTAGAAGGAATGGTTTTGTAACTAACAGGAATTATTGGTTAGGTATTTGTCTACATGTTTTATAAGAAATACTAAATATATTTATATTAACACAACATATGTAGAGTTGAGGCATGTGTACTTGCATCATTGGTTCATGTCAAATTACCTGAGAAGTTATTTTTGCTTACGGGCCTGTTTGGTGTTGGAATTGGTATTAGAATAGGTAATTTTAATTTTAATTTCAATTCTTTCAAAATTGGATTTGGTTGAGGATCTTAGGTTTATGTTTCGGTTTACTGAAGAATCAGACTGTGAACTGGAATTCTAAATTCAGTTCTAATTTTATTTTTTAAATAAGTGATTCAAAACTTAAAATTAATAAAATATTATGGCTATAACAATTTTTATAATAAATTTTTTTATTTTGTATATTAAATAATTTTATGAATATTATTTATATATAAAATAAAAAATCAGAGGCTAGATGAATTTTTATATTTTGATAATTTGCATAAAAGTATTATATTTTATTAAATATGATTACTAGTAAATAAATGAGGACAATAGACATAATTAGAACGACTTTAATGTTTAAGTTTTAGAATTGATAATTTGTAAGGTATAAGTTAAGAATTAAGAAGAATTCATATTAGTTGTTTTTCAATTCTATGGAATTTTTTTATGGAATTATAACTTCAATTCTATATTTTATTTTACACCTAAGAATTTGAATTAAGAGATCCAATTTTAATTTCAAGTTCTAATTACTTTTACTCAATTCCAAGTGCCAAAAAGGACGGTAGTGATTTGGTGAGCTAGTGTTGTGTTTTGAATTGAAAATTCTCTGTTCTTTATCCCTGTATTGCAGAAATCTTTATAGTTGAAGGTGATTCCGCTGGAGGAAGTGCTAAGCAAGGACGTGACAGGCGCTTCCAGGTAAAGTATAAGTTTTTGAATGAAAAGTTACAAAAGTGAAACCACTTAATCTGCAGACATTTTAAACAAGAAAAAAGCAAAAATCTTATTCTTGTTTTCTTATAAGATACTGGAAATTTGAAAGTATCAAGTACCAGATCTCATAAAAGCTGAAGCTCTTACAAAAGCTCAAACCACTTGTTTTGTGTCATTTTGTTGATTTTCATTAAAGCTGTTTGTTACTTTTTCCATGTAAAAGGGAAAAAATAATAATAGAATAAACATAATCAAGCAATGACCAGAGATTTTGAATTATTTTGTGAAAGAAGTTTGGGGATATGGATTTGGCTTTCATTCTTTCAGGTTTTTTTTTCGTGATTGTATATTTTAAATTTTTAGTGCTTGATTTTTCTAATCATTGTAACTATTGCTTAAATTCTTTGCTTTCTGATGTGTGGAGCAGTTGCTTTGTTAGATTGGTGGCAGTTCATTACATGAGCAAAAAAATTATTTTGGAGTTGTTTGTGTGTATGTATTCATCACTGTATTTGGTGCAGGCCATTCTCCCTCTAAGGGGTAAGATTCTGAATATCGAAAGGAGGGATGAAGCAGCAATGTACAAAAATGAAGAGATTCAAAACCTAATTCTTGGTCTTGGCCTCGGAGTGAAGGTAAAACTTTTGTTGTTTCATTTGTTGGCTATAAATGGAGTTAAAGCAGATAAATGAAGCAGAGAAAAGCAAATGATATGAAAAACAAACCAGTGTCAAGTATAAAAATGTTAGTTTCATGGGGGGCTCTTTAATGACTAATAGCAAGCTTTCTATGTCTTAATGATTTTTATTGAAAAAGAAAACTAATTGCTAGTGACCTGTGATCCAGAATCCAGTAGGAAGAGTAACGTTCAAGAAAAATCCTTAAAATTCAAATTATAAATAGTAAAGACAATCTTTAAATAGTTGGGATTCTGAGATGAAGGCCCTTAAAACTAAATAACAATTGATATAAATTGAGTAGTTTTTAGGACAGAAAGAAATGTGAAGGTAGACAAGAAGGGTAACCTTAGTATTAGGGAAGGCTACAATTGATTTGGGCATCAATGTCAGTTTAAGCAGGGAACCAAAAATAACCCTGGATCATGTGATAGGAAGTTTGAAAAATCTATGAATTCAAAACTGAATTGGAAAAAGTCATCTCTGAATATCATGATAGCTAAGTTATAAGTAATATTCTCTATACCAGTGTAAATAGTAATAATTAAAACAAATATGTGAACGCAAAATGGCTTGTTCATCTGCACCAGAGCTTCATGCTCTTACCTTCATCAACTATTATTTAGCAATTTAATTTTAAAAATGTGTTTCTGTTGTCCAGGGAGAAGATTTTAAAAGGGATGCCCTCCGTTATCATAAGATTATTATTTTGACTGATGCCGATGTTGATGGTGCCCACATCCGAACTCTGCTACTTACATTTTTCTTTAGATATCAGGTAAGTATGGAGAACAAAGGTCCTGCTTCCATTAGAATAATAAACAAATAAAATGATCAAATTTGATTCAGTGGTTCTTTCTTGCAGAGAGCTTTGTTTGATGAAGGGTTCATATATGTTGGTGTCCCACCACTGTACAAGGTGCGCCTAAATTTTTTGCTTCATGGAATCTGTCACATACAATCAAGCTAACTTCCAGCTATCTTTACTGAAATGAACAGGTTGCAAGGGGAAAACAAGTACACTATTGCTACAACGAGGAGGACCTGAAAAAACTTCGAAGCTCATTCTCTGCTAATGCATCATACAACATGCAAAGGTTCAAAGGTACTATGAAAAGTTATGTTGGTTGCATGCTTATTGTCTTAGAACTAATTGTAGGCTCGTGTAGCAATTGACAAAATAAATTGAAGAGATTATATAATTTATTAAGGGAGGGTGAGCCTTGGTATAACGATATGGTTGCGGCCTCGTGACCCGGAGGTCAGGATTGTCATGAATTTAAATCCTAGAAACAGCCTCTTTGCTTGGGGTGGGGGGGGGGGTAAAGCTATGTACATCTTACCTCCCCAGAACCCACTAGGTGGGATCTTCGTGCACTGGGCTACCCTTTTTATTAATGTCATTGAGTTTTTCCCCTTTTCATTCTGGCTTTTGTTGCTCCATATCAATAATCGGAATTTATTGTTCCCGATCATACCAAAATGATAAGAGGAAAGATGATTTCATGTCTTTCGTTAGAAGCTATGCTAGTGACACTCATCTCTCTTGTAGATCCTTTCATTTTCCTTTGCTTCAAAAACATTTTGTATTTCTGATTTTATTGTATGAAAATCATCAGTTTCTTTTAGTTCATGCAATTCTACCTGTCCATTGTACAAGACTTGCATGCTTCTCCAATGCTGAATTGTTGTTTTTCTCTGGGAGTTAACTTTTTTACAATATTTTTCATGATTCTATCTCTAATAGTGCACGCTTTTATAAATGCAGGGCTGGGAGAGATGATGCCTTTACAACTATGGGAGACAACCATGGATCCAGAACGCAGGTTATTAAAGCAATTAACGGTTGAGGATGCAGCTGAAGCAAATATTGTTTTTTCCTCTCTTATGGGTACTCGGGTAATGTCACTAATGTGCACTATTGCAGATTCATTAAACTAGCCAGTTTTTGTCATGCATTCTTGTTTGACTCTAGTTTTATTATTATTATTATCATCATCATCATCATCTTAAGAATGAATTTTTATTTTTGTGTAAGCTTTTATTCATAAATTATCTTCAACTATTAAAAAAATGATATTTTAGTTTTCAGATAATATTATTAAACTTTAAAAGGTGATTACATTTTTTGGGTAGTTTCATTTGTGATCCCCCCAAGTTGTGATGCACTTTTTGTATCAAATCAAATGCATCAAATAAAATTTAGGTAGTTTTCTGTCTGGGTGATGGAGATTGGGTTGGTTGAGCAAAAATTGTGATGATTAGTCTATTATTTCCTTTTGTACTTAACCAACTGTCACATAAGACATGCTGTGACCTCAACAACAACAACAATAATAAACTGCCACTAGGTGGGATTGGCTATATGAATCAAAACAATACCATTGTGTTCTATTGTAAACCATGTTTGCAAACAAACTATTTATTTAAGTATCTTTTCTAGGTTTCATTTATAGTTTTTCTTGTTTTTTTCGTTATCTCTACCTATTAGATTACCTTTCATTTGATTTACTATTCTTCTTACTGGAGTTTGTTCATTATTTCTTCAGAACTATTGCTATGACCTCTAAGCCTAAAAATACAAAAATGTTATGCTTGGTTGACTGTGAAGATTCTTAGTTACTACTTGTATTTCAGACAAATAATAGTTGAACACCAACCATCTTATAGTTATTATTGTAGTGCCATAATCTAAGTTTTCTTTTCATCTTGATTCGTATTAGGTGGATGTTCGGAAGGAGCTGATACGAAATGCTGCAAACATGATTGATGTTGGTCAGCTAGATATTTGATGATACAACTTAATGGGGAGAAATTGAAGCTTCTTTCTTGTTAACCATACACTGCACTATATAGTGAAGCACATTAGGCACCAACATTGTTCCTATATGCTGTGGAACGCTGAGACCCCTTAAATTGTGGAGGGCCCCTCTTTTTTGTTGGTGCCATTTGCAGTGGCCATTTTGTGGTTGCTGGGAAAATATTTGGGAGGCTTGTTGGAGGGTCTAATTTGATTTATTCAAATGTGACAATTTTTATTTTTTTTAACCTTTGAATGTAAATTTCATTATTAGAATGTTTCCAGGCTTTGTGCCCGTTAATCTTAAACTTGTTGGCCAACATCATGTAACTTTGTGGTGTATACGTGCATATTACTCTGCCCCATCTAAGAGGACTGCAAACTTTTACACTAGTAAATAGAGAAAAATTAAATTCTCAATGAAAAAAATTGGCAGCATAAAGACAACTGCGAAAGAGAAAAAAAGCAGTTTGTGGCTGTTGGTGGTACTTTTTATTCTTTTAATTCACTTATTATGCTTTTTTAATTAAACAAATAATAATTCAACTTCATTTGATAGAAGCATGTTAAGATATGGAACATTCTCAATATAAATTCCGCACGGATGTTCGTGTTTGTTTGATTTTTCAAGCAAATGTTTCTCAGGGGAAGTTGTTCATTGTTTTCTCAAACTAAGATGCAAGTAAGCACCAACAGAAGAAACTTAGTGGTTGGTATGAAAATAACGACTGACACCAATAGAAATGCAAAAAAAAAAATCAAGATGGGTAATTATCATGATGATGATGGATAGTTACTTGCGATGATTTAGCACTTTCATGCATCTTTATAGTCTCGAAAGGAATATACCACAATATGGCATCAAACTTTAAAAAAAAAAATTGACAAAAAAATAATGGCACCAAAGAGAATATACCGCCAAAGTATTCGAGTCCGGTGGGATTATAGACACACCAACAAGCCAAACAACCTTATTCTACACAAAAAAAAAAAACAACCACTTCCCATCTGCAGAGAAGAGAACCGATGAAATCATGAGCGAGTAAGCCAACTGGTTGTGTAAGTATCTATGCTCCTGCTGCATTGGTTTCTAAGTGTTCTATTAAGAGTAACGGTGTTGCATCCTTTCTTTTCCTGTGATTCCCCATTCTAGGCTTAAGTGATATTAACTTGTTCATTACATTGCTAGCTGTGTTGAAACATGCCATTTGATGGCAAAAGGAGAAAAAAAAAAGGGGACAAAAAGTCCATCCAACATGGAAACCATGCTATTTTGGTTGGTGGCAACAGTTGTTCTTTTCTTACTTGATGTACGAGCCCTTATTTTGCACAATTTTACATTGAATGTTTGAGACCACTTATTCATTCAGGAGTTAATAAGCATCATACATTGTTGATGTGTGCTTGCTTTGATGAATAGTTGAACTATATGATTGAGTAAAAAGATCTTTGAGATGCGAAAATCACTCCTTCAATTAACTTATTTTTCTTTGACTTTCTAGACTTTTGACGCCATTGTTAAGGCTAATTCTTGGTTGATGCTGAGATTAGAGTTCTAAAAAGGTGCCAGGTATCAATCTTGTATGTAATTGCAATATGCATTGTCTACGGGAAATAATAGTATTTGAATTTTGTAGCTATGATTGAGGTTGTGACATGAAGTTCAGTGTGAGAAGAATGCATTTCCAATGCTCAAGAAGGATTTTTGATGGTAATATAATCAAGTATAAAATTACTACTTACTTCCTATAAAGATGACATTTGACTTGTTTGGTTTGTAGTGTCCTCGATTTACTATTTAGTGTCTATAAAACTTGACAGAAGAGTGAGATCTCAAACTTGAGTGATGCATGAAGTCCAGTTTGTTCTAGGGGTTGTTTTTCCCAATGTTCTATTTTAGCCATTGTGCTATTTGTTGGAAGAATTGAAAGGGGAAGCTGTGTTAAGAAACTAAGTAGCTATCCTTCTAGATTAAGAAGTTAAATGAATGTGACATTGTATGATTCAGATCCTTATAGCTATTTCTGTACATTATATTCCATTGCAATGATACAAGTTAATTAATTCAGGAGCATGAATTGAGAAATTGCTTAGATGCTACTAAGATGAATGCTTTTACAAAAGAATGCCTAAACTTCTTAGGTTATTCAAAAAGGTTTCTCCAACAATGGAGCCAACCTTAACAAACACAGCAGGGTATCCAATTGGAGCTTCCACCCATGCTTCACTTCCTTGCTTGGAGAACACTTTTCCTGTCCAGATATGTAGCCAACTACTACTCTCTCCCAATGGAAAATAGGCGTTGACTCTATTCTTTCCTTTGTCAAGGACAGGCACAACTAGGAACTCTGAACCAACCAAGAACTGCTGATAACTCAATTGGTGCACTCGGTCATCGTTAGTGTAATGGAGAAATAGGTGCCGGCATATGGGAAGTCCTTTCTGCGCAGCTTCCTGTTTACAAAAGAAAATGTTAAGGGCCATTTTGAATGCCTGTTGAGTATGCACAATATATCGCGAAATTAGTGTGTAGAGATAGATTTTGGAATTACCTTCACTAGCTGAATTCGGTAGAATTTCCATGCCGCGTATACTTTTGCAGACCGTGCAAAGTGTGACAGAGTTCGTTGGTTTGAGTAAAACTGGCTGTTGCATGATGGTTTGTTTCCCTGCATGCAAAGATGGGCGAGCATCAGTAGCTCCTTTATGTCATACGTTAAATAGTGGAATTTATTGAATTGAAGGTTAGCTTTCTCTTGGCCACGACAAGTTAACCACCACTATTATTCAAATGAAACCACTTTAACAAATTTCTCTGATTTTTGAAATCAAGGAGAGAGAAGAGAAGATGGTCAATATTTGCTCTAGACTAAGCATCAGTGGTTTTGTGGGTGGAGCTCTATCTCTAGTAATGCAGAATGATGTCGAAGAACGAAAAGTCTCATCGATGTGCAAAGTTCCTTTGTATGATGAATGCGTGAGTGCTAAGTTTTTCTCAAATGATAATTAACCATAGAAAAATGAAAAACATGAGCATGATGAATTTTACATACTTCATGGGTGCGGAAGACGGCACTGAAAGAATTCAGCTCCATCCACCTTAAAAGCAATTCTTCACTTCTTCTGTATTTGACTATGGGCAAGTTCACTGTGCAGTAGCCTCCAATGTCACTGTGGTTAAAAGCATAGCCAGAGATTCCACTGCTTAGCAGGCCAACAACTGAGCTCTTTATTCCATCATTTGCTTGCCAACTCACCATTTGGTCACCTTCCCAGAATAGCATCCCCCACTTAGGGCTATCTCTAAAACCAGCCCTCATGAAGAAAACCAAGCCGTCTTGTTCTTGGTCTTCCTTCGCCTTGTCTGAGGAGTCGCTTTTCCACTCTTCCGCAAGCTCTCTGTTGATTTTGGCCCATAGTTCTGGGTACCTGTTGTGAGCTGAAATTGGATCTTCACCTGAAAATGGAGGGTACAAATTCTTTAGTAAACAAGTACCAACTCATATATGAAATACAAGCTGTAGTCTTGGTTTGCTTTTCCCTTTCAATGTACACGAAGAAGTTATTGTGCGATCATAGAGCACCGGGTTGGATATGCTCTAACAACTTACATAATGTCAACTTAGAGTTAGTGGTGGGTCCTCTTAGCACTTAAAGCTGAAATGTCATTATCTAAGCCTCATGCTCTCATACACGCGGGTCCCTATGAGTTTTTCTATCAGCTACCAATAGAAAACCCTCATGAAATGGGTTGGAAATGGTACACTGGAGTCATTTTAAGTTTTGGGACAAACAGGATATGGGAATGGAAACCTGAATATAGGACAGCATCAACAGGAAGGCCTTCACCAAAATCAGCCATCCATCCTCTTACTCCATCATCAACCATTTCTCTTAGAATCTGCTTGAACCAAGCTCCAGTTTTCGGGTGCGTTAGATCTAGCATTCCCACATCGAAAGCCGTATTCGGAACCATGTATGGATTCCCACCGCTGTCTTTCACCAAGATGTCCAACTGTTTTGCCTCCTCAAAGAGGTTTCTTCTCTTGTTTGCCTTCTCTTCAACCTTTAGTATCAGGAAAAACAGAAGAAGGAAGATTTATATGAGTGACATTATCACAATCTGCCAAATCTAGCCTAACGTGTGTTACCAGTGACACTAACATCATTTTTATTTTACTAAGAGAATGAAGTTAGTAACTGTACGGCCAACTTCCTAATGTGGCACCTGCGCAGCCAATGCTGCAATATGATTGGATGCATGGTAAATTCAAATGGGTTTTTAATTTACCATCATATAACCTCCTTGACACGTGTGACAGTCAATATGCTAATGATACAATGCAGTTTGATTGGATACAAGGTAGTTAGTAACTGCAATGTTTATACAGGAAGCAATTAAAGAGAAGCAGAAGCATTACCGGAGCTAGGCAAGGATTGCAGTAAGTCATAACTTTAATTTGCTGAGCACCAAGATCTTTGATTAGTTCCTTCCATCCCCAATACCTTTGTTCATCCACTTCCCAATTCCACCAGAGCTGCGAGCCAATTAATGTTTCTCTCTGCCCTACCCAATCCTGTGCAGTAGTCACAAATGAACAATGAAGTTTCAATGTAACAGAGTGTGTGGGTGTGTGCACCAAGACCATTTACTTGATCAGAAAAAAGTTGAGCGAACTCAAATGATTTCCACATTTCTCAAAAACAAAAAGTCACTTCAATTCTTGCAAATGTTGAATTCAGATCAAGATTGATTAGTGTCTAAAGAAACAATCTGAATTACAAGACGTTTGTTGAAACTGTAGAGGATATACATGACGTTGTAAATATGTATCTTTTCTTGTTTTAACTTTCTTTGAGTGTAGATGTGAGGCATTACCTGCAACCAAAATGCTGAGACAGGAACGTCATAAGCCCTTAGTTCATCCCAAATATGACGAACAGTATCCGTTCCACCCTGCATTCCAACTATGGCACCGGAAATTATCCACTCTGGAAGCTCAGGTAGCCTTCCAATGGTTTCAGTGAAACATTCAATTAGTTCACAAGGTGAGTTCCCATGCAATATCCGCCCTTCAACTGAATTTCCATGTATCTGCAAACACCATTGTACAGAAAATTGGAAAGTACAGGTTATGCTATATACATTTTAGTTCACTATATTCTAATTTGTTGAGTCTTTTGATGTATTTTTTATTCCATTATACACAGTCCTAGGCTGTAATTTTGCGATTCTATCAATCACATGGTAATTCTAGCAGCAATTGCAAAATTGTCTACACTCTCCATGCAATATGAATGTCTACTAGGATGCTGCGATCAACTTTACTCTATTTTTATACACATAATTTCTTTATGCAATTCTCAGAAACTTGCCAAACTGACTGCGCAATTTCAATAATTATTCATACAGATCACTCCATCTAACAGAAAAACTTGAACAATTATTTCTGTAACAATACCTGTATCTGTACACTGTCAAGTCTTGTAAGATCAAAGATGGTGTAGTCATATCCTTCGAGGTAGACAGACCTCATCTTTGATGTCATGTAGAATGGAGAAGGAGCATAAGTTGTACTCCAATCACCTCCTGCCCTGCCAATAACAGCGAAATGTTATCCTTGTCCACAAAAAATATACATAGCTATGTCTTATGATTCACTAACTGCATTCAGTTAGGGGTATGATTTAGAATTGAAGACGGTATATTGAACTACCTGTAACTGACCAAGTTAGCAGCCATTGTAATAGGTTGGTCTCCTCTGCCAATACCTTGTTCTTGAACCAAGATTGGCACCTTTTTGCCTTTGAAGTTCATGTGAGAAAACTGCTCCCCAAAGCCATAAAACCTCTCACTCTCATCACTAGCATATGTCAACCACAGCCTATTGAATTCTTCGGCTTTTGGGACTTCAAAGTTCCCCATCTCTTCTTCCACTGAGGAAACTAGGACAAACCCTCTTGGCCTAGAAAGGTACCAACACCAGCCAAGCCTCTTCTTCCGGTTGCTCAGCCTCCTCTTGAAGCCTCGGTATATTCCAGAACTTGCCGGAGCGGGAACCTGCTTCCTTGAGATGAAGCTTGGTTTCTCAATCTTCACTTGAAAACCAACCTGATGGTTTGTTTTCTGGCTGAACAGCACCCAATACCTTGCATGCACAGATGGCCCTTTTGCCTCAAACTGTATGTTTGCATGAATGCCGTGCTTCTGGAACCTTCTGCTCTTCTTGGCCATGTTGAAAAGCCGTCCTGTGATCAGCAAAGTAGGAAGCTTTGCCTCTTCTGGATCAGTTTTCTGGTCTGAGTCTGCGATATAGCGGAGATAGAATTGAAGCATGATTATTGCTATTGAATTATCAAGAGTACATGCATTCAAATATATACACATGTGCATAACTACTGATACAACCAAAACTAACCACACTAACTATAACAGAAAACTAACTAGACCAACAGCTATTAAGTACTCTCCCCGTCTACTTCTTTTTGTCACTTTTGACTCTTTGATACATCCCTAAATCGGTGTATCTGAATGCAATTGCATTTGTATACATTGATTTAAGAATGCGTCGAAAAGTCAATAGTGACATATTCCCCCCTTTCAAAATAACAGTAACTTTCACTTTTTAGGTAAATTTATAAATTAATGTATTTGAATAATGTATACATAAAAATGAAAGTTACTGTTATTTTTAAAATGGGAGGAGTATAAAACTGGAAGTACGATTACAATTAACTTATTATTATATCCTAATAGTCTGATCCTGTACTCACATGGAGAATCTGCAACATCACATTCTGAATTGTGGCCAAAATGATGGTTGATCACCCTGATATCATCAATGGATTGGTGGTTGCAAACCAAGTGAACATCTCTATCTTTGACAAGGAATGATCCCCTACTCTCCTCCACCTCAGTGTCAGCAAGTGCAGCAGAGACAAAGGCCTGTCCTGGGATTGTAGACCATATAGGCCTTGCTGCATGAGAAAGGTGAGAAATTGAGAGGTGCCCACCATTGTTGGTGGACCAAAGAAGCTGGAAATCATTGCCAATTGGGAAGGTGGCTTGATCTGAAGGCACTGTCTTGGAATTGATGAAGAGGGTGCCTTGAACATAAGGGGTGGTGGTGGTTGAAGAAGAAGAAGGGAAAGGGTTGTTGAAAAGCTGCTTGTGCTTTTTGGTTATCTTTAGGATTGCCATTAATAAATAAAAATGGGAAAAAGAAGGTTTGGTTTTGTTTAATGCGGAACCTATGAAAGATAGAGAGAAAATGAGTTGTTGTTGTGAGGGGTTCGAAAGCTTTCTAGATTTTCTTAGCTTGAAGCATTTGAAGGAGGAGGGATGGAAAAGTCTTTTGCTTTTTGGCGTGTGTTTTTGTATAAAACGGTCTTTGGCAACGAAGACACGCTCTTGTTTCTGTCTTTACTTTCGTTGTGTGTATATATTCACAACAGAACAGAATGGACAAAGCAATCCAAAATTGATTAGTAATTTGGTATCAAAGTCGACATTTATATTCATTGACTACCTTCCTTCATTTGTTCCTTTCCAATTTTGCTTTGATTCATTGGATCTATCCGTTTTTTTTTTTGTTAACTTTCATAAGAATATATATATATATATATATATATATATAT
>QANU01101648.1:120213-139826 GCA_003254905.1 Nissolia schottii | reverse complement strand
TATATATATATATATATATATATATATATATATATATATATATAGCTTTAGTGATATAAAATCTATTAAGTTGATTTGATAGTGTTAAAAAATAGTTAAGGTGTTAATCCATTAACAAAATGAGTCTCAATATTTTCATGTTTCTTGCAAATTTTCATGAAAAAATCCTTATTTCTATGTTTAATATTACTTTCAAAGTCTGGTCTTTTTAAGTTTAATAAAATGGTGTAGTTATATATTCCTATTGACATCCAAACTTCTTACAAAGGAATTGAATTAAATTTGTTACCTCTATTTTGGTTTGCAGGTGAATTTGATGAAATTAGTTTCTTTTTCTTATTATTGAAAAGAAGGATATATAATTAGAGATGTGTTGCAATAAAAATATTCACCACCAATTTGAATTTAGAAAATGGAAAAACAAAGAGGCCGAGGAGGTGAAGAAGCGTTGCCAAGGACCTAGGTGGAGGAGCTCGTGTATCATGGCATGATCTTATATTCCAACGAAAGAGCAGACAATGGGAATCACATATTTAGTCAACATGCTTGATACAAAGATGTATATAAGTACAAGAATGGATTGAGTGATGAAAGCTTTATGGAGGAAAATAGAATGGTTATAGAGAGAAATGATTATAATAACCACAAATATAACAACTCGGTAATGGGAAACTAATGAAAATAACTGATCTATTGATACTTCTAAGTAATACTGTGTCATTATCCTCACCTGTACTCCTATTACAGTTATTTCTACCCACAAATTCTCCTATCAAATATATGTAACAATTTTTTTTTTTAATTTAATTTTACATGTACATATAATTTTCCTCCTAAATTAAAAGAGGGCTCATCAGTCAATCCAAATTGAAGTCCATCTTTTGTGCTTCTAAATCTCCTTTGTTGTCTTACCGGAATTGAGGAGTTGGGCTCAAGACTATGATATTATGCGTTCTCATCATCCTCGGCTTGTTGGAAC
Organism: Nissolia schottii; assembly: GCA_003254905.1. Classification (NCBI taxonomy): domain Eukaryota; kingdom Viridiplantae; phylum Streptophyta; class Magnoliopsida; order Fabales; family Fabaceae; genus Nissolia; species Nissolia schottii. The sequence goes on along the minus strand of QANU01101648.1, from coordinate 138,847 downwards.
CCAGGTTTGATCCCCACGCAACCTAGTAGTCTCCATGTAAAGCAAAAATAATGACTATGGAGGAATTTGGTGAAAAGAAGTGAAGTATTGACTAAATTGTGAGGGAGTTTGAAGTTTTTTTTTTTAATCTTGTGTAAGGTGAAAATAGGATGTTGCCCCACCTTGCATTGAATTCTCTTTTTCTGCCATTGTTAATCTGATTTGATTTGATTTGATTTTGCTGGTGGGGCAACGATCTCGCTTTCTTTGATTAAACAATTTCAGACTTGAGAAGTGGAAGCAACTCTTGTCTATTGGTATTCTATGTATTAATTTTGTTACTATGTGTTGCGTGCGTTTGGATTCCCTGCGTGATAAACACTACTACATTTTAGTAGGGCTTAGCTGCAACATGAGAAGACCCAGATGACTACTACATTTGTAACCATAAAGGGGTTCCAAAGAGACACCAAAGGGAGAAGGGGTGTATGTCGTGCTTGTGTATCCAAAGATTGTCAAGTTGTGTAATAATTTGACATGACATTCAAGCATAGCTTGCATCAAAATTAATATATTATAAATAGATAGATAATATATTGTCAATTTCATTAGTATGTATACATTTTTTATAATTCATTTTCATGCATTTTTGGATTTATTGATGCTAGATTATTAGTTTATATAAATTTTTTTTTATTAACAACGGGATAAACTATCAACAAAGACAATAAACTACATCCCCACAATACGGGGATCAAGGTACCATACCTACCAGCAAATAGAGCAATCAACAAAAACATTGGGAGCATAATCAAAACTATGAAAACCCAACGACACACCATGACCATGCTTAGCTAAGCAATCCGAATAGGAGTTGGCTTCCCTGTAAACATGCTGCACTTGAACAACCCAATCCTTGTCAAGAATGTTCTGAATAGCTTTAATAAAAGTAGAACATAGATGGTTTGGATCCAGAGGACTGAATAAAATCCATCACACACCTAGAGTCCAGCTGAAGAATCACTTGCTAAAAACTTCGAATGGCTGCCTAGGAAATGCTAGTAAAGGCACCCCAAAGCTCAGCAAGGGTGACTGAACAAGAACCCAAGTTATAGCTAAAAGTGAAAATAAAATTACCATAATGGTCCTTAAGGATCCCTCCACAAACTGAAGAAGTACCTTGATTAGTCACAGAGAAATTCACATTCAATTTAATCCAGCCAGGAGGTGTAGGATTCCAAGCAATGTGTCAAACAACAAATTGAGGAATCGCACACGGAGTTTTATCCACTGCCTCTAGAGCTAAAGAATAATCCTTGGCCAAAGCCACAGATTTACCAAAAAGGTTCCCCGCCAAGTTTAACTGACGATCAACTGCCCAATCATTTCTACAATGCCACAAGGTACTACAAGTCGTCGTAAAAAGGAGATGTCACTCAACCTCTTTGATAAACTGAGTGCTTGAAATGATTTTAGAATCCAACCAAACCTCAAGAGATTCCTAAAAGAAAATATCACAATAGGAACCATCAATAATGCTCTTCCATGGAGCATTGATTCCTCCTCCTCAGAGCCACACACAGGACACATAGGATCATTTGCCATACCACAAGTCCATCTTCTAAGATTGGTTAGAAAAGCCACATGGGCCACCACCTACATGAAAGCATCAATGCACTAAGGCCTTTTAATTTTCCAAATGGCAGAAAAGATAAAGATATTATAACCCCCACTACTGTCACCTCAAATAACCTCATAAGCAGAGCCAACATTAAAGGCTCCATTCATAGTAGGAAGCCACCTGATAGACTCATGGCCTAAAGAGATTTCCGGAGCCTTCAGTAAGGAAATAACATCAAGAAAGTCAACACAAGGATGACTTGTAGGATTTTCCCCTGTAGTCAACAACCGCTTCTTGCCTCTGATCATCAGAGCCCCCAAGATTATCAACCCCCACAAGCCATAGATCAACCCAGAACTTGACCGTTTGCCCATTTTCCAACCGCCAAATGATATTGTTTTTCACAAAATGCCAAACACTCACAATTCCTCTCCAAGCATTAGAAGCTCTAACCTTGTGCATAACTTTAGAAATGGGGCTATTCTCTCAACTGAATTTAGCTCTCATGATTTTGACCCAAAGGGAATCCCTCTAAGAAACAAGACCCCAAGCAACCATTCAAGTCCCTGGCTTTTCTCAAGCCCAAACCTCCTTCCTTGATTGCTGAATGTTGCATTTTCTTACAACTATAATGGGTATTTTTCTTTTAAAATAATAATGCAATCCGGTAATCCAACCTGATCCAACTTGTTCCAAACCGGATTAGGTTGATTCAAGTTATACCATTATTTTCTTTTTAAAACAACCACCAAATTTAACCCAAACTATATAATTAATTTAAAATTTATTTTAAAGAAAAATCATTTATGGTTCAACACCTACCATATTTGAATTGTTCGACAATAGCAATAATAAGAAAATTTAAACTTTCCCGTTCTCTCTCCTCCGATTTATGAGACATATACTTTATTTCTATCGGTGCTCTATGTTGTCGTGCATATTCGAGCACGATTGTCCTACTAAATAGCATCATTGTATTTCTATTGCCGATATCACTGATTAGTCATATTGACCTTCAGTTTCTTATCTACTAAACCAGTCTTTGCGTGCCACTGTGGTTAGACTAGGTCCCTCTGAGTTGGTATGGTAATTGGCATGCGCATGCATGATGCACCTCACTTGTCTGTTGTGAACTTGGTTGAAAGAGTGCATCAAGGGTTTTACCAAAGTTATAGTCACAGATATAGAAACATCCTTAGCCTCGAGAAACAAAAGGATTATAGTATCAAATTCTACAATTTGGACCCTTTAAAATGAGATCTCATTTTAGAAGTGAAATGAAAAATTTCACTATTGGATTAACAAAGTATAAAGTGAGATCCATTGCAACTTTATTATCTAATGGTGGAATATCTCACTTTACCCTCTAAACAGGCAATAAAAGTTTGTTCACATTAAGACTAGTGTACATTTATGATCTGAATAAGCAAAGTAACGTTCGGCTATTATTGTAGTAAATTTGTTGTTAGCAGTAAAGCTAGAAAGGATTGCTGAAATTTAAAGATATAAATTGCTGCAAACAGCATCACCACGATGTCCCATTATGATGCCCTAGGTCCCATTATTTAGGAATGTGTCATAATTTAACATTAGGGAAATATTGTTAGTACAGGCAGAGGATAGTTTCACCTTCAACATCAGATAATAATTTCTGCTAATCCTACACAAACTTTCTACACGTTAAAGTCGCAAACATGTGTCTATAATGATCAATTTAAGTTCCAGAACCCATCAACAGAGCAAAGCCTAACATCTTTTATGAGTAAGGATTTCAACTAAAAACGGCGATATAATAAAATAATGCAGTGATTGTGCATACCTGTTCTTAAAGGCAACGAGTTTTTTAAACATATATAAAAGACATTCAAATCCAAGATGCTCAACCAGCGATTTAACTAAAATAGTTGCATAGCTATGAGTAGAAGCAACCCTTACATAAAGATCTGTCGATTCCCTCAATCCAGCAAATCTGAAACTGGATTCTTCCTAAATCCATCAACTTGCATCAACTGATTCGCGAAACCTCTGGTGGGAAATATGTTATCAGCTCTCAACCTGTCCCTAATCCCATAGGCTGGAAGCTTCGCATTTATATATGCCTGTACTAGGACTTGGTACTGCCTTGGTCGCGATGCATAACCAGCTTGTTTAATTCTATGGAAAATCTTTTCTGAATTGTGGATGTCGCCTCTCTTAGCATATTCCTCCATAATAGTAAGGTAAGAAGAAAACAATGGCTTCACCTGGCTCTGTTGGATTGCCTTCTGCAGAACAGAATCGGCCTTCTCCACTTCTCCCGCTTGGACGTAAAGCTTCACTAGTGCATCCCAAGTCAAGGGGCCTATTCGGCACCCACTATCTGCCATTCGCTTGATTAGATCCTTGCCCTTCACTAGCATCTTTTGACTTGCATAAACCTTTAACATTACTGAGCAGTTCTTGGATGAAAGCTTCCACTTCTTGTACATCATCTCAAAAACTGCCTCTGCTTCATCAATTTTCTTCAACTTCCCAAAAGCTTCGATTGCAGCCATACAATCCTCAATCCGAGGGCGTGATTCGCATACCTTCCAAATTCTTCCCACTTCATCTGCCTTGCCCAGGTTCGCATAGAGGGGAAGCAAATATCGGCATACCCAAGAATTCCCTTTGCGGATTTCACCTTCCATCTCCTTCAATGTAGCTTCAGCTTTTTCTTGAAGCCCAGCTGAAATGTAATGCCTGACCAAAACAGCCTTTGTTTGGATGTCTGGTTCTATCCCTTCAGCTTTCATTGTCTCAACAATTTGATCCATTCCAGCAATATCATTGCATTGGCCTTTTGTGTCAATTAATAATTTATAAGTAAAAGGGGAAGGTTTGACATTCTCGTTTTCCATCAACAATAACACATCCGCTATTTTCTTCTTGTCATTCCTCTTATACAAAATAAGCAACTGATTGCAAACAAATGATGTAACAGGAAAATTCAAATCCTTCATTTTATTGAAAATTTCCTCTGCTTTCTTCAACTTGTTCTGGACAACACAATTTGCTAATAAAGTTCGGTATATTATCTCCCCTCTAAAAGATTTTGGAATGCTCTCAATGTAAATCTCTGCCTTGAAAAGGCCACGCAATTTAGCAATCAAATCAACTCGAGAAGCATAATCTCTCTCAGTAAATTCAAGCTGATTTTTTGACTCTACCCACTCTGAGAGCTACAGAACCAACCAACAAAAAGATATTAGATAAAACTACACTGTCCTCTTGTAAAACTGGGGGAAAAAAAAACTACAAGCTACCAACAGCATTAGTTTGCTAAGATTGACAGGTTTAGAGATATAACACCATCAGAAAGTATAATAACAAACATCAAATATTCATTATCCACAAATATGGGTAATGAAAATATAATTTATTTGCATAATACTTTAGATGCTAAATTGAAGCAAATATAAATTTGGTCCATTTATTACCTGTAAAGCTTTTGCATACATTTTACGCCTCCGAAGATCATGCATGGCCTTTAAGATTTCTGGTCTTCCTAGCTCTTTCCCTTCCTCAACCCACTTATCCAGAATTGAATGAACAGGCATACCTGGAGCACCAACGATCAACTTGGATAGTTCTGACACAGCCTTTCGACCAGACAAGCTTTTCTCACTCGGTTCAATCTCAGTATCCAATAACTCCAGCTCATTGTCTGGTTCCTCAACATCTTCGTTGTCATCAGATAGATCTGAATCAGAAGTTAACAGCTTCTCGTTTCTATCACCAGTAGATGTCTCCAGCTCAGAAAACCCATCCTCCAAATCATCCTCCTCTTTCGTGCTACTCGCATCAGCTTGCGAAGAAAGTTCGCGTCTGCTCGCAGTAAAGTTCAGGGAAGCATGCCCTGAATGGTAAAATGTCTTTGGCAACAGAAAACCAGCATATGTCATTCGAGGAGACTCGGAGACACCAGCCTCATCTTCCACACAAGTAGCTAGAATTGATTTGACGCAAGAAGCACAAGAAACTCTTGCCTTAAATCCTTGGTTCCTACATACAACACACAGACGAACAATCAACCCCAAACCCTTACTGTGCATTAAAGTATGAACAAATATGAAGTCTAGAAGAAAAACAATAAACTGGAAATTAAAATAAAAAGTCAAGGAGAAAATACTTTCTTTTTCAATAATAAAAAAAAAAGAATGCACAGATAAATACTGCAAAAGATACTCTAAGGTGCTTCTTATCCCAGTTCTCAAAAAACCAGACCCAATTCAGAAGCACGTCTTGCTAATCAACAAAATTAAATATATATTGTAATCAACAAAATGAAAAAAAGAAGAAAACTATTACTACTATGTTTCGGCCGTAAATGGACGACAACAAACAAAAATCCACCAATCGATTTTGATTTGTTCTCAAAATTCCTGCATTCGTTATTTAATTTCGATTACCATTTCCGAAAAAACTAGACCCAATTCAGAAGCAGATCTTACTAATCAACAAAACTAAAAAGAAGAAACCTATTTTGTAATCAACAAAATGGAAAAAAGATGAAAAACTATAACTAGAACGTTTCGGCCGTAAATGGATTAACAACAAACGAAAATCCACTAATTGATTTTGATTTGTTCTCAAAACTCCAGAATATTTTTATCCGATTACTCCTTACTTCATTTCAATTACCATTTCCACTTACTTGATCGGCAATAACAGAAGAACGTTAGAGTTGCAACTGAAATGGAGCACACAGCACAGCAATGAAGAAGAGAGAGCGAGCAAATAATCATTCCATTTTTTTATAGAAGAAAGAGAAGAGAAGAGAAGGGTTCACCTGAGAGGCATCGAAGCTCGACGAAGAGCCCACATGGTTACCGTTGCAAGGAAGGAAGGAAGGAAGCTCGAACAAGCACAGTGAAGAAGCGTCTGAGTGTACTGCTTGAACCCTAGTTAAAACCCTTCCCTTCCCCCTCCTATATTTAAATGACCCCATCTTTCTGCTTTTTTGCTCATCCACCCCTCATTTTCTCCCGAAATTGCAGTAGTAGCTGACTAATTTTCACTTGTCTTTGTAACAAAATAAATGTATAGAGCGCCTTCTATCTACAATTAGGAATAGGGTGTTTGTTACTGTACACTCCTTGAGGGAATAGTATCGATACCTATTGTGACATGGCATAATCTTATTCGCTTCTTAATTTTTGTTAGCGTATTATTAATATCTATTTAATATATTTATGTTACTAACATAATTAATCTTTATATTGATAATATAATCCTAAGAGACATTTTAATAAATATATTAACTTAATAAAATTCCCAATTTACCATAAACATAACAAAAAAAAAATCTAATTGTTGTAAAAAACATTATATTCTTAAAACTAAGAGTGTACATGGGTCGGGTTTGTCTTTACCCGAATTCGACTCTATATTTGGGCCGGACCAATTTTGAAGACCCAAACCTGACCCTAAACCCGAATAAACTCAACCATCTTTAGGCCCCGAGGTAAAACTCGGGGTTTGGATCAGGCCCAAAACGGGTTAATGCTATCTCAAACCAAGAAATGATATTCATTAAAAAATAAAGTTGAAAAAATTGCAAACCAACTATTTCATTTCTTATTATGTTCCCTATTTGAAAAAACATCATAATTCCTAACTAAACACCCATTAAATTCAAACACAACAACAAAATGACATAAAATTTCTAATATTAGCATTCTCATTCAAACTTTCATAGTTTTAGTATACAACACAAACAACAAAAAAAAATAATGGGTATACTCATTAAGATGCATAAACTAAGAAAATTATACATACTTTATGTGCTAGTTTTCTACTTTCTACACACAAAAATAGACATATGGTTTAACTACAATAGATTATTTAAAAAATGTTGCACCATAAAATGTACATAGGTCGGGTCAGGTAGGGTTTGCCTTTACCAAAACCCGACCCTATATTTTAACTAGACCAATTTTAAAGACCCAAATTTAGCCTTAGACCTGAATAGACTCAATCATCTTTGAGCCAAATGCTTCAAATTGGTCCGAGTTAGCGGGCCGGACTGAGTTTGTCACCCCAACCTAAAACTCTCTTGAAATCCCTAATATTTCCTAAAGGCCCTAATTCAACCACAAATTTTCATGACTGGCCAACGCTGATTTCTTCGTGTTATGAATTAGTTTCCATTTTTTTTAATGGGAATGCAATATTCAAGCCATAACTGAACAAAACACCATTAAAGGTTTAGGAATCTCAACGGAAATCAATACTGTGTCCATTTTTATTTAATTTTCTACTTTTTTATTTTGATATTTTCACAAATGTTTATCTACTTTCTAAATTTATATCACATTTATTATTCTTTTTCTTATTATATCCTTATTAAATAAACATTCTCTCATGTTTATACACTATTAAATTTTAAGTACCTCCATTATATATATATATATATATATAAAAGAGCAATTTTATAAAGTACTATGAACTTTTTTTATTTTCATATTTTTAATTATTTTTTTAATATCTTTGCACAACTGAAAGTGGACAATTAAAAAAAAAACAGAGCTAGTAATACATAGGAATTAGGGAATGAGCTGGTGAATATTTAGTTTTCTCTTTAATAGATGGGAATCGAGCCTGACATACATTGTTGTCCCCCTGTTTTGGTTACATTGTTGTCCCCCTGTTTTGGTTGTCACTAATTGATCTTTTGATGTGTTTTTTACATCACCATTATTCATTGCTGATTTCCATCCAAAATTCGCACATATAAACATCGATGTTTAGTTACGTGTCTGATTTAATGTTCATGTTTTTATCTCTGTATTCCTCATTGGACCAGTGAAGAATGCGAGGAAGGCTGAGGCCTTGTTAAGGGGTAGAATATATAATGGTGGTGAGGAAAACGTTTTGCTTCTGTTTCAACCGAGCATCTCTCGTAGAGATAAGGGATTCAAGAGAGTTAGGAATTTAAGAAGTTTTAGGGAAATATAATTTTTTCTCACAACAATTTGAATATATATATATATATATATATATATATATATATATATATTTAGTTTAGAGTAAATTAGAAATTCCATTAAGTTAATATGTTTGTTAAAAGTCTTTTAGAATTATATTATAAATATAAAGAGTAATGATGTTGTTAACGTAAATATATTAACTAGATGTTAATTATACACTTAAGCAAATTAACAAACAAATAAAATTAGGTCATGTCATGATATGTTTTAATATTATTCACTTAATGAATGTAATGTAACAAACACCATGTATTAGAAAGGAAACCAATATCTTTGTCTTTCGAGTTTGCAAGACCCATTAATTTGACCCCCAAATTTTTTTAATTTCATCAAATCAATTTTAGCGGATGTCATATTATCCTTAAGGTTTTCGAATTTCATCAAATTAATCTTTGTCTTGAATTAACCCCAAATCCTCTAAATTAACATCCTAACTAACCTAATTAACCCACAATCATTTAACTAAACACCTAATTACTTAATTAAACACTAATAATTAAAACACCTAATTATCAAAAGAAGATTATGTAGTCCCCTCACACACCACATTCATCCCTCTTCTACTTACTCCACCTTTTTTTTTAAACTTCAAATATTACTTTATAAAGAATCATTTCTAATGTTCCACTATCAATTAAAGAAGTATATTTTAATCAAAACCAAAAAATATTGTGGAATTAACATTAATTATATTGCTTCAAGTGATATGTTCGTACTCCATCCTTATTACATGTCAAATTATGTATCATCTGTTTTACAGTGTGGATGTTTGTACTTAATCCAATATTTAACATAGCATATCATTCCTTTAAAAAAAATGATACAATAAATTATACTGGATTTTTTTTTGCACTGCTTTTGTAGTTCACTAATTTTCTTAATACTTAAATCTAGTGATCATATATGAAAAATAAATTGTATCTAAATCGGACTTTTTCTCCTTCGCAAAATTTATATTACAAGTATATATAAAAGGATTAGTTTGTCTAGAGATGACAAGTATTCTCCATTGAGATTTAAGCTTTATTTGTGAATGATAATAAATATTGATTGACCATTCATATAATTGGGACGGTAGGCTTTATCAAACATAATGCTATGTGTTTTGATACTACTTTGCCGTCTCTGTTTTTCTTGAAGGATGCTAGGTTCATTTAGTGCCATGTGATCCATTGATTCCACAATGCTCTATCGTACTAGGTTGCTTAATGAGTAAAACAAAGGATTTTGCAAATTCGGTGAAAAAGAAATGATCGATCTATGTGCGTTACTTTCAGTATATGATTTTTCAAATATGATGTGCTAATTTATGATTATGGCTTAGTGACCATTTGAAAATTGAATTTAATGATAAAAAAAAATTTCAACACTAACATATATTTGGTTATTTTTATTTAGTGCCTACAATTCCAAAAGTGAAATTCAATGAAATAATATTATTAATTTTGTTTCATGTTGAATAACAAGAGATATATGAAGAATAGAATTCGGCAACATGTTAAAAAATTCAAGTCATTGCTTTTAATGATTGTAATATTTAGGGTCTAAGTAGTTTAGAAAGGCAATTAAAAATTTTGTACTAAGTTATGCTTGAAACTATGAAAATTTAAGTTTTACGTGATGCGTATTTGTAAAGTATGAAAATTCAATTCTACGCCAGGCTTATTAAAAATATATTATATATTTTATATAATAATTTAATCAAATTAAATTTTATGATTTTAATAATCAAAATAATATTTTTTATACCGTACATTGCTCGGGCCTCAGAAAACTAGTTTAGTTAAAAAATGCAACTTTAGGCTATACACACAATATTTCAATTGATGAGCTTAAAAAATAATTTTTGTAATTAATTTATATTTTATTATTATGAAATAAATTTCCTTAATCTATACTATAATTAAATAACTAAACATTTTATTTACATATTTAATAAAAAATTGCAACTTCAGATTATACACACAATATTTGAACTAAATATACTCACTTCAACACACAACTTGTGGATGAGCTTAGGCATATCATAGCATGAAAGTTCTCAAGATACATGCATGAGGAACATAATGAGGCTACAGGAACTAATACTTTCCCAGATGCAACAACCACGTTCCAGGAACATAATACAGGAACTAATAACTCGATGCAAATGATCTTCACAACTAATACTTTCCAAGATGCAACAACCACTTTCCACTAACTCTGTAAAACTAATGAGGCTACAGGAACAACTTACAAAAATTGATCACAAATACATACCAAGTCTTGCCTTGCCCCCACTCCCCCAAATAAGCTAGTTGAACCCATATATATATAAAAAGTCATATGAAAGCACGTCTTTACTTCTGTCGTTCAATCATAATAAAAGAAAATGTTAAGAAATAATTGCTGATGAAAGAGTAGCAACCCTACGTTCACTAACACAAATGTAATTATTAGCCAACAAAGAGTAGTACAATTGGTTAAGGTTGGAGCTCTTACACCAAAAGAGGGAGGGTTCAAATCCCGCTGACCGATGTGAGGGCCTTATTGGTGGATAATCTGTAAGTACCTTTGTAAGCGCTCACCTAGAGGCATGCCCTGATCCTAGTGGAATACCGATGTCTACCTCTGCCTAAACTTTAATTTATAAAAAAAATACCTACAGAATGTTGACAGATTCCATGAACCATACACCTCCCTTAAAATCTAATATGACGTCCCTACAGATCATGCCATGCAAGCATTCATGGGGCATGGTCACATACGTCGCACTTAACACCACTTAACAACAGAGACTAGCTTGGTGGATGTTTGCCAACGTCACGGATGGATTGTCTTATTTTGAAAGCTCGGGGACCAAATTGATTGGTCTTGCCAACTTGAGGGACAAAATTGATGGTTTGCTCATATATATTAATAGAAATCTTGTTTTTAAATTACTCGACAATTTACATTGATTTATTTGGTTAGGCAAGATTGTCAATAATTTGGATTGTCAAAGTAATTTACATCACATGCGAAGGGGTAACGTGGATTACTCTCATGGGAGTGGTATAGCTAATTAATTACCATATTTAATGTAATCCTTGAACTTTTGTTTTGATAGAAAAATATCCATGACTCTACTGACATAAACACTCATCTTCTTATATGATAATCTCCTACCACTATCATCGCTATCACTCATCAGCCACCACTATCATGGCAGTCGCCACTACCATAACCACTGCTACCAGCTACCACCCACCCATCATTAGTGTCTTTGCCACCACCACCACAGCCACAACAACCACTGTCATCCATAACAAATGTTTCAGCAATCACCATTCCCACCACCCACCGCACCCACCACCACTACAACTGTTGCTGCCATCGTCATTACTGCCACCACCACCACTGCAAGTCCGCAACACACCAACCATTTTTTGTTATTTTTTTATTATTATTACTATTATTATGGTTATTTATTTATTTATTTTATAGGTTTTTTAAACTTTTTTTGGGCATAAAATTAAAGTTTAGTGCTTACATCAGTCATTCCACGAGGGTCAGGGCAAAGTTTTGATTTATGATACAATTCATATACAATTTATATTCATGATCCCTGACCCTCGTGGAATGATTGATGTAAGCGCTAAACTTTTATGCACAAAAAAGTTTAAAAAAACTATATTCGACTATGACACATTGCTGAAAGAGAATAAACAGCAAAATCAAACGTTGGTAAAAAAATTACTGCATTTCAACTATGCAATTTACTCTTCCAACAGTTAAATTGAAAAGGATGAAATATTTTGATATAATCCATATGTATTGGCATAGGCTTAATATATGGTGCAACGAAATCATCTGCGGCAGAGAAGAAAACGTTGTTAAATTCATGACAATTATCGCAAACATCTCAAACCTGATATTAATTTGTGGCATAATATTTATTAAGTTGAGCAAAATGTTATGTGCTGAAGCGCCCAAAGAACTAACTCCTTCCTCATGGCTTCCTCTCCATTTCAAATCGATAAAGATTATAAATTGCAGTGTTGAATCAAAAGGATCTTATTGGCGAAGGTTGGTTTGTGACAATATCTCTAGCTAGGTCCTACTTAATATTGCCAAGTTATATAAACACATTAACAAAAGTGGTATAATGAAGAACAATTACAAATAAAGGTTTTTATATATGATACATAACATATATTCTACAAATTAAGGGCATCATATTTCTTCCTGCTCTCTTTTTTATGTGCAAAAGTTAATCTATATATGCATGAGAGTGATAAAAAGAGAGAGTTACGTACATCACAGCTAGCCCTTGTAAATTAAAATCAACTTAATGTAGCAGCAAACCCACCGGCCTTCATCATTTGCTTGAACTCTTTAAAATCAACCCTTCCATCGCCATCCCTGTCGACATTCTTGATCATGTTCTTGCAATCCTCAATGGTCTTCCCATTCTTCAATCCCAACGAAGACAACACCGTACCCAATTCCTCGCCCGTTATGAACCCATCCCCGTTTTGGTCGAACACGTTGAATGCCTCCCTCATGTCCTCCTCCTCGTCCTTATCGTCCATTATTGTCCTGTACAACTCCCCGAATTCGTCCATGTCCACATACCCGTCTCCGTTTGTGTCTATTTTCTCTATCAATTGCACCAAATCTTGCTCCGACAGGCATATGCCTAGGTTCTTTAGAGAATCTCTAAGCTCTTTTTTTGTGATCTTTCCATCTCCGTTCCGATCGAACATTTGAAACACGCGCCCTATTTCCCCATCCATAATTGCCTTTATTTGCAATAACTAAATTAATTCAAATCAAATTAAACCAAACAACAACAACAATAACAATTGAGAGGGAATTACTTAATTTGTGTTGATGAAGAAGCAATGTGGAAAGATTATTGTTAATTGGGGATATAAGGAATATATATGGCCTTGTGTGGGAAGCTATAGCTCTAGGTTGTGGACATATGCATATTGTGTAGGATAATGTAAGAATGTTAGTTTGAGGGAAGAATGTAGAAAGAACTAGAAATTTGTTGGCAAAAAGCTTATCGACATTAACAAACTAAAAGATCTAGCTAGTTTCGATTGTTGTTAGAAGTTGATGGTGAATCCATAATTACGTTAAGTCGTTGGTTATTTTTGGTTTTATCTTTTTTAAAAGGTCCTTCACAAATGGTCTTTAGCTAGGTACTACGGGTATAAGTGGATTGGCACGGGAAATTTAAAAATAAAATCGGAAAAATGTAAATATAATATGTACTCCCACTTTTTTCAAATACTTACTTGGTTACTTTGTGTTATGTGTATGTATTAAATATTGAAAAGTCTTAAAATAAGAAAAAAAAATTAATAGTGCTTTACTCAATTATCTTTATTTAATATATAATGTGAGTGATTGGATTATTACTAATGCATAGATATGATAAAAAGAGTGTTCCTCCACACCTTTCCCAACATGGAAACAACCATTTAAGGCTAGATCACAAATATTATTCACCACTATTTACCAAGACCTTGCGCTAGCTTAATTATACTTTGCGAGAAGCTAGATGGCGTGCGATAGATCCAATGCTCCACCGTCTAGATCACCGATAGAAGTCATCATCGACATTTCTTCATCGAGGCAAATCTTCTTCCTTAGTTCGTTAGTGACAGAGTCCAACATTCTCCTTTTGGACATTCTAGTCCACATATTGGTCTTATTAATATTGCGAGCCAACGTTTTTAGCCTGGTCTTCTTACTTTGTAGTCCCTGTTGAAATTGGAAGTTGTCTCCAATTTCAAGTTCCCCAATTCTACTAATCATAGTTGGGCCGTTACATGTTATGGCCACTAGTCGTCCAGTTACTTGATTTGTGACTTGTGCTATGTATGTCGCATTAGATGTAAAGGGGTTGGTTGTCAATTGGAGCAACTGTTGCAGAGGCTATTGTGTCATGTTGACTGCCAACGCCTTAGGTTGACTTGAAGTTTCTCTGACAATTAGTGATACTTTGGCAGGTTGTTGGTTCAAGTTTTGCATAGACAACTTAAAGAAATCCTTTCAGAGACTGAGACTTTTGGATTTAAGGGAGCTCTCTTCTTCTTCGAAAATAGAGAGATTACTTAATATTAGTTAGAGGTATCAATTCAAATTTTATATGTTCAATGCATTAAAAGTTATTATGGAACCTGTTTGACGAATTAGTTATATAGTAAGATTTAAAAGAATTAAAATTATATACAATAAGACGTTTAAACAAAAACTTTTTCTTAAGATACTAAAAATGATCTGATAGTAAAGGACTTGAGTAATATGTACAGAGTTAAGGGTTCATCCAATTAAATCTCGACAATGATTTAATTGTTACATGATTAGGCCTCTTGTATATTTTAGGTTTTTTTTTTATTTCAAAAATTATATTTAATAAGGTTTAAACTTAGAACCTCGTGTATATTACCAAAACTGCTCACTACTAGACTAATCCTCGTGGCTTCTCTTTTATACTTTAGTTTGTTACAACTTGGTTAATTTCCACCTAGATAAAACACTAACAAATTATATCAAAATTATCTGACTATGATACTAGCCTATTTGTTGAAACGTCCACAAAAGCAACAAATAATACTTATCTAATTGAAAGCTGGAAAACCAAACTCAGTTGCACAACAAGCCACAACAATTTATGAAAATATATTTCGTGATGTTGAAATTGTATATGAACTGAATATAATGAAGAATGACGAGGAGTCACGCTTTGAAGAATCCAAAAAGAGACAACTTCGCGGAAACAGTCCAGAAAGCTTTAGCTCATAAAATAAACAAGAAATCAAAGTTTGTGGTAAATCGCATAAACAAGCCAATTTTTCATAAGCAAATTAAATGAACGAACAATGTCTTGTTAGAAATCCTTAATTTAATAACCCCAAGACTATTCATGTTAAATCATAAAAGAAAAATAAACTAGATGCAGAAATATACCTGAATTCCTAAATATATAGGAACTGAATGATGTTGACAATTGACATTTGAATCTACGGTTATTGGTCTTCCTCAATCAAAATCTCTGTATTCCCCTTGATGGGGCTTAAGCGCAATTCTTCAAATGGGAAAGAAACTGCTTATTTGATTTTGATGTGTTGGGGACCAAAACTCTCCTTACTTATTTATAATTTGCTAATGGTTCCTATAAAATCCTAAAACTCAATAAAAAAATAGGCGGAACGATTATTGCCTATTTTGGGTTCAAACCAAAAAAGTAGTCTGACTTATTCTTTTATTTAATTTCGTTAAACATTAGGGAGACCAACATATTATAAGTCATAAAAAATAGCTAATATGATTATATTCATATATATATATATCCCACAAAAATAGATTAAGGAAATGTAATTTCCTAACAATCACACACTTGGTCTATATATATTGTCTTTCAAAATCATATCTCAAAATAAACTTTAAGTGCATATCTGAATGTTATTTCTATTTAACTACTTAATCAATCTGGTTCATCTCATATATCAGTGATGAAACTACCGCAACTTTCTTCATATTAAAGTTGTGACTAAACCACAATGATTACCATACTAATATACTCAATGACATATATCAAGTTTGGATGAGTAACATGGAAATTACATGTAAAATGATCCCATTCATGTCTATTTCTAACTGGTCCAACTTTATTCTTTATGAGATCAAAATAATTCAGAGTGAAAATAAAATAATTAAATACTTTATTTCTGCATAAAAAATATCTTTAAACATAAGGCTTGTCTAACATAAATGAGCATCCTAATGCACACTCCCACTAATCTAGCATATCATTAAAATGATATTACACTCATAGGAGCATTATGCTCATGAAAGACCTTGGGTGGTAGTTCCTTAGAGAGCGGATCCGCAACCTTGGAGTTTGTGCTAATATACTCTATAGACAATTAATCCTTAAGAGACTTGAATATGTTCAGTGATTGAAACTTTTAATTAGAGATTTAGAGTGATCTTATTTATGGTGGATTGTTTTTTAGGCTATAGTTTGTGACCACAATTGTTCAACCCAAGAGTCATTTTCAAAATGTTTTAAAACCCAATAAATATTGCCCGAGTGGGAGAATGTTACAATTTTCTATATATGGGCTACTATTGATTGACAAAGTTTTTTGGGTTTGTTAAAACAGGGTGAATAGATAGTCAGATGTTTTCCTTGGAGATCCATGTTATTATGTGATCCATAATGGATTTGGGAGTCACTAAGGCTGCGTTTGGTTGCTAAGACAAGTCTGAAATATAGAGACATGAGGACAAAGACATAAAGACAGAGACATACAAGTCAGTCTTGTATTCTGTGTGGTGACAGTGTACAAGACACACTTATTCGTATTTATATCTTGTTTGGTCTAATAGAGACAAGACAGAAAATACACTCCAAATGACTTAAAAATATTCTTATTGCATTAATTTAATAGAAAAATTAAAAAAAACACATTATCCTACTCTGAAAAGTTGTGTCCCCGTGTCTCAGCAAAACGGAGGTACAGAAAATGCACAAATTTTCTGTCCTGAAACACAAATTTTTGTGTCTATATCAGTAAACAAACGCTACCTAAGTGTTATTGGGTTAGGGCTCAATCATGAGTGTGTTGGTATATGGTGTAGAGGCCTAGTATAATTAGGTCTTTGAGAGATAAGACCATGTTACTATATATATATATATATATATATATATATATATACATATATATATATATATATATTCATGTTATGAGGCGGCAGGATCCTCACTCTGACACTCTTGTAGCCTTTGGACGAAAAATGAGTGAGCTCTCTTGTACATGATGTACTTATGTGAATGTGCTTTCGTAGCCAAATTAGAGGGATAATTCATTGCCGTTATGAATCAAAAAAATAAGCCTTGTGTTTAATCTAAATTCCTATTTGTGTTGGTATTCTAAATTCCCCGTACAAATCCAATTAAATCTTACGTCATATGTTAATCAAGGACTGAGGATGATTTAACTATTGGCCCTAGACAAAGTATTTGATTTTAATTGGTTCTAAGCCAACAATATCATTTGCTCAGTATTCATTTTTGTTTTTCTGTTGTTAATTTAGATATCGGAAGCTCTTACATTTTTTGTTTCTTTGACTATGATATCCTAGGAGTAGGAGGAGCCATCCCTTTACAATTTTTCTTGTTTTTTAGTGAAGCACATTCTTGTGTTAATCCAAACAGTAGTTGACAAAAGAAATGGATCAATTCTCAATTTAGCCATAACTGGCACGGCACCTATACAATAGTGTAAATATAATGCCAGAAATTGGCATCTTCAAATAATGGACTAAGAATGATATCATATTTTTGTGTGCCTGCAAAATCCGTGAAAAGCAAAGAGAATTAGGAAAAAAAAAGATAGTCAACATCATCAGCAACAAGGAGAAGGTAGATGCCATCTTTCATTTTGGTGACAAAACGATTAATACAAAGTTGAATTCATGAGATCATATCATAAAAAAGAAAAAGAAAATTGCTCATCTCGGTTTCAACAATTAGAGGCTTGATTTATCTTTCCATTTTCTCTTGGCATGGAGAACACAAAAAAGGGTGGCACCAACAACATGTCCCTCTTGGATTTGCCAGAGGCCACTTTGGATTGCATCCTCAAGTGCCTCTCACCAACCGAACTCTGCAGCATGTCAGGGGTGTGCACTTCCTTGAGGGATAGATGCGGAAGCGACCATTTATGGAAAAAACACATAGATCACAAATGGGGCAGAGTGATTGGTGAAGTTGCTTATAAGGAATGGAAATATCATGTGAGAAAGGCAAAGGAAGGAAACCTCTTGAGTGAATGCATCAATGGATCACTGGGGTCTTTTAGTGGTACTTGGCCAAATCTATATCTTGGTTCATACTTGGAAGATTGTAGGAACCTCAATGGTGGAACATTGCGTAAAAAATTCATGATGGCCTTGTATTTCTCTCTAGAGAGTGGAAGGTTCTGGTTTCCTGCTCAATTCTACAAGGTAATATAGGTCTTGTTTTTTTTTTTTTTTTTTT
>QANU01101648.1:33442-120187 GCA_003254905.1 Nissolia schottii | reverse complement strand
TTTTTTTTTTTTTTTTTTCCTTTATCCTTAGGTCTAGTCAAGGGGAGCCATTATATGGAATATTATATATTTTTTTATTGCAGGGGTTGACTATTTACAATGCCTTATTTAGCTATGACTCCAAATCTGATACCTTTCAAGCAAGGTAAGGGAAGAATTGTATTCTCCAATATTGATCTGAGCTAGTCTAGTAGTTCACTCATGTATCTCTATGACTACTTCCTCATTATATTAGAGGTTTTGAAAGTTTCTTAAAGCATACATAATTGAGGGTGAGTTTTGAGACAACTGTAATATTGTTTATTGTCAATTGTCTTGTGACTTAAAGATTACAAACTCAAATCTTAAAAATAGCCTTTTTACGTATCGTAAAGATGGTCACATCTAATAGTCTCCCCCATGGACCATTTTCTTTCTCAAAGTAGTTTTTCATTCTTGGAATTTTAGCAATTTTTTTTTTAATTTTACCTCATTGATAATAAAAGAATAATTCTATGATGATAACTATTTAGGATAATCAAACACACAAAGATCGGAATCTATTACAGGCCTTACTATAATGAACCCCACATTTTTGTGAGTGTGGTTATCATAAAATTGTCCCAAATAGTTATCATTTTCATTTCTCTAATAAAAGTCATTTGCATTTTGGGGTGTTGCAACTGTTGTCAATGAGATGACTAGAACACTTGAGTTGAGTGAGCTGAGGTGGAGCTTTTATGAAAAGTCCCTTTTCCATTTTAAAGAATGTTATTTAGACATCGAAAATAGACACTATGAGGACATACATACATGTATACAGAGACACAGATACGAAAGTGGTATGTGTATCTTTCTCTCTATATATTCTCGAGCTATCTATTTTTATGTTGATTTTCTTTTGTACTCTTGAGTATGATGGCTTGTTGTGATTGAAGGCAACATCATGGTGGTTGGAAGTTTCAAGGGAAAAACATTAGGTGGGATATGGTGAGAGCTCCTCCAGTTCAAACCCCTCCATATGCTCTTCACATCTCTGACTGTTCAGACAGCTTGAAACCGGGGGATCATGTTGAGATCCAACGGAGAGGAATTACAGAAACACATTATGGTATGTTTGCTAAAAATTCAAGGTCCTGCTTCTTTCTCTCTAGTTCAGATGTCCAGCATCTTTTATCTTTTGGACTTTACTGTTTACTTCGACGTTTGGCGACTCTGCCTTATCTTGATTTTCGGTTTTCAGGGATGGATGAAAAGTTAATGATTTTATATTTTTATAATACTAAATTTAGACTCACACTTAGCAGATATTGTTTTAATAAGTTAAAATGATAATATTAGTATATGTCAATTGCTTAACGATATAAATATCAATATTTTTATCTAAAAATATTTATTTTTAGTTTTAATGTTATTTTAAAACTCTAATTTTTTTAAGTTTGATAAAATGAAAGTTACATATATGCATATGTACATTCAAACTATTTATAATTCTTTACAAGATTAAATAAAATTGTGATGTATTATATTATTTTTTTTATAGAAACTATAAGTACACCATATATCATACTTTTAAAGAAAGTATAAAATAAAAGGAGAAGGGCAAAAAATGAAGCTATTCTCATGTGATGCAAAAAAATGATGTCACTTAATTTATGAGAGATTAATATATATATATATATATATATATATATATATATATAATACTTCAATATTTAAAAAATTGAGATATAAACCACCCCTAAATTAGATCTTGTTATTAGTAAAGTTAAAAACACCAAACATATAGATGATGTATTCTAAAAAGCTTAAAAGTCGTGTGCTATTTATTTTTTAAGAATTTAGGTCAATACAATATTAAAGGAAAAAACAAAAAATAATGTATGCATTTCGACAAATATAACAAGTATGAGAAATGAAAGAAAGAACTACATCATTGTGAATGATAGATAGCATAGCATTGAAGAAAATTGTTCCATGTTAGACAGATTTGGGTAAGCCCCATTAACAACACCCTTGTTTGTCCCCATTTGTAGTCGCGTTGTCCTCTTCGTTGACCACCTCTGGTGGTCTTGGTTGCATATTAAACGCCAATACGTCTTTTCCGCCACAAGTCACCACACATATGTAGCGTGGTGGATGCTTGGGTGACTCTTGCACTTCCACTATTTGATGGTGTATCGATGATCGCCATCGCCATGAAAGCATCTGATGTTGATACCATGATCGTCACATGCCCCTCTTTAGTCGTGGCCGTTGCCTTCTTAGAGGTTGTGGTCTTGTCCACGAGCAAGTCCGTGGCATCGTTGGTGGCACATTGCCCGCCGATTATCCATTGACTGTCATTTTGCCTAGCACTTATGTTTCACATTTTATAATCATAGTCTGAAGTAAGGAGTGGTTGTATTCCATGGCAAAGAGGTGGAGGTGGATTGTGATGGTAGTAGTGTGGTTGTGGAGTAGAGGACCGTTGCTTAGAGGGTGCGACACGAAGAGTTGCGGGGTACCCATTTGAGGAGCTCGTAGAAAATGAATATATAGAGATCCACCAAAAGGTATTTCCTTATTTTATAAAAATAACTTAAGGTAATGATGATAGTCTTTGTAATACTCTGGTGTAGCATTTTTTTCTATTTTCCTATATTCTATGCACAAATGGTGTTGTGTGTATTTATGAATTTTATAAAAAGACTACACAATCTACAATCTGAAACGATAAAGATGTTATTTACGTAATAAGTACAAATATTTTATTTATTTTGGGAGAAGTTATAAGTAATAAACTAATGGTCTGATTGCAGTAGGCTATGGAAATGACCTACGAAAAAGGGTTATGAGAATGCCACCTAATTAAGTTGAATGATGTAACAACATGTTACATATGTACATCAAAATTCATATATCATAGTAGATGTAAAATTCACAATAAGAGATCATACACATAATTAGGTTAGGACGGTTGATTTGTTGATTTTCCCAATCGACAGTTAAAAATAAGATTATGTACATTACCCTCTAAAATAGAATCGAGCATCTTAGAGTAGCTAAATCCCTAGCTCTGCATATATATTATTACCTTCATGTAGTAACATCTTGTGAATGTTTTTCAGGTTGGCGGTACGGTGTTATTGCTCACTTGGAATCATGTAGTGGGAATGAGAATTATTGCCAGTGTCAATACAGTGGTGAGAAATCTTTTTTGCACATGAATGATTTCCTTATTTGGCTATGATTACTCTAGACTCTAGAAGATGAAACATTGTGCTCTCCAATCAAGGAAATAGCGTAGTTACAGGGCTGAAATGTGCTCTATTCTGCTGTTTGAGGTTGAATTTTCCTTGATGTTCTAGAGGCAGAGAAAGTAATAGTTAACATGTTGAAAATATTTACAATATTGGTCTTCAGTATATATGTTTAGACGTCTTCTATAATGAAATGGTGAAAGAGATCCTATTGTATAATACAATGCAATATTGCACTTAAACATGTACACTTCCCAGATCCCACCAGGTAGAAATTTCGTGCTCTGATCCGCCCTTTTTATTGCACTTAAACATCTCTAGTTTACATTTTTCTCATAGTAAAAATCTAACATGTGCCTGATTTCAACTACATGACTACCTTAATAGAGACATTAGTGGTGGAGTTCAAGCAATTCCCCGAAGCATCATACATGAGACGAGTAGTGCTGAACAGAGAGCGGTCAGGGGAACAAGGTACTAGAGCTGCTGGTTACTATGGCGGAATTAGAAAGCTTCACAATGAGGAAGATATAGAATTGTGGGAGATGCGCCTCACAGCTCAAGCCCAGGTCACTAATAACACTAACGACTGTGCTTTCTTTATTAGGGTTCACATTCTTATTTGTTTAGTCTAGGCTTGGAAGAGAAAGAGTCTCCCTTATGCTTACAAAAATGCTATTTAAACGAGAAATGTCACGTGTACAACACATTTGTGGATAATAAGAGACAACTCTCTCACAAAAGCATGGATCTTATCATACTCACATTTTCTCTCTCCTTGGTGAGATCTGTGTTTTTGTGAGAGAGTTGTTCTTTATTGCCCACAAATATATTGTACACATAACATTACCCTAAACATATCAAAAAATGTAGATACCATGTTACTAGAGACGGATCCAACCCCACAAAATCTATAAATTTTACATATATAGTACTTTATTTACACCAATAACATGAAAATTGTGATTGTCAAGGGGCAGATTTCATATGTAATATGAGTACTAATCTCTTGGTTCTTTGTTCTGCTCCTAATAGCTTTAGTTTTTCTTTTTTTACTCATTTAAATTTTAACTAACTAAAAAACTCATCTCACTTTATAGATTTTCTTATAAGTTTTTACACTTTTACTTTAATCTTTCCTCCATTTGCACTCAGTTATAAAAATTTAATGACAAATTCAACTACAATAAATTATAAAGTGTTATCTCTATTTGCACTCATGTAGAAAATATAGAAAATTATGTTTCAATTATCAATGTGAATTAGTAGAACCATTTTATTTCGTTAACTTTATTAAACATCACACAAACATAACATTATCAATTTGATGATGTTATGTCAATCTGTGAGTTTTATGTACTAATTATTTATAAGAATACTTTGTAATATTTTTTAATTTATTTGATATTGACTCTTTTCATTTCAAATGTTACTATTAATAGTTTTTTTAAATATGAATAATGTAAAAAGTAAACTCATAAATAAAATAAAAATGTTTTATTTTTTTAATAGTATTTTAATTTATAATAAAATAAGAGGATTATTAACAAAAATTGATAATGAAAATTTTTATATTAACTAATTTTATAATTTTAAAAAAATTTCTTTCTATATATATATAATTATTTAATAATATATTATAATATTTATTTGATGACATTATATAAATTTTGGTCCCCTTATATATACATTTTCTGAATCCATCCCTGTTTGTCACTTTTCTCACACACTTCACAAGGTTATTAATGTGACAAACGGAACATGTGTTTTCATGTTAGATGTGTAAAACGAACTTAAAAGAATATAATTGTTAAGGGTTGTAAGGATTATTACAATCATTACAAAACTAACTTGGGAATTATTATTAAATCACAAAAAATTGAAAATATTAAATAATGAATTGGAATTTACTTTGACAATAGGTGGCGGCTCCTGGTCCAGTAATAATGAATTATCATGCACCTCCCATGCCAGCACAGTTTCCGCCGATCCACAGATTCTGAAGTGAATTTCAGGTAACATTATGGCCATGGCATGCATTGAAGTAAACCTTCTTCTATACTTCTTTATTTTTCTTCTTACTTTATTTTTTGGAGTAAACCTTTAAATTTGTCCTTAACGTTGATAATATTGTGGGTCAAGTTCATTTCTATATTTGGCAAAAGCAAATTCGTTCCTAAAGTTGGCACCTTATCCATTAAATTCATCCCTAAATTCTTGATGTCAATAATGAATTTGACATACGGATAGCAATTTTGGAAACGAATTTACGATTTTTCAAATTTTGAGGACGAATTTGACCAACGCCGCCCTAATGTTGAGGATCAATTTGAATATATAGTCCTTTACCTTGTTTATTCTTTTGCTCCACTTTTTCAATTTCTAGTTCCATTGATGTAGATTTGCAAATTGTACTAAATGCTTGGAATTTTTTTTTGAATTGTAATGTGTGTCAGGAATCTTAATTTGTTGAACTCTGATTCACAATCTCCATTTTTTATTTTGTTAACTGTACTCAGATTTCATCCCAGGGTAACAAGTGCTTTAGCAAGGAAGGAAGTTGTTATAAATATCTTAGCAAAGCAACCTAAGCTTCAGAAGGCAACTTTCTCTTCATACAGGGAAAACTGTTAATCTGCACGCATGGAAAACAAAGAGCATTGCATAGAGGCTGTAACTTAGTACCAAAAGGAAAAATTGAAAATGTATGTACTTATCATGCTTTTTGTTTGTTCAGTACTTGGACATTGTATTTGGTATCTTAGTAAACTGTTTGTTTCAGACATAATAATCTCTAAGGTTGAATGTTCATGGCTTCATGCAGATAATAATATCTAGGCTACTTTTGGAATCCTGAATAGGGTATATATCTATTTCCTACAAGGGTGAAAGAGTTCTAGCACTTAGTCAATGATGAGTTAAGATTAGAGATTAATTAGTTTTTTCACTTTGAAATGGTGGGAACTCAAACATTGTCCCTCTCAATTTAGAGAGGACATGTCTCTCGGCTTGATCAACGTTTAAAGAGGTACTTAAAAATGATTTGTTAATATAAAAATTTAATAATTAATCAAACTTAAATCATGACAATGCATAATTAAAAGTTGATCATACTTTGATGACAACTAGTGAGGGGGCATAAAGAAGTTTAATTTAAAAGATCACGTGCATTAATCTTGAAGGGTAAAACTGAAAAATTCCAATGACATAATTGTATATGGTATAATGACATATCTATTTTTATACAATAAGTTTAATTTCTACGTACCATTATTCATTAATAATCACAATTAATTTTTCTTTTGTTGCTTCAGAATAAGTAAAAATGCCACTATAAAAAAAAGTTAAGTATAAATAAATTTTATAGACAAAAAATCAGTTTATAACATAAAGATAAGAATCTGATTTAAGTTATCGTATTTATATAGATAGATATAATAAATTATCTTAAAATTTGTCTATAATTTTTTTTTACTTAATGATGGACAAATTTATAGAAGAATTTAAAGACAAAAATATTTGTCATAATGTGTTGAGACAAATATTTTACATGTGTCAGCACCTCATGAAAATTTTTTTCGCCAAAAACACTCCAAATTTTCCGTCAAACCACCACCGGCAATGAACCCATCACTCACGGCCAAAACAAACTGGCAATCATGAGGCAAATCGTTTTAATGAATTTTTTATTAAATTTAAAAAATATACGTTACCTTACAGGAACTAGTCATACATTTAAAGTGTTAGGAGAGTTGCGATAGGTCTTAGCTGTTACTTTTCTCTACTCTATATCAGCAAGTAATATGCCTTAGCTGTTACTTTTCTCTACGTCAGCAAGTAACGCAAGCTTGAGCTAGGCGAAACCTTGAGCACCAACTGTCCAGTTCAACATGTGTTGTTTGAAATGTGTACCTATGGGATAGGAGGTCTACTCCTTAAATCAAGCAGCAAAATGTAGGAAAATTTCTCAATATTTAAAATAAATAATTTTTTTTTTAATAAAGAGTCAATTTAAATCAATTTCTTTGTAATTCCAAAATTTTATTTTTATTTTTTATTTATTTTAAAATAAAAGTCAATTACTCTCGGTTTGATATATATATATATATATATATTAATTATATGCATGCATATAATCATCCAATTTTTTCATATACATGCATATACGTAATGTATATAAAATATATAAAGTACGGTGAGTAGACATTTTAATGTATTATAATGAAAATGAAAAAAAAAATACACAAAACGGAATTATATGCCCTATTTAATTTTTTTAAAAAATAATAATTACTTACTGATATATATATCTATCAGTAATTAATTGCTGCCACTTAGCACCACAATTTACTGAAAAAAAATAGCGACGAATTTATTATCTGCTGATAACTTTAACTTGTTTCACATCCAGGGTAATGACGAATTTGGACGCTAAATTTATCGATAAATCCGCTAGAAATATCTATCAATAAAATCTGACGGTTGAGAATGTTTGCTTAACAGTGAATCTCGGTTGATCGCCGGAATTTTAAAGAGAATCGTGGAAGCTTCCCACACCTCACCATCCATGCACTCCACACAGCCACACGTCCTCTACAACAAGAGCATGATGGAGCCACAACATTGGTAAATGTCCTGCAAGCTTAACGTAATGTTGTGGCTGTGCACATTAATTAGGAACAAGATGGCAAAGCTGTCCTCTAATATCCCATTTATCATACGACCCACATCCTTCAAGCAGCTCGTAGCTTTCAAAATAGAATCAAAATCTGATGTCTTGCACGGGTGGATAACCGAGATATATACTTGCCCAAGTTACACTTGATTTAATTGGGAATAATCACAGTTAAATTAAGTGTACTGTTAAGAAAACAAATTAATAATACTATCTTGATATTTAAAATTGATAGATCGTTTAAAATCTTAAAAATCCAAAATTTGACGGATATTTTGTAACTGAGAAACTAACCAAAGCATTGCGTGCAAAATTATGTTATCACATTATTTACGTGTCTACCAATGGGGGTTGGTCCAAGTGATAAACGACTTGGTATCGCTTAGGCAAGATTCACTGGGAGACTCACCCGTGCGCGACCCGAGTCGACCCAGATTAGTCAAGGCTTAATCTTGGATACCGGGCAGACAACTTAAAAAAAAATTATTTACGTGCCTCACTTTCCATTCTAGACGATGACACTCAAATCCATGAATCAACATTTAAAGGGATTTGTAAGGGTACTTGTTAAGCAATCATGAAATAAACTATTTTTTTTTATTAAAGACAGAGTTTTAAAGTTTTTAATGCATTAAAAACATTAAGAATATCAAAACATTCCATTTTTATTGCTTAATAAGTGTATTAATTAAGAGTACTTGTTAACCAAAATCATATTTAAATACCATTACACATATGCTAGTTTGAGTTTGCAGTTAAAAATATTTCATTTAATTTAAAATAATTGTTACTTTAACTTTTTAAAAATATTCATAAATTAATATTTCTAGATACAAGTGTGTCCCAATATCTAAAAAGTGAAAATGTTTGTTATTTTAAACAGGTGAGTATTTTTAGATGCCTATGCCAAGAGTATACATGTGTTGATCCCGATATATATTTATCTTAAAGCATAGACATGCCACTTGCCGGACAAGGAATAGCCGGCAAACAAATACACAAGACAAATGCATAGGTTCATAAAAGAATAAAATAAATTATATCGAGAAACATAAGACATTGCGACCATCGTAAGTCGTAACTTCATCAATGTTGATCATATCTGCTTTTATCATTTCTCTCTACCCTTTTCTATATATGTAATAACCTCTTGATGCTTTGACAAGCATAGGGTTAGTTATATATATGTGCTTCCCTGTTCATGAACTTTCATTAACAAATGTCCATATAGCAATACAGAACTTTAATTTCACCCTCAGATCATGGAGAACATTGAAAAGAAAGGTGATTGCATCTCTATGATCTTGAGTTTGCCTGAAGCCACTTTGGATTGCATTCTGAAGCGCCTCTCGCCAACCGAACTCATTAGAATGTCTCAAGTGTGTACTACTTTGAGGGACAGGTGTACAAGTGATCATTTGTGGGAAAACCACATAGAGAAGAAATGGGGCAGAGTCATTGGTGGTGGTGTTTACAAGGAGTGGCAGTGGCATGTAACAACAGCAAAGGAGGAGGAATTAGGAAACAACCTCTTGTGCCAAGTGATGACCAATGATCAGAATGGAGGATCACTAGGGACTTTTAGTGGTGCTTGGCCTATGCTATGTCTTGGTTCATATTTATGTGACTCTAAGCATATTCTCGGTGGTTCCTTGTTAAATAACTTCATGATGGCTTTGTATATCTCTCTGGAGACCGGCAAGTTTTGGTTTCCAGCACAAGTCTATAGGGTAAGGTCTCCAAGCTACTCTTTTATTGATTGTTTTGGTACATCTTTGATTCAATCTACTCATCCGTTATGTTGAGAAAAAAAGGAGTAATTAATTATAAGATCTTTTTAAAGGTTATAATTTTCATGATTAAATTCTTAACGTGAATTCGTTTATATATATTCCTTGTTTTAGGGATTGTTGGTTAGCAACGCCTTAGTGAGCTATGATTCCAAAACAGACACCTTTCAAGCAAGGTAATAGCAATTAATCTCCAACAAAGTTCTTCCAGTCTCCATAATTATACTGTCTCTCTCTCCGACTAACTCTTGTAAGAAAATAGATGTTGCATAATATTTTGATTTAATGTAGGACTAATTAACTGTTTCAGGCAACAGCTTGGTGGTTGGCGGTTGATAGGGAGCAACCTCCAATGGGATAGGGTGAGGATTCCCCCAATTGAAACCTCTCCATCTGAGCCTCATGTCTCTGATTGTTTAGGGGACTTAAAGCCCGGGGATCATATTGAGGTCCAGTGGAAAGGAAGCACTGAAATTCCCTATGGTAGGTTAATGTCACAGCTAGAGTTAGAACGATATTGTCAAAAGTTTCCCTACAAATCCCTCTCTTAATATATATAACATGATCGTGTTTAAAACAAACATGGCACGATCCTAATCCGTTTGATAACGACTGCTCGCTATCACAAAGGTAATTTCTAATGAATTATTGTTTACACAGATTGGTGGTATGCTGTTATTGGCCACCTAGACTCATGCAATGAGGGTGAGAATTGCTGCCGCTGTGGATACTCCGGTGAGATCCAATTATTAAAGGACTGATGCTTGATTTGATTATTCACTCCAATTAATTATTAAAGGATCTAGAGCTACGTACGTAGGTGTATCAATGTAATTAATAATTAATAACTGAAATGCAGAGACATTGATCGTGGAGTTTAGGCAATACTCACAAGGGTCAAGCATGAGGAAAGTAAAGCTACTAAGAAGCAAGTGCGGGGAGCAAGGTGAAAATCAAATGGGAATATATGGAGGAATCAGAAAGCTACACAGCGAGGAGGAGATTGAAACATGGATGCAGCTCTTACCACACCATCAAGCTCCCACTCATGTATTTTTCGCTAGCTTGACTCGCTAAGCGCAATTTTGTGGCTCTCTCTCTCTCTCTCTCTCTCTCTCTCTCTCTCTCCATGTGGACCTAAGTATTTTTCATATTTTCTTCTACGATTCTTCTCATCGAGACCAGATGTTGAAAGGGCTAAAAGAACGTGTTGCTTTCATAAAATTGTATTGGAATTCGTGATTTTGAGTGTTGCGTTGCCAATCAAACATGCTATTAGTCGCCAATGAAATCTTCTACAAAAAGGAAGCAGACACTTTCTTTGTTAGTTAGTTGTGTAAAACAAACTAAAAAGAAGATAGTGTCAGTACTTACTTGATTGGTCAATGTTGTAATGATTATTACAATCATGCTTATCTCTTTTTAGTTTTATTTTAACATTATTATTATCATTAACTCATAAAAAGAAAATTGAAAACATTAAATAATGAATTATCAAGAACTAACTTGGGATTTGCTTTGACAATAGATAGCGCCTCCAATAGATTATGCGCCTCCAGTAGCAGCACAGTTTCCGATCCACTAGATTCTGATGTGAATTCCAGGTAACAATATTTGTGCCATGCATTAAAGTAAACCTGCTTTTACACTGTTTTATTTTGCTTCTAACTTTACCTCGTTTATTCTTTCTTTCCCTCTACTTTTCACTTTCTAGCTCCATTTAAGTAGATTTGCAAATTATGCTAATTGCTTGGATTTTTTTTTTAACTGTACTCATATTTCATCCCAGGGTAACAAGTGCTTTAGCAGGGAAGAAAATTGTTATAAGTATCTTTGCAAAGCAACCTTATATGCTTCAGAAGGCAGCTTTCTCTTCTTATAGTGAAAACTGTCAATTTGCACTCATGGAGAACAAAGAACATTGCATGGAGGTTGTAACTTATTACCAAAAAGAAAAAAAGTGAAAACAAAATTTATGTGCTCATTCTGCTTTTGTTTGTTAAGTAGTTAGGCATTGCTATTTGCTATCTTAGTGAACTGTTTGCTTCAGACATAAAATAATAACCTCTATGGTTGACTGTTCATGACTTCATCTCCAATGTCTTATTAAGGACTTCACTCTGAACATCAGTTTGTGGGTGATAGGCAGGGCTCATTGCTAATGTAGTCCCTTGAGTTGGTTGCCAAAAGGAACTAATGAAAATCTTATCCCTATCAGAGATGATAGATTTTGGAATGTCATGAAGCTTGATAACATTATTGATGAATGCTTCAGCTTCCTGCTAGTCAGTCCTGAGTGGAATAAAGTGACCAAATTCGGAGAGTTTGTTTAATATAACCACAATAGCAGTAAATCCTTATGGAGGTGGGATACCAACAATGAAGTCCATAGCTATATCATCCCAAACTTGAGCCGGGATAGGTTGAGGTTGCAGGAACCTTGTGGGCAGTGCTGTTTAGTCTTTGGTTGTTGACAAGTCTTGCATTATGGATAAAAGGCCTTAGATGTCTTGTTGCATTCTAGGCCAGTATAATTGAGAGCATGCTCTGGCAATTGTTTTGGCAATTCCAGAATGACCGCCTGTTAAACTTGCATGGAGTTCTTGCAGAATCTGTTGCTTCAACTAGGAATGACTGGGGATCGCCAACCTGT
This sequence comes from Nissolia schottii, assembly GCA_003254905.1. Classification (NCBI taxonomy): domain Eukaryota; kingdom Viridiplantae; phylum Streptophyta; class Magnoliopsida; order Fabales; family Fabaceae; genus Nissolia; species Nissolia schottii. The sequence goes on along the minus strand of QANU01101648.1, from coordinate 107,848 downwards.
GCTTCCCTTACAGAACAACATATTATGGATTGCATTAGGTTGTGTTGAGCATGGAGTGGAAGTGTTCTTGTACACAACGACCTGCAACTCAGGATCTTCTTTAATTTTGTTTCTCATCTCCTGCAGCCAAAAGTATCGACAGGTTCTGATACAGCCATGTGCATGCTTCTAGATAATGCATCCGCTACCATATTGTAAAATCACAACCAAGAAATTTAGGGAGCTACTGATCCAAGAGTTCCTTCAAATTCTTTTGGTCTGTTTTGATAGTAAACCTATGGCCAAGTAAATAGTGCCTAAATTTAGCAATGACTTGTGTAATGGCATGTGATTCTCTGGAATAGGAAGACTGCTTTTGTTGTCTGTTAGACAATTTCTTGGAATAATAGGCTACTGGATGTCCCTTTTGCAAGAGTACAACAACAATTTGAGAGTGCCAGCAAGGGTGCAGAAGTCAGGGCTTCTTACAGTAATAGAAAAGCTTCCTCTGCCTCTTTAAGACCATTTGAAAGCATCCTTCTTCAACAAAACTAGTATAGGGTGCCACCAAGGAAGCACACTTCCTAATGAATCTTTGTAATACCTTGTTAAGCCTAGAAACCCTCTCAACTGCAGCCAGACCTTAAGTCTATCTTCAAGAAGTAGGTTACTCCATGTAATTCATCAATGAACTCATCTACAGTGCGAATGAGCTATCCTTAATTGTGATGGCATTGAGGGCTCTATAGTCTGTGCAAAATTGCCGAGTTCCATCCTTCTTGATTAGGATGATTGGTGATGAGAAAGGGCTTTTACTCAGTTGGATGATTCCCTCGTCCAACATGTCATGAATCATTTTCTCAATCTACTCCTTTTGACTATGAGGATCCTTGTTAGGCTTAACCTTCACATCATTGGAGCCCTCCAATAAAGGAATGGGATGATCATGGCATCTTGTGGGAGGTAACCCAACAGGAATGTCAAATACCTGTTTATAGGTTTGCAAGATGATTGCAAACTCTGGCTCCATTTTGTTAAGAAAGTTAAGATAATTAGATTTAGACATAGAGAAATTTAATACTGGTAGATATTGTTTTAATAAGATAAAGTTTAATAAGCTAGTGTGATAATATTAGTACATGTCAATCTCTTAATAACATGAATATCAATATTTTCATCTGAAAATATTTATCTTTAGCTTCAATAAATTTGATAAAATGAAAAGTTACATATTCATATTTACATTCAAGGATTTAGGCGGATATAATATTAAAGGGAAAAAATAGAAAATAGTGTGTGCAGCTCGACAAATATAGCAAGTATGAGAAATGAAAGTGTTACAAACTAAATTTATAAGGACTTAGGTCTGATATACATGACTAGACGTTCAACCAGGTCTCTCGTCCTCGCCCCGCTTAATGGCTTGTGAGCCTTATAAACGTTGCGGAATCTAACATAAGTCCTCATAAGGATTATGAATGTTACAGAATTCAACATAAAACCTCATACAGCTTATGAATGTTACAAAATCATAAGCGTCTATACTTATATATTCCTCAATAATAAGTGAGATATCTTGAGATTTGATACATTTATATATTCCTCACCCTTAGCCTATAAATAGTATTTTGGATGTTTAATGTAAGACATATCTTTAAAATTAAGAATAACATCTCTCCCTTTATTCTTTTTCCATATCTCTTCCTATCCCTCTTCTCATTAATTTTATAAAAATCTTGATATTTAAAAATTCAAAAACTGACTGATATTTTGTAACCGAGCAAATAACTAAAGCATTGCGTGCTAAATTATGTTTTCACATTATTTGCGTGCCTCACTCTCCAATCTAGACAGTGACCCGCAAATCCATTAATCAATAGTACACACGTCTTATACCAATATATATCTATTTAATATATAAATTTTGATGTGCATATGTAGCATGTCGTTCCATCATCCAATTTAAATAGGCGGTATTCTCATAAATCCTTTTTTACAACCCTTTCTTGTTGGTCATTTCCATAGTTTATTGCAATAAGATCATTAATTTGTTGCTCATAACTCTTCCCCACAATAAATAAAACATTTGTGTTTGTTGCGTGAATAACATCTATACCATTTTAGATTGTGTAGTCCTCTTTTAAGATTCATAAATATCCTCAACACCATCTATGAATAGAAGATAGGAAAATAGATAAAAATGTTCCACCACAATATAAATTTTTTATTACAAAGTCAATCATCATTACCTTTAGTTAATTTTGTTAAAATAAGGAAATACCTTTTGGTGGATCTCTATATCATCATTTTCTACGAGCTCCTCAGTGTGAGTACCTCGCAACTCTTCGTGTCACACCCTCTAAACAATGGTCCTCTGCTCCACCACCATACTATTACCGTCACAATCCACCTCCACCTCCTTTGCCATGGAATACAATCACCCCTTACTTCAGACTATGATTATAAAGTTTAAAATACAAGTGCTAGGCAGAATGACAATTAATGGACCATCGACGGACGATATGCCATCGACGATGCCACACATGGACTTGCTCATGGACGAGGCAAACGACGATCATGGCATCAACACCAGATACTTGCATGACGACTATTGAAACACCATTAGAAAGTGGAAGTGCAAGAGCCACCCAATCATCCACCAAGTTACATATGTGTGGTGACCTGTGACGGAGAAGACGCATTGACATTTAAGCAGAGATGCAATTGAGACCACCATAGGTGATCAACGAAGATGATGATGCAACTACAAATGGCGGCAGACAAGGGTGTTGTTAATGGGGCTGACCCAAATTTGTCTAACACGGACCAGTTTTCTTCAATGTTATGTTATCTATCATTCACAATGATGTGGTTCTTTCTTTCATGTCTCATACTTGCAATATTTGTCGAAATGCATACATTATTTTCTATTTTTTTCCTTTAATATTGTATCCGCCTAAATTCTTAAAAAAATAAATAGCACACGACTTTTAAGATTTTTAGAACATGTCATCTATTTGTTTGGTATTTTCAATTTTATTGATAGCAACAAGATCTAATTTAGTTGTGGTTTATATCTCAATTTTTCAAATATTGAAGTATTATATATATATATATATATATATATATATATATTAATCTCTCATAAATTAAGTGACGTCGTCTTTTTGCCTCACATGAGGATATCTTCATTTTTTCCCCCTTCTCCTTTTGTTTTATACTTTCTTTAGAAGTATGATATCTAGCATACCTATAATTTCTATAAAGAAAATAATAATAATATAACACATCACAATTTTATTTAGTCTCATAGAGATTTATGAAGAGTTTGAATGTAAATATGAATATGTAACTTTTCATTTTATCCAATTTAAAAATATTAGAGTTTTAAAATAATATTGAAGCTAAAAATAAATATTTTCCGATGAAAACATTGATATTTATGTTGTTAAGAGATTGACATGTACTAATATAAAAAATGCTACATGTACACCCAATTTCATACACCTACACATACACCATTAATAATGCACAAACTTTATTCTCAGAAGTGCACAAACATTACAAACTTGAAAATGATACTCTCAACTATACTTAATTAAGTGCACAAACATTACATGAGTTAAAACACAAATTTTATGTATATAAGTACGATGTGTATGTATGGTGTATGATTTTTGGTGTACGTGTAGCAGAACTCTACTAATATTATCACATTAGTTTATTTTACCTTATAAAAACAACATCTATTAAGTACTAAACTTCTTTATCCGCGTATCGCAAGGGTCTAAATCTATTTTTTTTTTTTAAGTAAGACACATGCCAGACAAGGAATAGCCGGCAAACAAATACACAAGACAAATGCAGATTCATAAAAGAATAACATAGAGATCATCATACCTTCATCAATATGTTGATCATATATATCTGCTTTATCATTTCTCTCTACCCTTTTCTGTAAACGTAATCTTTGGTACCGGCCGGTCTAGTGGGAGAGCTTAGCTTTTTCTAAATGGTTTAACAAGCAATTAAGCATCCTTAATCAGTGTTCACATACATAGCAATATATAGAACTTAATTTCACCCTTCTTTATTTGCCCATAATTAAGTATAGTGAAAAACTACTATAGCCTCGGATCATGGAGAACATTGAAAAGAAAGGTGATTGCATTTCTATGATCTTGAGTTTGCCTGAAGCCACTTTGGATTGCATTCTGAAGCGCCTCTCGCCAACCGAACTCATTAGAATGTCTCAAGTGTGTACTACTTTGAGGGACAGGTGTACAAGTGATCATTTGTGGGAAGACCACATAGAGAAGAAATGGGGCAGAGTCATTGGTGATGCTGTTTACAAGGAGTGGCAGTGGCATGTAACAACAGCAAAGGAGGAGGAATTAGGAAACAACAACCTCTTGTGTCAAGTGATGACCAATGATCAGAATGGAGGATCACTAGGGACTTTTAGTGGTGCTTGGCCTATGCTATGTCTTGGTTCATATTTATGTGACTCTAAGCATATTCTTGGTGGTTACTTGTTAAATAACTTCATGATGGCTTTGTATATCTCTCTGGAGACCGGCAAGTTTTGGTTTCCAGCACAAATCTATAGGGTAAGGTCTCCAAGCTACTCTCTTATTGATTGTTTTGGTATATCTTTGTCTCAATTTACTCATCCGTTATGTTGAGACAAAAAAGGAGTAATTAATTATAAGATCTTTTTAAATGTTATAATTTTCATGATTAAATTCTTAACGTGAATTCCTTTATACATATTTCTTGTTTTAGGGATTGTTGGTTAGCAACGCCTTAGTGAGCTATGATTCCAAAACAGACACCTTTCAAGCAAGGTAATAGCAATTAATCTCCAACAAAGTTCTTCCAGTCTCCATAATTATACTATCTCTCTCTCCGAGTAACTCTTCTAAGAAAATAGATGTTGCATAAAATTTTGATTTAATGTACGACTAACTAACTGTTTCAGGCAACGGCTTGGTGGTTGGCGGTCGATAGGGAAGAACATCGTATGGGACAGGCTGAGGGCTCCCCCGATTGAAACCTCTCCATCTGATCGTCACATCTCTGATTGTTTAGAAGCCTTAAAGCCTGGGGATCATATTGAGGTCCAGTGGAAAGGAAACAATGAAATTCCATATGGTAGGTTACCCTGCGCTAAAATTCCTTAATCTATCAGTAATTAAAAAAATAAAATGTTTTAAAAAATTTCAATAGAAATTATGGTACATTGTTAAATGAAAATAAAATAATATAACTGACTTATTTATGTAAAAAAGGATTAATCACTCGTTCTGATGGTGAATATCCTGAAATTGAGACCAAAAATAATTTCTTTAAGAAGAAAGAATTAATAATTATGTCAGATTGTCATAACAATTAAATCCTTGCAAAAGTTTTAGACTTTCTAAAATTTTTCTTTTAGGTATAACAAATCTGAATTATCCATTGTCATTTCTCCTATCAAATTATTAAGTTCAAAAAGCATCCGTAAGTTCAGATTTTACGTTCGAAGTTTCTCTTGTTGCACTTTTAACTTTTCTAATTATTCATGACTAGTGAGGCTTGACTGATGATAATGGTGTGGAAAAAAAAAAGTAGTGATGGTGTACATGAGTAGAGTGGTTACATTAGAGAAAGTATTGAAAGTGGTTGATAGGGTAATTTTTTTTTTTAAAATACTTTAAATATTAATAAGAAATTAAAATTATAGATATATATTTTTAAACATAGGTCCAAACTTAAAATAATAATTAAATAAAGTGAGTAGAGACCAAAAGTAATTACCAAACATATCCTTTTTATTTATTAGTATATAGATAGATGTTTAATAATTTTACCCTAATTTCACTCAAAATTAAAATGAATATATATTACATACTTAATTAAGACCCTTTCATCTTTGTTTTGAATATAAACATGCAATGTAAAAATAGAGATACATTGACACAAACATTTAAAACATTTAAAGTAAGTCCTACAAAATTTTAAAATGCTCCAATATATAAGCGACTCTCTTAAAAACTAACTTGACGAGATGATCCAAAATCGTTAAAAAAAACTATTATCAGAGAGTAGTTTAGTAATTTCGAATGAATTGTTATTCACAGATTGGTGGTATGCTGTTATTGGCCACATGGACTCGTGTAGTGAGAATGAGAATTGCTGCCGCTGTCAATACTCCGGTGAGAAATACTTTTACATCAACTAATGCTTAATTTAATTATTTTTTTATTTGAAATAACTGGTATCTCCAGCCCATTGGATTCTATCTAATTTCACTCGAGTTGGGTTGACTAACTATGAGAGTAAAACTGTCTCAACGTTCCATTCACTTAAACTCAAAACCTTATTTAAGGAGAATAAGGTGTCAAATTGTTGGTATAATTTAATTATTATTCCAAAACGAAGAATATTTACTCCAATTATTAGAGGAAAAAAAAAACCAGTTTCAGGCCTTGAATTTACTTCGTTATATACTTGTGGATCTTGAGCTAAGTACGTAAATCAATTAATTAATAATTAATAGTTGATCTATACGTGTTTATTTCGCTTTTGGTATGTAGAGACGTTGATCGTGGAGTTTAAGCAATACTCTCAAGGGTCAAGCATGAGAAAAGTAAAGCTACTAAGAAAGAATTGTGGGGAACAAGGTGAAAATCCAGTGGGACTATACGGAGGAATCAGAAAGCTACACAGCGAGGAGGAGATCAAAAGATGGAAGCAGCTCTTACCACATCATCAAGCTCCCACTCAAGTATATTTCGCATGACTCGCGAAGCACAACTTCGTATATAAGAAGAAGAAGAAGGGTTCAACATCCTTTTAAGTCTATTCTAAATTTAAGAAACGGAAAATGTTGGTGATGTAAACTCTTTTGTAACACATAGATTAAGAATGATATTAAGAAGTTTAAACGTAAATAAACACTTGTCTCTAGTGTGGTCATCAAGGGATTGACATAGGGTGCTGCCTCAGAATACACTCTAGGTGAGTCCACATGAAGATAAGAGAGGAACTATGAGAGGTCATGGATTGAAGGATTTTAGATCCTATCCCCACATCCCAAGATATCATGGGATCCATTCCAAGGCCTTTTGGTTAACTTGCACGCTCTAGGAAGCACAACCTCGGAAGACGCCCTCGCTACAACTGTGAGCCTCATCAAAAGACAGACTTTGGATATGAGGCTTCCCCGGTATGCCCTGGCTTAGACTGCTGAACCTTTTCCCAATAACTTTTCCCTTATATCTTGTAGGTACCCATACACAACAACCAAGGTAAAGGAGGAGAGAGTTTTATTTGTACTAGGAATATAAGGTGAAAGTCTTGTAGAAAGAGATAGGATAGTGACCTATCCTAGGAGGGTTGACTAGACACAATGACTCATGCAGGAAAGGGTCTTGTCCTCTGTACCCTAAAAGTGACATGACTAACCCAAAAACCAAGAGAGAAAATAAGGAAAGAGAGGACAGATTAGAGGATATATAACAACCATTACCCATAGCAAAAAGAAGGTACAATAGCCACAAAATCAAAGCATCGGATATATAGCAAGAATCACACACAACAATAGCCACCAAAAGAGAACCCAGAAACTCAGTCGTCAGAGGGCGTCTCCGAGAATAACCTGATTTTGCTTCCTAGAGTCAAGAGCAAGAACCATCCACAAGGGGGCTTGGATTGGAGGACAGAGATCGTTCACTCTTCCATGTCCATCCTTCATAGCTCCCCATTCTACTCACCATTACTCACAAACTTCAATACAAGCATATGAATCCAAAATCTCACCTCATCATCATTTCATTTATGCTTTAAACTTATTTATCAAAATGGTTTAAATCAGCTGGGAAGCTAGAATTTTTGCTCGAATTTGCCTGGTAGAATGACGTGGCTAAATTTGATTTATAATCTGTAGGTGGGTTGATTTATAATTGTGGGGATAGATTAGGCTAAATTGGTACCCCTAATTATTGATTTTACCTCCTATATATTTAGACGATTGCTGTCTTTGCTTGCTGTATTCCTTTTGTTGTGTGTTATGCTCTTATCCTATTTGCTCTGTTCCTTTTGTTTTTATGCTTGCGCCGTCTTATTGAGCTGCTGCATGCAGCATTAGGTGTTTGTTTGTAATCTTTGCGTCTATGCTTGGCCTGTGGCTGCTGCTGTGAAGTGTGAACTAATTTGTTGGTTAGACCTTTGGTACCTCTTCGCTCCCAAACCTGCTGGTTGAGCATATCCACGCCGATTCCCATCATCATCACTGTTAGAGCACCTTCTTTCGTGAGAATAGTAATAACAGTATACGAGCTTGTAGCCCAGCCCGGCTGTCTCAATGTTGAACGCACCAATCTTGAACTTACCGGTCGCCGCCTCCGAGCCGGCCCAGCTTCACGTGATTTTATCTGTGAGTGCATGTGAGATGAAGGTAAGTAGGAGGAAAAATGCAAGCAAGGTGGTAGTGGCTGCAGTGCGATCCATTAATGTAAGGCTTAGTCGTTTCTTTTCTTTTCTTTTTTTAAGTTACTTATAAGCGGGACGAGGCGGGGCATGTGAACGTGAGCAACAGCTAAGAGGACCAATTTATAGATGTGATCACAATGTATATATTGTATGAGACTATGGGTAAAGGCCTTGCATGCTTTTGTAAGTGAAAGTGGTAGTTGTCTACTAAAAATGAATGTATAAATAACATATAAGACGAGGATTGACACATTGATAGAGTCCAAGATGACTCTTGAAATGATTTGTGATTAAATATTGTTACCTGGTTTTGCATTCTGCTCTGATGATGCCTAGGAATGCATGGGCAGAGCGCCGAGGGACACTACTAATACATTCAACTGCGGAAAACAAATGGGTGAGAGGCTCTCTGGTCTCCTCTTATGTCATATTCTTTCTCTCTCTCTATGCACACATATAACACTTAATATTTAGAGACTCTCACTCACAATAGAGGACTGTTGTTAGGGATACACCATATCATCTGTCACCTAATTGTCACCCATATAAATTATACATAGTGACGTCCATCATTTACCTCTCAACTGCTTCACACTCTTTCCACGCCCCCACACACATACTACGCATGCAACACACTGCCACTCAAATCGTTCATGCTATCTCTCACACTTGCTTTCTCCTCATACACTCACTCTTCATATTTCTCATTTAGACTGATTTTCATTCAAATAACGTTCTCTCACCAAACTCTTTTCAAAGATTGCTACTGTACAAACTTTTACGCTCTTAAGCACAAACTTTTACACTCTTATATACAAAATTTTTCAAAAAACACGCATAAACTTTTACAAGATCATATACAAATATTTTACCATGAATGCACAAACTTTTGCAAAAAACATACACAAACTTTCACTCGTGCTACATAAACTTATGAAAAACAACATGCACAAACTTTTAAAACAATATATTCAAATCTTTAGAAAAATCACACACAAACTTTTACATGCTCATCTACAAACTTTTTCAAAAATCATACACAAACTTTTACAAATTCATACACAAATATTTAACCAATAATGCACAAACTTTTGCGAGAAGAATGCACAAATTTTTACTCTACTATACACAAACTTCTAAAACAATATGCACAAACTTTTGTAAACTCATACACAACTATTTACCCAAGAATGCACAAACTTTTACTTTAACATACACAAACTTTTGAAACAACACACAAACTTTTAAAACAATGGACCCAAACACAATATTTTCGAAAACCATATACAAATTTTTACACTATAATGCACAAACTTTTACACTCTCATGCATAAACTTTTTAATAAACCACACACCACACACAAACTTTTTCAAACTCATACAAAAATATTTAACTAGGAATGCACAAACTTTTGCTCTACCAATACAAACTTCTGAAATAACATGCACAAACTTTTGAAACTATAAACTCAAACATTTTTAGCAACCAAACAAACTTTTACATTCTCACGCACAAACTTTTCTAGAAACAACACACAATTTTTTACAAACTCATTCACACATTTAAAACTGAAATACCGAAAAACTTTGATTCTTTATATTAAAAAATATGTTAAAATCCAACCCAAGAAGAAGAATGAAAAAGAAGAGAGTTTGCAATATATCTAAAAGAGAAGGAAAATAAGAAGGAGGAGGAGGGAAAAACATAAGATCACACGTACTTTTTTCATGTTCTGTACTATAAATAAAAAAGAATAAGAAGAAGAAATAGTATGACAAAAAGGATAACAAAGAAAAAAAATGGTCGTGTGATAACTATGCAAGTGGAGGAGGAGGATGATGAGGAAGAAGAAGAGGTGGTCGAGGAGAAGGAGTCAAGAAGAAGAGAAAGGATTTGGAAAAAATAAAAGATTGAGATAGAATAGTGCATGTGAGAGAATAGGTGAAGAGAAGAGAGAGAAATACAAAAATTTGTATAATATATGTTAGTGGTAGTACGTACGGTGATAGTAAAATAGGCGTATACGCATTTTTCCTGACAATAACATGTACGTTTATCAACTTTATTGAGAATAAATTTTACGGAAAACATGTACGCATCTTGGCAAAGGCATGAGTATTGGGAGTAAACATTTCCTTCCCTTCTGATACGTTTCTCTGTCACTCATCATCCTTAGCTAATTGTTTCTCATACTTCAGGTGAATCACGAGCCCAGCCGTAGTGACTGGAGCACAACCTAGCTCAGCAGTCCTTTATTCCCCTCGATTGAGCTCGTTGGGGAGGCTGCTAGCTCGGGTGATCGGGAAGTAACCACCCAGTGTTCCACCCTGAGAATTTCCTCTGTTTCTGCTTATTTGTTCTGTTTTCTTCAATTATGTACTAGCTAGGGTACTGTTCCATTGAATGCTAGCTGAGAACGATGACTAGACGAGTGAAGTTATAATTCTGTAATTACTTGAAGATATTCTTATTCTCCCGTTACATAAATTGGTACACTTTTTAAATTTTTCAATTTTTTTAAAAAAAAATTTGCACCCATGAGAATCCGTGGGACGTGCAGGGGTGGCACAAGATGAGGATGTAGCAGTTTTTCCTGGCGGTGGGGTGAAGACGGGGGACGAGGGGGGTTTCGGGAGAGCGGAGACTGGCGGGTGACACCCCTAACTATAATTAATATTTACTCAATAACGAATCTAACATCAGGCTATGAAGGTCAAAAAATTACACCAAAAACCATACACCATACATACACCTCGTATTTATATACATAAAGTTTGTGTTTTAACTCATGTAATATTTGTGTACTTAATTACGTATAGTTAAGAGTATCATTTACAAGTTTGTAATGTTTGTGCACTCATGAGAATAAAGTTTGTGCATTATTAATGGTGTATGTATGAGTGCATGAAATTAGGTGTGCATGTAACATTTTTTGTATAGAAAATATCCTTGTATTCTCAAAAGAAAATGACAAAGGAGGCCGACGTCAAAATAAAGCACATATACTAAGCACTCAATGGAAATGTGAAAGAAGAGAAATTAACCACCTTAATTAAATCATATATTTTTATTCAGTGATATTAAGCATACACTTAATATTGGAGCACCCTGTTTCATGAGAATAGTCATAACAGTACACGAGCTTGTAGCCAAGCTCGGCTCTCTCAGCGCTAAACGAACCTCTACTCTCCCGCCCGATGAGTTTCACGGAGGGTACCTCTTCCTGCCGACCCTTGACGACGGTCCACGTGGATGATTCACGGCCACAGGCGGAGGGCGCAGGAGAATCGAAATTGACGTCAAAAGGAAAACCCTACGCTGAAGTAACCAATTCGTGCTACCGATGAAACCCTTACTGGCAAGCCTTTGGAGCGCTCGGAGGGTGATTGCACGACGGTGAGCGGACACCTTTACCGCCGCCGGTTTCTCTGTCAGCTGGAAGGATGTAGTACCTGCCGCCGTTTTTGAGCGGGTTCCCGTCTGCGTCGACGACCGCATCTGTGAGTGTGGGTGAGATGAAGATAAGATGGTAAACAAGGCAGTGATCTTCATTTCTTTTTTATTAATTAATCAAAAATGCTACCTGTACACTCAATTTTATACACTCATACATATATCATTAATAATGCACAAACTTTATTTTCATGAGTGTACAAACATTACAAACTTATAGATGATATTCTCAATTATACTTAATTAAGTACACAAACATTACAGACATTAAAACACAAACTTTATGTATATAAGTATATGATGTATGTATGGCGTATGTTTTTTTGTGTACGTGTAGCAGGACTCTTAATTAATATTGGTTGGCTATGAAAGGCTGAATTTTTTTTTTCTATCACTATCACTTCATTCTCTCTCCTTCATTTCACACACTCTTTATCCACCAGAATGAGAGTTCAACACCGCTGAAAAAAGAAACTAACTTTGTTGAAAAAATAAACAAACTATAATGTTAGTTTTTTTTAAAAAAAAAATATGTTGATTTCTTTTCTCAGGTGTTGGTTTTTTTTAAATTTTTTTTTATAAGAGTTGTATTCTTTATTTAAAGGTAATAAGAAAAAAAAATATCATTGCCACTATTTATCTCCACCATTAATTCGTAGTCGTATCTTCTATAACTCTCTTTTCACCTTTTTCTCTTTCCTTTGTTGTAGAAAGAAACCAATTCCGCTGAAAAAATAAACCAATATTTTTAAACAAAGAGATCAACATAACATTGACTTCTTTGTATAAACATGTTGGTTTCTTTTTTTTTTTCCTTTTAGACTTCTCATACATTTCATTCTCTCTCCACCATAATAAGAATTCAACTCTACTATAAAAAGAAACCAATTATGTAAAACAAATCTATTGACAAAAGAAACTAACATTGCTCATTTCCTTGTATCCATGCAAACGTGCGTTTAATATTATTATTTTTCTGTGTTTGTTTCTCTATTTTTGAGATATACAAATAATATTGGTAAAGGTTTCACCTTTTTCTTATAACCAACGTTGTCTCTACTATGTAAGATATGGTTTGATGTGTTAATGGAGTCCAAGATGACTCTTGAAACGGTCTTGTTATCTATACACCCAAAAAATTGATACTTTGTGTGGACCATACATAGAAACAAACATTACAAAACAGATAAACAAACATTATCAAACACATAAATGAACAATATTAAATATATGCATGTTCTTACATACATAAAACATAGAAAAAAAATATTGTCAAACACATAAACAAACAATATTAAACATACGTGTGTCTATGCACGCATATATGCTTGGTAACAATGTTTATTTATCTATGTTATAATGTTTATTTTCTATGTGATATACACAAATTATCAACTTTTAGAGTGTAGAAATAGTACTTTTCCTCTTTGAAATGCTTTGAGAGCACGTATGAATGTCGTTAGCTGGTTTTGCACTCTGCTAGGGTGATGATGGGTAGCAATGCATGGCTGGCTAGGGCAGGGCAACTACCAATAGAGCTGCATGCGGTAAACAAACAAAATGGGTGCGCGCAGGGTTACTTGGCTTTTCTTATGTCATGTATTGTAGTCTATGTTTGGAGAGATTCTTATGTATTTTGCACTGTTGTTATACAAAGATGATATTAAAAATAACTAATGATATTAAAAATAACTAACTTTCAATCTCTTATTTCTATTGAATTATCATTTTAAGTACATTAATTTTTATTTAAGTCCATTAATTTTTATTTAATATTAATTGTTATATATATATATATACACACACTAAATTCACTAACCACTACATCCTAATAATAATTATTAACTAATCTACTAACATCTTTTTATTTTTAATTATTAAATTAATTCTTAATTATATTCTTTATCATAATAATTAATTATATTAATTTTTATGAAATAAAAAATGTGGCTTGGCGCATAATATATATTTAAACCCACGCTCACAATAAAAATGTGTTAAATGCAATCCCCTTGTATTATATATGTTATACACTTTACCCCCTTAACGATTGAAAACGTGTAAATAACTTTCTTAATATTTGGTACTTGTGCAATTTAACTCTTCCGTTAATTTTTTCATCCAAATATTCTGTTAAAAATTCTGTTAATTTTTTTTTTTCCTGTTACTTGTAAGCGGTGGTGTGAATGTAAGGAAAAGAAAGGGTTTTCACCTTTAGTTCGAGTGAGGTTTCACCTTTCTCCTATCACCATTGTTGTCCACTGTATAACATAAGATGTGTGGTTTGACACGTTGATGTAGTAAGATGACTCTTGTAATGCTTTGTGAACACATATGAACGTTGTTATCTGGTTGTGCAGTGTGCTCTCTGATGATGCGTTAGGAATACTACTAATACAGGCAGCTCACAGCTAGCTGTATGTATTAGTAGTCTGCATCAATGCATGATACTGCCCACCAACAGCACGTAGAAGACAAGTTACAAGGCTAACATAATTACAACAAGACGAATCCAAAAAACAGTCACAAGAGCACCAGAGAAAACAATTCTTGAAATAGCATAAATTTCTCATCATGATCAAAAGCACCCACGAGCCATGTCACCACCCATCCACTAAAGCATGAGACCACTTTAATTTGAGCCCAAGTAGAACCGAAACATATATAATCTGCACTCTAACCGAAGACTAAACATTTTACCTTGGCCACAATAATCTGGAGGGGGATGTATACCACCATGCTGAATATCTTGCACGCAACACTATGAATGTAGAGGGCAGTGAACACAAATAAAATACCAACATATTTACTGCCGGTTTTGATTGACAGTGAAGGGATAAAATAGTAATATCTTTATCGTCGGTAGTGACCGACGGTGGTATAAGTATAAAATATTATTATATTTACTGTCGCCATGAACCGACGGTAAACAGCTTCAAATGTACTCACATGTGAACCGGTTTCCGTCAGTTTATTCTGACGGTAATTACTGTCAGGTGTCGTTACCTGACAGTAAATCTATTACCATTGAACACTTTATAACCGCTTGCTCGACGACCGACGGTAAAGTCGACGGTAACGTTAAAAGCTGATGGTAACCGCGCAAATTTTTGACGGTAACTCCGACAGTAATGAGCTGTTTTCTTGTAGTGCAAAGGAATCAAGGGATTGATGCCGCATCCATAGGGAAATACATATATATTAGCAGCATCATAGCAATAACCGCAGCAACCAAAATGTATCAAGAATTCAGACCTGGAAATAATTTCAAAACTACAACTACTCTACAAAGGTAGAAATGTCCACCTAGGACATGATTATCAAACTCTCAAGTTTAGGGGTTTAGGTTTCAAAATCAAGTTAACTCGCTTAGCAACTTAGACCTAAGTAAACTCGAATAAACTCATATAAACTCGCATAAACTCGGGATAAACTCACGAGTTCATTATTTTAGTCAAAATTTAGTCTCTTAAATCTCAAAACACAATATTTCCCAAAGATCACTCTTAATTAGGATTTCTAAATAGAATATCTTGATATATTGATTTATGTTAGGTTAATTTATAACATTATGAAGTTTTGCTATGTTATTTTTTTTATGCGTTTTTAATTTATTTGATGTACTTTATGACTTTGTTTGCCTAATTATGACTTGAAAATGAAATTGTAACTTATATTTTGCTTTATTATAATTTTTATAATATGTAATTAAATTCTTACGAATTTACGGTTCGAGTTTATCTATTTTCCACGAATTTAGGTAAACTCGCGAGTTTGATAACCGTGCATAGGGTATACAAGAGCTTGGCACACATAAAATATATTAACACAACTTACATGGTATTAAGTGTTGAGCGTACCCTTGACACACCGTATAAATATAAAAGTTCAATTTATAATTTTGGCGAGCTTTTTTTAATTTGTTGATTTACAGTTAAACATGCTTATTAAATTTAAAATGTCCAATTTATAATTTACTTGAATGTTTATAAGAATTTAAGTTTGTCGGATTTGCGCATAAAAAATAAACTTGATTATTAACGAGAGTCGACGTACTCACTTGATTGTTAAGCAGCTCAACTCTAACTCACTTTCATCCATCAGTAATAACTATATATAAATANCTCTCAAGTTTAGGGGTTTAGGTTTCAAAATCAAGTTAACTCGCTTAGCAACTTAGACCTAAGTAAACTCCAATAAACTCATATAAACTCGCATAAACTCGGGATTAACTCACGAGTTCACTATTTTAGTCAAAATTTAGTCTCTTAAATCTCAAAACACAATATTCCCCAAAGATCACTCTTAATTAGGATTTCTAAATAGAATATCTTGATATATTGATTTATGTTAAGTTAATTTATAACATTATGAAGTTTTGCTATGTTTTTTTATGCGTTTTTAATTTATTTGATGTATTTTATGACTTTGTTTGCCTAATTATGACTTAAAAATGAAATTGTAACTTATATTTTGCTTTATTATAATTTTAATATATTATATTGACATATTATAAATATTTTTTATTAATATTTTTATAATATGTAATTAAATTCTTATGAATTTACAGTTCGAGTTTATCTATCCTCCACGAATTTAGGTAAACTCGCAAGTTTGATAACCGTGCGTAGGGTATACATGCAAGAGCTTGGCACACACAAAATATATTAACACAACTTATATGGTATTAAATGTTGAGCGTACCCTTGACAGTGCACCGTATAAATATAAAAGTTCAATTAATAATTTTGGCGAGCTTTTTTTGTTGATTTATAGTTAAACATGCATATTAAATTTAAAATGTCCAATTTATGATTTACTTGAATGTTTATAGGAATTTCAGTTTGTCGGATTTGTGCATAAAAAATAAACTTGATTATTAACGAGAGTCAAGCCTTAAGCTTTGTTAAGCGGCTCAACTCTAACTCACTTTCATCCATAAGTAATAACTATATATAAATAATATTCATTTAGTAACGAATCTAAATTTATTGGGCTATATATGAATGGAGAGAAAAAAACTATGTAGAGAAAATATTCTTAATTACTCTCGAAAGAAACTAACTTTTATTCAATGACATAAAGTCATTATACACTTACACGTACACTTGACCATAAGAAGCACAAGATGCATGTTATTTTCTCCGCACGTTTTATGCTATCATCATTCAAGCAGAAGAAGAACGTGAAGTAGCTCTCTTAAACTGAACCACGAAGGGGTCCCCAAGACTGGCAACCAGACGCCGATTGCCGTCATCATCAGCGCGAATCCCAATAGTGGAGCACCTTCTTTCGTGAGAATGGTCATAACAGTACTCCAGCTTATAGTCCTGCCCGGCTCTCTCAATCTTGAAGGAACCCCCCGACTTCTCCGCGAGTTTCACGGAGGGAACTCCTCCCCGTAGGCCCTGCTGCTTCACGACGGTCCACGTGGATGCTTCGCGGGCACATGCAGGCGCGGGAGAATCGAAGGAGATGCTCAAAGGAAAACCTTCGGGGATATATGAAATGCGGTACGGGGTTGCGATCCTTACTGGTAAGCCTTTGGAGCTTTCGGAGGGTGATTGCACCACGGTGAGCGGGCACTTCTCTGCTCCGGTGGCGATTCGTTCGATCCCCCCGCCGCTGGCTTCAAAGCCAGCGGGAAGGATGTAGTACGTGCCGCCGTTTCTGAGCGGGTTCCCGTCTGTGTCCACGACCTCATCGCCGAGAGTGGGTGCGATGAAGGCGAAGAGGAAGAAGAAGGCAAAGAAGGTGCCAGTGCTGCTCTTCATTTCTATGTATTGGATCAATTAATATTGCCTGGTTATGAAAGGCTAAGCTTTCCTTTTTCTTTTTGTTACTTATAAGCAGTGGGGTGAAGTGAATGTGAGCAAGAGCTAAATGCCCTATTTATAGATGTGATGACCAAGTGTTTGGTTAAAATTGATGACGAGGAGAGAGATTTTGATATGGATTTAAACTTAC
This sequence comes from Nissolia schottii, assembly GCA_003254905.1. Lineage (NCBI taxonomy): Eukaryota > Viridiplantae > Streptophyta > Magnoliopsida > Fabales > Fabaceae > Nissolia > Nissolia schottii. The sequence continues at coordinate 89,973 of QANU01101648.1, read as the reverse complement.
CACTGGTTAAGAAAAAGTGCATCATATTGGATCAATAGTGCATTAAATAATGAAAAGTAACGGTCGCACTTTATTTCTTACTCTCCATTCACACTATAAACACGTGGATTTACTTTCTACCATGCACAAATTTTTAAAATGACATGCACAACTTTTCAACAACCAGAAATAACAAAAAAATGACGAAAATGTAAACAGAAACAAAGATGAAGAATAAAACTTTGGTGCTCACTTACACAAACTTTTAAATAATAATGCACAAACTTTTCTGTAAATATGCACAAACTTTTGAACAAGCATGCACAAACTTTTGAAAAACTAAAAGTGAATATGATGAAAACAAAAATAAAAACTCTTGGATTCATAAACAATAAGATGAAAACAAAAAAAATGGAGGGAGAATGGGGAAGGAGAGAAAAAAAAATAAAGAATAAGAAAAAAAAGGAGAAACATGTATTAGGGAGAGTGAGGTGTACAATAGATGACAGGTTTGAGATGTACACATAACATTTCTCTTATCGAATTTCACTAATTCAACTCACATAACTACTGGATTAAATTAATGTCAATTTTAACATAAACTGATGTCAATTTTCTTGTTCCAAAACTAAACTAATATCAAATTAAAAATGTCAGGATTAAATTAATGTCATTAAAAATATTAAGAACAAATTGAGTATTTACTTAATAAATTACATATCAATTTTACCGAAGATACATTCGGTATATAGTATGAATCCTTTTAGCAGTTCAGAATTGTATTTTGCGATGATTTGATACCTCGCCAAAAACATTTTGCAGCGGTTGGGTATCCGCTGCAATCGTGTAGGGAAACCCTCCTGCAACTGTTTCAACAATCATGGGAATAACGGCCGCAAAATATTTTACAGTGGTTCAGAACCGCCGTTATATTTAAATTATAAAGTATTTGTGGCGGTTTTAATGATTGTACTTGTAGCAGTTGAAAACCGCCGCTAGGAAGGAAATGCCTGCACACGTTGACCTTTCCCAAGCAAAAGGGAAGAACAGAAACAATATCAAATAGTAAATAAACAACTCAAGGAAAAAGAATGTCGTGAGCAAAACACTATATGCCTTAACAAAATCCGGAACCCAGTATGTGTGTTTATTATTTTCTAACAATTTCTTTTTCAATGTCTCCACCTTAACAAACCTACAATGAAACATCACACGTTTATTAAGATTAATAAAATTGAAAAAGGACTACTAATGCAACGTAGCAGCTTTCGATTCAATTTAAATGAACACTAATTCAATTAGAAAATTAAAAGTAAAGCATAGCAACTACAAAGGCGACATTTTATTAATTGAAACAAGTGGACATAGGTCCAGCAACACAAATTAACTCATGTAGCTACACAAAATTAACAATCAAACAAAAGGAAAATCTGGGTCAAGCAAACTTACCAGCTAGGAATAGCTCTGTAAATTCGAGGAGTACCAGATCTCCAGCAAAATTAATGGATAAGAGTATGGGTAAAGGTTCCGGACTTCACCAGCCTACCCTACTGCATCCCACTCAGGATTCTTCGTATCCAAGAGCACGAGGACAATATCAAAGCTGCTTAGTAAAGGCCAGAGAGTGTTGTATTGTCAGACAGGGCTAGCTTGTGTTAAGTCAGACCAGTAATGAACTGAAGCGGCTGTAAGAAAATTAATTAGCAGCAAGAGGAAAGAGCTTCATGAACTTTAAATTGAACATCAAGAATAACAGGGACAATCATTTAGCATCAATTTTAAATAGTATTAAACTAATATATATTGATTGAAGTGATAACAGTATTATTCACTTCAGGTTTTGCATAACAGTATTCAACCATTCCACTCTACCTTGGCAACACTTATTGTCTGCTGTTCCATGGCTTCATGTATTGTTGGTCTGTCGTGCTCCCTCATACTGCCAAAAGAACTTTTAAGTTTCATATCCAATGCTGAAAAATCATCAACAGTTCTACCAGAATTCCCACTAAATCAAAACTTGTACGAGAAGATTATGTCATATTTGGTGCATCCATTGCTAATTATTTTTTGATGTTCTAAGTATTTCTTGTTTTATCTCTTGCCTCTTTGGTCGTTGGTTCTATTTTTTTTTTTCCTTGTTTTATCTCTCTTTATAATTTTTCTAAACAATGATAGATCACCCTAATTAGAAGTAAGGGGAATGATCAATAGTTAAAAAAAAAGTAGTAGCTAAAAATCCAAAAAAGGAAAGGATCAAAACAAAATAGATCATGCATATACCAAATCATGCAAAAATAATATAACTCCTAATCTCGTTAGTTTTAATTTGATCGTGGTCACTCCTACATTCATCCCTAATTTTGTCATGAAGCATATATCAATATATCACCGAAATCCTTGCTACAAAATTAAGAGAAAAAAATGGTTTCTTGCCTTGCATTTTATAACTGCCTCATTTAAATTCAAATCCTAGTTGCACTTTAAACCCTTGAACTAAGGTCCATGTGCACTTAACCCCGTAAACTTAAAAAAATGCAAATTCAACCTTAGCCTTTTATAAATGTGCACTTTAACCCCTTTTATTAAGTTTTACTCGTTAAATGACCAAAATACCCTATTATTCCCCTTCCTCCCATCTCTCCCTCCTCTCTTCAACCCACTAAAAACCCAAATCCAAAAATCCTTTTGCCAATCCAACAAAAATGAAAGTGAACTGGCCAACTTAGTAACCTAAACACCTAACAAAATCCACCACATATATAAATTTCGTTAGTTCGTTCGTTAGTTCATTCATTCATTGCATTGGACAAATTAATTTTTAGATTTGGGTTTTTGGTGGGTTGAAGAGAGGAGGGAGAGATGGAAGGAAGGGGAAGAATAAGGTATTTTAGTCATTTAAAGAGTAAAACTTGATAAAGTGGGTTTAAGTGCACATTAATAAAATGTTAAGGTTGAATTTGCACTTTTGTTAAATTTAGGGGGTTAAGTGCACCTAGACCTTAATTCAAAGGTGGTAAAATGTCTTTTTCCCTATATTTTATTTACTTCCCATCTTTTTTTTTAATGCCTAGATTCATTTCAAATCCTTTTTTCATAATATTCCCTTTTAATCTATTTCCTTATTTCATATATTTAAATACTTGTTGCACCACCACTGCATCATCACTCTGACGTCGCCAACATACTTCCATCACTACTTGCACAATGATGTAGCGCCATGTCGCCTCATTGTAATCCCATGCTGCTCGTTTCAACCAAATACTTCTACCATTGTTCCCCTGATGCCTCTTTTAGCCTCACCATCAACAATAGTGATCCTCTACCACCAACAAAACACATTGTCAATCAAATGAATGTCAAAGTGAGGGATGAGGAGAGGATACGAGATGTGGGTGTCACTACAGTGAGGGGCACCCTTCCATCTCCATTTTCTAGAAACAAAGGATTTAAGAATAGGATATTCATTATAGTGGTGAGATATAGTAAAGAAAATAGAATGTGAGTATGAAGGGGCATCCAATTTTATTGTAGTAATAGGAGATAATGAGAAAATCGAAACTGACATTTTTAAGATAGTTTACACTATAAAAAAAAGAGAAACTAACTTAGCTTAGAAGGTGGAAAAAAATGAGAGATTAACATCTAAAATAACAAATAATAAAGTTAANTTTTTTTTTAATGCCTAGATTCATTTCAAATCCTTTTTTCATAATATTCCCTTTCAATCTATTTCCTTATTTCATATATTTAAATACTTGTTGCACCACCACTGCATCATCACTCCGACGTCGCCAACATACTTCCATCACTACTTGCACAACGATGTAGCGCCATGTTGCCCCATTGTAATCCCATGCTGCTCATTTCAACCAAATACTTCTACCATTGTTCCCCTGATCCTCTTTTATCCTCACCATCAACAATAGTGATCCTCTACCACCAACAAAACACATTGTCAATCAAATGAATGTCAAAGTGAGGGATGAGTATAGGATACTTGATGTGGGTGTCACTACAGTGAGGGGCACCCGTCCATCTCCATTTTCTAGAAACAAAGGATTTAAGAATAGGATATTCATTATAGTGGTGAGATACAGTAAAGAAAATAGAATGTGAGTATGAAGGGGCATCCAATTTTATTGTAGTGATAGGAGATAATGAGAAAATCAAAACTGGCATTTTTAAGATAGTTTACACTATAGAAAAAGAGAAACTAACTTAGCTTAGAAGGTGGTAAAAAATGAGAGATTAACATCTAAAATAACAGATAATAAAGTTAATATATTATAACAAATATCAGATATATCATTAATCAATTAAGCAGCCATAAATAATCTTTGAGTTTGTTTTGGTGAGTTCTTTTTTATTTGGTGAGTCGAATTTAAACTCAACTATACAATTTCTAATTTAAATAAAAATATCTTGTTTGAAAATGTATACAATAGAAATAGAAACATAATAGAATTGATTTTATTTTAAAATGAATATTTCAATTCATCAATCATTGTAAACACATTATAAATAGAAAAAAATCTAAAGGCCAATTTTTTCTTTTGTGCAAGAGTTGTGTTGAGAAAATAGGTATGTTATTTGGCTTCTACTTTGCTTGTTTTGTTATTGGGGGATTATTGGGTGGACAAAGTTTTGCACTTTCTTTATTTTGCATGTAATGGGAGTACATTTATTGTACAATTTAGTGAACTCAGTTTGCTTATGAATAGATTAAAAGAATTGTGAGCATGACGCCTCATCAAATTAAATTATGTGGCATCATGTTATATGTGTGCATTAGAATTTGTATATTATAATCGATATCAACGGTGTAATTTGAACACCGCATATACACAAACACCCTAGAGTTATCAAATAATAATTGAAAATAAAATAAAATTATTGTATTTAGTACAATGAGTAACAATTCTGAAGTGGACAGTATTAACACTTGTGCATATGGTATAATGAGTAACGTATTATGATTGTACCAAACTTTAATATAAATGTAGACTCTATAATATATGTGAGAGAGAAAACGTAGTGTCTACACCAAAATTGACATATTATACATGGTAATGCACAAACTTTACATATATGCATATTACTTAATATATAGTTAAGTAATATTACAGAATATGATATCTAATTGGAGTGCACAAACTTTATATGACTGTGTGCACAACCTTTATATGACTGAGTGCACAAACATTATGTTCTTGTGTACAACAGTGTGGTTTTACTCAAACATAAATAACTTCACAGTCTTTATACATTTTTAGTGAACAAACTTTATAACAATTAGTTCACATTCATCTGTACACACACTGTTATACATTCTAATGCATAAACTTTACATATATGCATATTACTTAATGTAATATTATAGAATATGATATTGTATTGGAGTGCACAAACTTTATATGACTGAATGCATAAACATTATTAGTGTCTTTACACAAATATTATAGACTTGTGTACGTGAATCACGAATCGCGTGCATGCATGTTTAAGTACGGAGTAAGAATATGTGTATTTGTAATGAGACTAAATATATTTAATATATGTGATATATGATATTTGATATATTTGTAACATAACTGATATTAAATTTGCGCAAGTGGGTTAGAGCTTTCTATCCATGCAATTGATCTCTAATAAGAATTTTCCATGTGTAATGTTTTGCTATTACACGTGTTGTTCTCAGACCGCATGTAATTAATCCTCAATAACAAAATCGAGGGTTTTGACATTTATATGGTTTGGGAGAGAGAGAAATCCGAATATATGGGCCAAAATGCAAAATTACAGGAGTATGGGACGAATTTTTGAAATCTCCACTTGTCAGAGAGATTTCAGAGCATAGGATTCCGCGTCGCTAAAATCTCCACTGGTCAAGGAGATTTCAGAGTCTGAAATCTCCATCAAGCATGGAGATTTCAGCCCCAAAAATTAAAAAAGAAAGATAAATTCAGATTTTTCTGAAATCTACACACAGTGTGGAGATTTTAGAAAATCCGTCCATACTCTTGTAATTTTTTTCCAATGACCATATTATGGAATTAAAAAATTTTAAGCGCCATATGTATGTAAAAAATCGACAAAATCGACAAATTGCTATGCTATCCGCACAATCTTCACCAAGATTTTGCCAGATGCTGTTACTCATGAATAACAAAGGACAATTTGTCGTTTGTAATTAATTAACAAAAGACAATGGCATATTGAAACGAGTCTTTTTTTTATTTCTTCAAGTTACAGGGTGCATCCACCCACCACCAAGTCTTGCCATATCATGAATAGATTGATCAAAATTTGTGGTCATGTCACTTTTCATATAATTTTTATAAATTTTTTATTTGTTAAAAAAATGTGTAAAAATTTATATTTGAGTTATGATGTAATTTTTTTATAAATATTATATTTAAAATTTTTAAATTATTATATTAAATCATATACATATTAATATGTCATATTATATTATAAAATAATAATAAAATTTAATGAATTTAATTTTAAAAAGAAAACAAAAACAATTAATAAAAGATGCATGTCAGAAACTACCCCTTTAAATACGTTGAGGAGGGAGTGCTAAGAGGCAATGCAGCATTGATGATCATGGCAGAATAGGCAGATTAAATAAAATACTTAATTAGACCATGTTGAGTGGAGTAGAAATTGCAGCATTTGCTACGAGCTATCACACTTTAATTTTTTTCAAGATGAAGACTAAAAGAAAAGGACACACATTAAAATGTGAAGATGGGAATCAAAATGTATAGGATTGAATGCATAAATATTATTAGTATCTTTGCATAAATATTATGAACTTGTGTATGCGAATCGCGTTTAAGTGTAGAGTGAAGAACCAAGTATTTATAGTGAGTTCAAACATTTTTTATATAAAATATATGTATAGTACATAATATTTGGTGTACGTGAAATTAAATTTGGGCAAGTAGGTTAGGGTTTTCAATCCATGCAATTGATCTTTAATAAGAATTTTCCACGTGGAATGTTTTGTTATTACACGTGTTGTTCTCAGACCGGGTACAATTAATCCTCAATAACAAAATCGACAAATTGCTATGCTATCCGCGCAATCTTCACCAAGATTTTGCCGCATGCTGTTATTCATGAATAACAAAGGAAAATTTGTCGTTTTTAATTGATTAACAAAAGGCAATGACATATTGAAACGAGTCGTTAAGTTGTCCCGGGTTAAGTTCAGCACTATACAGCGGTGATTCTTTTTTCTTTCTTTGAGTTACAGGGTGCATCCACCCACCACCAAGTCTTGGCATATCATGAATAAACTGATCAAAATTTGTGGTCATGTCATTTTTTATATAATTTTTATAACTTTTTTATTTGTTAAATTATTAAAAAATTTAACTTATGCCAAAAAATTTATAAGTTATTTGAGTTTATGATACAACTTTTCACAAATATTGTATTTAAAATTTTTAATTATTATATTAAATCATATACACATTAATATGTCATATTATATTATAAAATAATAATAAAATTTGACAAATTTAACTTTAAAAATTGTTGAAATAAAAAACAATTAATAAAAGAGACATATCAGAAACTACCCTTTTAAATACGTTGAGGAGGGAGCGCTAAGACGCACCGCCGCATTGATGATCATAGCAGAATAGCCAGATAAAAAAAAAATACTTAATTCGACCATGTTGAAATGGAGTAGAAATTGCAGCATTTGCTACCAGCTATCACACACTAATTATTTTAGACAAAGACAAAAAGAAAAGGACACGCATTGATGATCATAGCAGAATAGGCAGATAAAACAAGCATTCCAAAAAGAATGTACATGTACTAGAAATAAAATTTTATGATGAAAATTGTTAAAAAAATTATTATTGATAATAATATCGCGACTCCTATTATTAAGACACATAATAACAATATTAGAGTGATTGTATCTATATTTATAATTATTAAAACCCCCTACAATCTCCACTACAAGCAAGTCCCATGTTATGGCATCTATAAATAGGTCCTCCTAGCTCCTGCTTACTCACACCACCAACTAAGCAACGAACAACAAGAAAACAACAAGAGAGGAGCCTTTGCATATATAGCCCAACCCCTAAAGAAACTATGAAGAGCACTACTACCGCCTTATTTCCCTTCTTCCTTCTCTTTGCCTTTATCTCACACCTTCCTTCATCCACACTCGCATTTATCCTCGACCTCGAGGGCGAACCACTTTTGAACGGCGGCTCGTACTATATCCTACCGGTCATGAGAGGAATGGGTGGCGGAATCGAACTAACCGCCACCGGAAAGGAGACTTGCCCACTCACTGTCGTCCAATCGCCCTCTGAGGTCTCGAGAGGCCAACCAATTACAATCTCATCCATGTACAGAATTCTTTATCTCCACGAAAACCTTCCTCTGGACCTCTCATTCTCCGTCGTGCCCCCGTGTGCTCAGACGCCGTCCAAGTGGACCGTCGTCAAGGGTATCATAGAACAGCCCTCTGTGAAACTCACTGGCTACGACAACACAGTCGACGGTTGGTTCTACATAAAGAAGTCTTTTACTGACTACAAGCTTGTCTTCTGTCCTCTCTCCACCAATGAGTGCTCCGATATTGGGGTTCACATTGACGATGATGGGAACAGGCGTTTGGTTGCTACTGAAGGAAATCCGTTAAACGTTATGTTTAAGAAAGTCAGCTCATCTTCAGCATGAAACCATGCATAAACTAGGAAAAATCTTGTGCTTTCTTATCGTGTAGTAAGATGTGCAAGATTATGAGAAATAATAAAGGATTTCCTTGTAACATGACTGAATCACTAAATAAAAGCAGTCTTTCAATTCTTTGTCGCTTAAACATAAAAATTAAAAGAAAAAAAACTCAATAATTATCCTACAGAAAAATAAACATTACCTTAGTAAACAACTAAACACGGGAATGAACCGAAGACAAAAACATATATGGGTAACAATTTTGTTATTTAAATATATAAAATTTTGTGTGTGTGTATATATATATCTATCTTATAAGTCCTCTTACAACACATCATGATTATGATGAATTTTTTATGTTCAATGAGCGTTTTATTGTGGGTTAAAATGTGTTTCCAATTAGAGGTTAAGTAAAATATGAATCATATTTCTTGAACAATAAATTTACATAACATATATAAATAACATATGTAAATATAACAATATGTGAGTATATATGAGCCTCACAATTATCGTATTCTATAACAACACTTACATGTTGAATTTGCATATGTTATTTACGTATGTTGTATAAATTTATTATTCAAGTAGCATTACGCAGTTAAAAAAAATTAGAAGTATAAGGACTGTTTGGCTTTCGTTTTTAGTGTTTGATCCGATTAATGTTTTTTAAGGAAATAAGAAATTGAATTTTTATTAATACTATTTATTTATCAAAAGCCTAAAAAGAATAGAAAACAAACATATATAAAAGTAGAAATCAAATTGAACATGATATTTTTAAGGCTAATTATACATAGGGGAGTAAACATACTATGTCAATCTGATGAACCTGCCAAATTCCAACTGAACTAACCTACTTGGGTCATCGAGTCTAATCAAATAAAAATCATTTATACTATTTATACACTTAAAAAAATTGACATTTGTGTACACCTCACATAAAAATAAATATTATAAAATAGAGAAATAAATATGTCACAAACTTAACTTAGTCTTGATTTGAGAATGACAAGAATGTACATGTCATTCTTCATCACATCTCGGAACAACTAATCGGAGTGTCAACTATCTCAGATTATCTAGTATAGGAATAGTGACCGTTACATAATAACAAAGGTCATAAATCACAATGGAGAAATGAATTTTTTGATTTGGGTTCTTGGTGGGTTGAAGAGAGGAGGGAGAGACGGAAGGAAGGGGAAGAATTAAGGTATTTTAGTCATTTAAAGAGTAAAACTTGATAAAATAATAACGTGCACATTAATAAAATGTTAAGGTTGGATTTGCACTTTTGTTAAATTTAGGGAGTTAAGTGCACCTAGGCCTTAATTCAGAGGTGGTAAAATGTCTTTTTCCCTATATTTTATTTACTTCCCATCTTTTTCTTTTTATGCCTAGATTCTTTTCAAATCCCTTTTTCATAATATTCCCTTTCAATCTATTTCCTAATTTCATATATTTAAATACTTGTTGCACCACCACTGTGGTGCATCATCACCCTGACATTGCCAACATGCTTCCATCACTACTTGCACAACGATGCAGCGCTATATTGCCCCATTGTAATCTCATGCTGCTCGTTTCAACAAAATACTTCTACCATTGTTCCCCTGATGCCTCTTTTAGCCTCACTATCAACATCAGCGATCCTCCACTACCAACAAAATCACCCAAAATATTACTCACGTTCAAATGTTAGACCTGCAGCCCATATCATGGTTAGCCAATAACAACCTTCACTAAATCAGAATTTCATAGCACAAATTGGCCCAATCCGAATTTTTAACAAAATTTTCCCAAGAAAAAGGGCCCATCAAACAAAACTTATAATGCAAACAAAAATTAGTCATTGTTTGAACACGGGCCCCTTATATTCACATACCTGTTTAGTCTAAGAGGAAAAAAAATTTCAAAACCAAAACTGGCCCACTATGCTTCAAAACAAAACAGTTTTGCCAAAAAATAAAATTAGCGCATTATGCCAAGGAAAAAGCCTAATACGGGTTCAAACAATATATTTTTGAGCCAAAAACATAATAATAATGATAATAATAAACAACAGCCATCATAGAACCGAATTGGGCTTCGCCCAAACCACTAATCAATCCTCATGGACCCATGCTGACTTAGTGGACCAACAATAACCTGACTTAGTGGGAAGCAATTGTCCCGTCTTGTATCCATAATCAATGGCATATATTAAAAAATCAGAATCATGAACAGCAATGGCAGTGGGCTTACATGGGCCCAAAAAGGAAATAAAATTTTGACCCAAAAGTCATAAAAGAAACAGCAACCCAAATCAAGCCCGTATCATATTTCCTTTTCTTTATACACAAATCATGGCAATGGTTACATCAATCCCATTTATTGCGCAAATAATAAACCTGTATCCTGGCCTATGTACTTTATTTCCATAAATAAACAAAAAACAAATAAAAGAAAGAATCTGGTCACGGCAGAAGGGAGCCATAATTGCAGCAGTGGCTTTCTCAAATCAGATTTTTTACTTGTTTATGGGGCCAAAAGTGTTATATTCCCATAATATGGTGTACAACAAAATATTACAGATGTATGTTTTTTTATCTGAAATCACCACGAACTGTGGAGATTTCAAAGATCTTTTTTTTTTTTACTTTTTTTTCTGAACTCGCCACTTACCGTGGAGATTTCAGACTTTTCAATTTTTTATTTTATTTTAACAAGCTCTGAAATCTCCACGTGGTATGACAATTTCAAAGCCCGAAATCTCCAGACTTTGTGGAGATTTCAGGCTTTGAAATTGCCATACCACGTGGAGATTTCACAGTAGGGAAAAAATATATTTAAATTCGGCCTATAAAAGGGAAGTGAAGATTCATCTAAAAACATATTTGTTCATGGAAAATCTGGGTGCCTAGGTGCCTTTGTAGGGGTATATCTGTTGGGTGCCCTATTATTCTGACGGTCACAAAGATCATACCCCTGTTCACTTGCGTTGCTGGTACTTGCTCCATCTTGGTTACCCTGGTGTCCCATCCACCGCATCATGCGTCTCTGCACCCTGCGAATTCCCCTGGCAAATAGGTTTCCCCTTGGGCCAGATCTGGGCGACGGTTGCCTTGGAGGTGCATCGAGCTGGGAGTTGTCGTGGTCATCGTTTGATGCATCCTCAGGCAGCTCATTCAAATCAAAACCTGCTTTAACCCAGGTAACAGAACTTGGTGGCTCAGAAGCATCTCTGCATACTTCCACGCGATCAATATCAACCGATCTTCTTGGTGAGCGTACGCGTGGCTCACTACATCTTGAAGAAGACCCTACGTGGAAGTATCTTTGACTCAACGAGTGTTGCTCACCGTACATTTCACCAAGAAGAGGGGATTGAACGGTAGGCCTGTACGGAGGTGGAGTGACTTCAACAGTGAGATCAAGTGGGTATGGAGTCACTGTAACCTCATCAACTGGATCTTGGGGATGTTGTGTTGATGATGGGACAAGGTTAAATGGGTCAAATTCGTCATCAATCTCCAGTAATTGTTGAGCCATTTGTTCGTCTAGCCATGTAGATAAACCAAGTTGTGGAAGGGGACTGAACATTTGGGGAACCGGAGCAACATAATGTGCCTGTGGTGGCGGAGCAAAGAAACCATCTTGTGGATGCGCCATGTACATACCGTGCGGTGGCGAAGGATAATATTCTTGCCACACTTCAGGTATCTATTGATGGTTGTAGATTTGTTTTAGAAATCTTTGACCATGAACCAGATACCACTGTCAGTACTGCATGGTTGGTCGATAATTAACAAGCCTTTCACCGACCAATGCCGTGCGGTTGGCCCATATCAGGATCCAAGAATGATGCCTTTGCACCCAGTTAACAGTCAGGAACGACTGTGGATTTCCCCTCAGATCAACATTATGCGAACGACCCAGGATATTGCAACTAGGTCCAGAAGGCACTGTCTGAACCAACCCAAATTGTCGGAGCACGTGATCAGCTACATGCCACTCAACAATCTCAAAACATATTAATGGGCATACCACTGACCACGTACCCCGTTTATTCTTTACTTCCCCAAGTATGATTGCGACAATCTGGGGATGGAGATATGGTTGCCATATAAATTGCACACAAAAAACAAAAATGCAAACGTGGATATTAGGGAAAAAACAATAATGCAAACGTGGATATTAGGGTTTAGGGTTTAGGTCTATACCTGGTCTAGGGTCATATCGTCTATTGCTCTTCTACATTCTTTTACCGTAGTGTTATGTACATTAGGAATGTACTCATAATCAGCCCACCTGCGATAATCAAAATAAATCAAGTTAACAACAATGATCAAAATAAGTGGTTTTGATAAACTAAAGCCTAATATTAAAAGTGTCACATAAATAACCAACAACCTTGCCACAAGGGGAAACTGGAAGAGGTTCGGGTCTTTAGGGTTTGGTGCAAGTTGAGGAAATCGGTAAAATGCCCATACTTGTAGCAACACCATGCAACCACTTATACCTTTGCAGTTTGCGCGCAAAGCGCGACACAATGCTCTCTGAAGCATGGCTAGGATGGCTAAACCCCAGCTATACCTTCCTAGGCCACCCAAATCTCTCAATATGGCTAGGTACTTGGAGTGGATCCAAGTGCCATGCTTATCGCCGAACAATAAATCATCGAAAAGATGTAGAATATACCCGCGCGTATGCCAAGTCAGTATTTGTTGCATATCGTACGGATCAAGTGAGAGATCGCGAATATTAGAGGAAAAATGGTTATGGAGCCAGACCAAATTAATGAACGATCTGTCGATATCTTCGGGGCCCGGTGTTACCCTAAGAAGTTCTTGGCATAAGTCTATAAGAGCTAGTCCCACAAACACAATTTCTGGGGCGGTAACGGGCTCACCTTCTAACCCAACCCCAAGGATCATGTTCACATCGTCCAACGTTATTGCACATTCTCTATGCGGCAGATGAAAAGTGTGGGTCTCTGGCCTCCACCTCTCTACAAGAGTGGAAATTAGTCCTTGGTTCACTCCAACGTGGACCTGTAGTAAACCGGTACTTTGAAGATACGGATGTATGAGGATGTTCGGTGGCTCAACAAACCCGTGCCTAGTCTGCAACCGCCGCGCAATCTGTAACAATAATGATCCACATCAAATTTTATATACCGCATGGTTTAGATATAGGATTTAGGGTTAGGGTTTAAGTTTAAGGGTTTAGGGTTTAGGGTTAGGGTTTAGGTTTAAGGGTTTAGGGTTTAGGATTATTGTGTTATGTTTTAGGGTTTGGGTGGGTTAGGGTTTAGGGTTTAAGGTTAAGGTTATGGTTTAAGGGTTAAGGTTTAGGTTTAAGGGTTAGGGTTTAGGGTTAGTGTGTTATGTTTAAGGTTTAGGGTTTGGGTGAGTTATGGTTTTGGGTTAGGGTTTAGGGTTTAAGGATTAGGGTTTGGATTGGTTTGGGTTTAGGGTTTAGGATTAGGGTTAGGATTTGAGGGTTAGGGTTTAGGTTTAAGGGTTAGGGTTTAGGGTTAGTGTGTTATGGGTTTAGGGTTTATGGGTTAGAGTTTAGGTTTAAGGGTTAGAGTTTAAGTAGTAATAATAATCATAATAAAAATAATAATAATAATAAAAAGAATAATAATAAAAATAATAACAATAATGTATGTTATAATAATGATAATAATAATAAATTTTATTCTTCTTCTTCTTACCCCCACCACCACCACCACCACTAATACTAATACTAATAATAATAATAACGAAAATAAAAATAATAACAATAGTAATAATAATAAATTTTAAGGGTTAGAATTTAGGGTTTAAGGGTTAGAGTTTAGGTTTAAGGGTTTGCGGTTTAGGGTTAGGGTGTTATGTTTAAGGTTTAGGGTTTAGGGCTAGGGTTAGGGTCTAGGGTTAGGGTTAAGGTTTAAGGGTTAGTGTGTTATGTTTAAGGTGTAGGGTTTGGGTAGGTTAGGGTTTAGGGTTTAAGTAGTAGTAATAATAATAATAATAATAAAAAAAAATGAAAATAAAAATAATAACAATAATGTATATTATTATTACAATAATAATAATAGTAATAATAAATTTTATTCTTCTTCTTCTTAGCACCACCACCACCACCACTAATAATAATAATAATAATAATAATAATAATAAACAAAAATAAAAATAATAACAACAATGTATATTATTATAATATGATGAAGCTTTTTCTTCGCAATGAGTTTGCTCTCGTATTTATTTAATATATCCTTTCTACAGCTTTCAGATCCTCAAGGGATCCGATTGCAGTATAGTCGGGTATAATCGTCTCCTCAGGGATTATGGTTTATAAAACGACTGTCTTGACGTTACTTTAAGCTTATAGAAAACGGTTGGTTTTTGTTGTTTAAAATTAAGGATGAACAAATTGTAAACAAAGTGAAATATAAAACAATAATGGTGTTTTTAGTTAAGCAAGATGAGAAAGGTGTTGAGATTTTTAGTGACAATGTTTCTAAATGCAACCATTAACATCATGAATATGACCTATGAGTCTTTTCATTTTATCGCCACCATTTCTTAACTTAGTCATCTTTTCTCAAGCATGTAAGTTCACAAGTTCCTTTATTAAGTTTGTCAAATATCTTGCACAATACCTAACAAAGTAACTTGGCATTAATGCGGGTGTTAAAGCGATTAGTTCTTGAGTTCCAATTAAGGCAATTAAGAACTAAATGAATTGATCTAGGTCAAGCTCAAACAATTGTAACTTCCGTTCGCAATCTTTAAGCATAGAATCAAGTTTAGGATAACACTATTGTTCTTAACTTGGTTATAACTTAACAAGCAAAACTTCCGTCCATACAGGCAAGTCTCAAGTTTAGAATCAACGTACTAACAAAAGCTAGCATTAAGCACGAGATCAATCATTAAAATCATAAGACTTTCATAGAATCATAAACATAAATTAAAGCGGATACATTTAAGAAACAAAGCACATCAAATCCCAACACAAGAAAGTTTAGCTATGCATAATCATAATTAAAATACAAGCTTACTAGGATTTAGAACAAATATGGATTGAAGAGGGGTGGTGATTTGTCTCCACACGTCCACCACGACTCCAACCGTAGCAATTTTGGCAGCAATTCCTTATAGGAATTCTTCTAAACCTTAGCTACCTTTCTAAACCTAATCTTAACTAGAATATGGAGTGAATGTAGTGGAATAGAGGAAGTGGAATGGATGTCCAGGGATGTCTCCAAAGCTGCAGGGGAGCCCTCTATTTATAGGCCCCATAATGGCACATTCGCTCAGCGCAGGGTACGATCGCTCAGCGAGTAATAATTACTTGCTGAGCGAACAATATATTATTGCTGAGCGATCTCTCTAATGGCTTGCAAGTAGCTTATCTTCTGACAGATTCGCGACGGCTTGTCAACAGTGACGGTTGACTCTTAGCTGGCCTCATAAATGCGCCGTCTGCAAGTGGCTTGGAAGAGTACAATCGCTCAGCGAGTAATGATTAATCGCTGAGTGATACTTGTGTTCGTCACTGGGCGATAGTGTTTGTCTAGCTGAGCGAGTTCCCCTTTTTTGCACTTCTATCTCTTGCAGTGTTCATTGTAACAATTGCATGGCTTCCTTATCCTTTCATTTCTTATTGTCTTCCTGCAATAATTACAACAATTAAAGCCATTATCTGCCCTTTTGATTCATTTGTACAAAATTTGTATTGATTTGGAATTATTTTAAGTGTTTTATACTGATTAAGAATAGATAAGTGCCAATTATCTTCTAGCATTTTATCACATTTTGGCACTTATCAACTCCCCCCAACTTAAGACTTTTGTTTGCCCTCAAACAAATGGTATTGGTTCTACAAAGCATTTTTCTGAACAGAGAAAGGGATTAAACATGAACAATTTTTTTCTTTGGTAAACGAAGTTATGGTTCAAAAATATTTCACCAAGCAAGATAGATGATGTTCACAAAAGAATAAGTATAATAGACAAGATGCAAGTTTGTTTAAGAATGTAACTAGCACAACCCTTTATTGTTCAATCAAGGACATTTCTCAATTAAGCACTCAGTCTGCAAGAATGGCAGATAAGGGTAAGTGTTTCACTCATCATCACATATTGAATCACATCAGCTTGGATTTGTTACTTGTTTCAGTCATTGTAACAATTGCATGGTTAATCAGGGATCACTAAGGTCTTCTCAACGGTTGTAACGTGGCCTGGTTCCAAAGAAAACTTGGTTTTTCTGGATAAGAAAGTAATTTGAGCCAAGAGAGCATAGAGGAATTTTTTTTTCTTTCTCTGTATCTCTTTTTCTCTTTCTTATTCCTTTGCTTTTCTTTTCCTACTTTGTTGTATAAACTTTTTCACCCTTGATTTAGCATTATTGTTTTTCCTTCGAACTCCTTTTGATCACTTAGCCTTCCTTCTTGAGCATGTAAACCTCCATAATGTCTTTCTCCCCCCAACTTTATTTTTTCCTTTCCTCTCCATGACTTGCGCTCTTAATCACAGATTCTATTGTTTTTAGGTGAAGAAAGAAATTTTATAAGGCTCAAGGGGGTAACAAAAAGATTTCCCTATTCAAGGTTTTGTGTATAAGGCTAAGTGTTTTAGGTCAACTAAAGCTCAATAAATGCCTTGATCCATGCAATGAACAAATGTCAGAAACTCAAACAAATCCAGCTTTATAACTAGTGGTGATGCTCTCTCTTCTCACAGTGTTTGGTCCACACTCCCTCACTTGGTTTTAGGGTTATGTCCTTGATCAACAATATTAAATTATGCCAGAGTTTTCACAACAACTATGCATCTCTTAGGTTATAAAAATCCTAAAGTTTCTTTCATCCTTTCTATGCTTGGTTCATATTTTATTTTACCTACTTCATTTATGAATTAATTTGTTCATGTTTCCCTTTCTTCCAAAATTTTTTGTTTGAACCAGTTTCTAACTTATCTTATGTTTGAGGCAACAAATCCTTTTTATCCCCATATTCTAAAACATATATACTACCATATCATATATACGAGCAATAACTAAATATTTACCAAAAAAAAAAGTAACTAAACAAACTGAAGTAATTAAACTAAAAAGCAAAAAGATTAATAACGAGCGATAATAAATAAAAGAACAGCAGCAACACAAAATGGTAAAATGTCACTGAGTAAGAAGTTTGCTGTCGTCTCTCTATCTACTCCGAATCCTCAGGGATTGTGTCTCCAGAATAAGCTCCCCCTGCACCTCTGCGTTGTGACTCTACCTCCATATCATCTGTCTCTAGGATCACAGTGCCACCTGATGCCACGGCAGTGTGATATGTTGGGGCATGTAAAGCTCCGGCTTGGGCGTGCGACCCTCCATGAGTGGCTCATGATCCTCCATGAGTGGCGTGTGATCCTACATGAGTGGCTCCCCCCTCCTGTGATTGTGGCCGGTCCTCTGGCCACGGATACTGTTGTGCAAAGCCAGTGGGGGTGGGCCCAGTATACCCTGGCTGTCCCCCAAAAATGCTGTAAAAAGAGCTATAAAGGCCGTTGAGGGTGGAGTAGGTAGTATACTGCTGCTGCCTCTGAAGATGTAGCTGATGGCGTTGATCGGCCAGCTCTGCCTGCATGAGATCCAATCGCTCATGGATAGAGGCAAGGTCAGGGTGTTGCTGAGAGGCGGAGGGTGGAGGAGAAACCGGTAGCTGTGGTGCAGCAGGCCTGTCAGGTACCGGCTCGTCCTGTGGGGCCGGCTGGATGTGTAGCTTCTGCAGTGCAAAATTTAAGGGCTTTTCAATGCAGTGTGTGTTAATATACACTGCATTGAACTCCTTGAGTTCAATCTCCGGCTGGGTATCTTCTAACCCATAAGCTCTTGCCAATGTACATAAAGCAGTAATAAGTGCTGGGAGAACCATAGTAGTCGCCTTTTTCTCCACAGCCTCAGCTATAGCGGAGGACATCAGCTGGGTGACATCCACATGATACCCCTGAAGAATTGTCCATAGCAGGCGGTACTTGTAGGCCGGAAGATCCGAGACGTGAGGATTGGGACATACGTTCCAGAGAAGGAACGAGGTCCAAATCAGCGCCAAACGTCGCATGCAGAACCTTTTCACGTAGCTTCCAATTGCTCCAGGAGGAATGCCAGGTAAAATTAAGGTTCTTTTCACGTCCTCATCATCAAAGGCATCCTCATCCGCCCGTAGTTGATACTGGCAGGGCTCAGCATTATCACCAGGCTCTCCCAAGTAGAGATCAATCGTGGCACGATCGAAGGCCACGTGTCTGCCTCGTACGACTGAATATCGATCAGCTAAAGCCTCGGCGGAGGAGCATGCATTAGCGTAGAATTCTCGCACAAGCTCCGCGTGGTAATATTTGCGAGGTTCTGCTACAATTTCCCAATGTCGTCGGAGGAGTTCAGTGCGGAATTCGGAAAATTGATCTTCTGATAAAGTCACCAGCCGCTCAGGTATGATGGTCTGATTTTGGAGTCTGCGGTAGAGGGTCTCGGCTGAGGTGTTACAATATCTAGTTGGAGTGCACAAACTTTATATGACTGAGTGCACAAACATTACGTACTTGTGTACAACACTGTGATTTTACTCAAATATAAATAAGTTCACAATCTTTATACATTTTTAGTGGACAAACTTTATAGCAATTAGTTCATATACATGTATACACATACTTTTATCCATGTTAATGCATAAACTTTACATATATGCATATTACTTAATGTATAGTTAAGTAATATTGTACAATATGATATTTGATTAGAGTGCACAAACTTTATATGACTGTGTGCATAAACTTTATAACAATTAGTTCACATTCATGTGTACACACACTGTTATACATTCTAATGCATAAATTTTACATATATGCATATTACTTAATGTATAGTTATGTAATATTATAGAATATGATATTGGATTGGAGTGCACAAACTTTATATGACAATGTACAAATATTATTAGTATCTTTGCACAAATATTACGGACTTGTGTATGTGAATTGCGAATCGCGTGCACACACGTTTAAGTGCGAATTGAGGATCGTGTATTCGTAGTGGGACCAAACATATTTAATATAGAATGTATGTATAATGTATAATATTTAGTATATTTGTAACATATCTGATATTAAATTTGGGCAAGTAGGTTAGAGCTTTCTATCCATTCAATTGATCTCTAATAAGAATTTTCCATGTGTAGTGTTTTGTTAGGACACGTTTTGTTCTCAGACCGCATGCAATTAATCCTCAATAACAAAATCGACAAATTGCTATGCTATCCGCGCAATCTTTACCATGTTTTTGCCACATGCTGTTATTCATTGAATAACAAAGGACAATTTGTCGTTTTTAATTGATTAACAAAAGATAATGTCAGATTGAAACGAATCTTTTTTCTTTCTTCAAGTTACAGGGTGCATCCACCCACTACCAAGTCTTGGCATATCATGAATAGATTGATCAAAATTTGTGGTCATGTCACTTTTTTTATAATTTTTATAAATTTTTTATTTGTTAAAAAAATGTGTAAAAATTTATATTTGAGTTTATGATGTAATTTTTTTACAAATATTATATTTAAATAATTTAAATTATTATATTAAATCATATACACATTAATATGTCATATTATATTATAAAATAATAATAAAATTTAATGAATTTAATTTTAAAAATTGTTAAAAAACAATTAATAAAAGATGCATGTCAGAAACTACCCCTTTAAATACAAGGAGGGGGTGCTAAGACGCCGCATTGATAATCATGGCTAGGGGTGGGAATAGGACAGGCCGTCTGTTAGGACCTGCAGCCTGGCCTGCCAGCCTATTTATTCACAAATACTCATATGTTTATTACATTTTACCTTCAATGAGACTTGAACCCAAGACCTCTATCATTCAGATCAATGCCTTATTCACTAGACAAGCATTACTTTTTATGACATTTTATGTCATCATATTTATTAATATAATTTTATTATTTAATTTTTTTAAAAATAAACCATAATCTAAAGANATATATATATATATATATATATATATATATATCAAATTGATTTTATTTTAAAATCATATTCAGTTTGAAATATATTTAAAATTCATATTTTCTGATTTTATATTATTGGATAATATAAATATGATTTGATAAGATTTGATTCAAATTCGTTTTGATAATATCAAACTCAAATTTAAACAGATTTGATTCAAAATCATTTTTCATAAGATCTAACTCGAATTTTAACTTATTTGATTTTAAATTTGAGATTCTATTTCCTAATTGATTTTAAATTCAAATTTTAACTTCCTAACTAACGATGTCGTTTGACAATTAGTAGGGTAGACCGACATCAAGCGAGGCAGGCCAACGACCGTCAAGGGTGGACCAATGACTTGGTGGATTCGACCGGCTACAAGTGAAGGCTGACAATGATCGGCGCAGCCAATTGACAACCGACAAGATGCAGGGCCAACCAAGGATCGGCAAGATGTAGTGGACGATGATGATGGTGGACTTTAAAGATGAGTGTCAAAAGACAATATGTATAGCCAAGAGAGAATTTTCGAATTCCTTATAAATAGATTAAATTTGAAATCCACTTAATTGAAATCTAAGAAATACCTCATAAAAATACTTAAACATTTAAAATTCCTTTTATTTGATGTCCAAACAAAAACAAAAGATTGCAATATATTACCCTCTAAAAAGATTGAAATCCTTAAAAAAAAAATACATTACCCTCTAAAAACCACTCCATCTAAACACAGTCTAAGAAGAATGAGAATGAGAAGATCCTAGTCTACCGAAAAGAATTGCAACATGAGCATGAATTCTCATAATATGTGAATTATGAACTTTATTTATTCTGTAATGCCAACTGAATCACGAACTAGTGTATAAATTAAAACGCCGACCAACCAAATCTGCTAGAGACAGCATCAGACATCCTAGGATTGCATTTTTTTTTCTTTTCAAAGCTCTGTGTCACATACACGGATCATCAACTCAGAAACCATTCTTCGAGCAAAAGGTATATAACTCAGGCTGTACCTGTAACAACTTGGAACTGTTAATGATCTATACCTAAGTAGAACATGAAAATGCCACAACAATTATTCTTTTCGTAATGCTCTCCATTTCTGGAAATTATTTTAAGATAAATTTGGTCACCCGAAAAAGTACTGTTTAAGGTAAACTTACCAAAAAAGAGCTCCTATCTCAATTATGATAGCAATTATGGTCAACAACTTGCTATGGATCTACAAAAAATAAAAATAAAAAAAAAAACAAGGAATTTCAATTTTCTCTCTAAGTAAGAAAGGCTTTTCTCTCAAATAAAGTTCAGACAGCTTGCTCGACTGTAGCAGATTTATATTAATAACAATAAGAATTGGTAAGAGTGCATTACTAGATTGCACAAATAAACAAAAGCTGCAAAAGTTGTTCAGGACTTTTCACTAATTGCATTTTTAGAAGTTTTGCAACTCATGAGAGCATTAAAGATTTCTAGTTATTAGCATACTAAAGAGAGACGAGCTAACTATGTATTGAGCTTATAGAAATCAAAGGAGTAGACTTACCAAGAGAGCACATATGAGCGCTATAACCACACATCCAAGGTATATGGCCGTTGCGAAAACACGAACAGGGTCAAACATCATGTTGAATTGTTGTGCAGGTCCAAGAAGAAAGGCTGTGCTGCCAGATGTACAAAACAAAGTTGGAATGTCTATCTAATTGAATCCAGGAAATTGGAAGAGAAATTAAAATGAATCAAATTATGTTTGTGTTTTGTGTGGTGCAAGTTCAAAATTAGTTTCACACAAGTATATATTTTTGCATTCTTTTGTGGCTGACTTTAGTGTCATTTTGTTTGGTATCTTTGGTGAATGTTTGGTCTGTCCTGCAACATTAAATCAGCTTCTGTTGACAAGCTTTACTACTTTTTTGGAAAAATAAATAAATAAATAAATAAAAGGAAAATCTTCTAATGCAACGGGCTATAAACGCCATCGTTTGGCTTATTTGATTATAACATAGTTCCGACACATTCAATGATGGATTTTCCGACAAATGGGTATTGGGTTTCAAGTGTGGGTGGTATAGTAAATGACCTGTATAACACCCCACCTTTTTCTGCTATTCTAAGCACTGTCTCAAAATACCTTTCTCTCGAAGGGACTTGGCCATTTGGCCATGTGTGTGTCACCACATCCTTTAAAGAGTAACCATGCCTTTTGTCTAGTAATTTTCCATATTTCACTTGGAAAGTTAAGGCCTTTTCACTCAGGGACTCGAAGGATCCCTTTTCTCCTTTCCATTCGTGCATTAATTCTTTCCCACCTCCATAAAAACAAAACCCATCGAGAGAAAAGATAGGACCCGACTTGGGGATTTGCCTCTGCAAGTTCCCTTAGATACATTCCAGTTTTCTTGCAAATTACAAGCTCCAAACACGGTCATTCAAGGCCAAGTAATATGGAAGTGAAAACATTCTCTTAAACTTTCCTTTGAGAATTCTTGAGGTTTCCAAGTCGTTTCTTGAAAAACCTTCTTTCTTTTGCTGACATCTCCAAGTCACTACCTTGTTCATTTCTCATTCATCATTTTATGTTGAAATGGTGTGAAGATCACTAGAGAAACTAATTCTCTAAGTCTCACCAACACATTCACAACTCCATCGATATATTCACCATCCATCCCTCCTTCTTGCTGCCACTGCCACTTCCTTTCTTTTGAAGAAAATCCTCACGAGAACTCTTCTTTTCCTTGACTAATCACGTAACGTACCCACACGTGTGACGTGTCATCGTCACTTCTTCACCACACCATGTGGACAAACTCCACTTCTCTCGAAAACGAGAGATTTAAAAGGAACACATATACGGCCATAGTCCTCGTAATAAATGAGACCACAATTTGCCTGCCTTCCTTTTTATTCAGTGTTGCCCACGCATCCGAAAATTTACGCCTCAGTTTCCTAGGAACGAAAGCCCACCGAAGCGTGAAACATTCATGAATTCCTTTAACACCTCTCACTTTATCGAAATTATACCTTGACAGGCTTATTCAAGCTACTAAGAGGTCAATAAGGTATTTAGTAAAGGCGAGAAACTTTTCCCTGAGCCTCTAGTTGCCAGATAAACCCCAGTGAGCCCTATCGGCCAACTACATATGTCATTCGAATGAATCCACTTTAGTCATTCGAATGACTCAGTCTCTGAAAACAATAATGGCTAGTTCTATTGTACTGTTTCTTGTGCATTAAATACACAACGGCTAGGATCACTTGGAGCACTATAAATACCCATCAAACTCAGTGATTCAATGCAGAACATTAACTCCTAACCTCCCATCCTTCTATAGATCATAAAGAGCATTTATTGAGTCATTTTTCTAAGTCAAAAAGAGAGTTTTTCACACATACACCTATAGGGCTTCAATTTGTATTATCCACTCTTTGAGAGTTTCCAATTCATGAATTTCATACTATTGTAAAGAGGGTGAGGTATCCCTCTAGATTGATTAGGGTGGAATCCCTAAGGAAGATTACTTGAGGCTCAAGCACAAGGTATGATGAGTGCTATTTCTTATAAAGGTTTGTCAAGCACCTAAGTGAGAAGCTTGATGATAGTGAAAAAATCTTGAGCAAGGTGCTTGGGGACTGGATGTAGATCACAAGGGTGGTTGAACCAGAATAAATCACTATTTGCAATCTCTATAACTCTATCTCTTTATTTATTGCAAACTTATATTATTGTCTTGCGTAATTGAGAATTGTAATATCATACATTTATTGATATTTATTTATAAGTCGCTCTACTGATCTTATTGTTCAATCAACATACATAATTGAGCAAGCTTATAATTATCTCCTTAATTGATATATTTCACTGCATAATTACTTTGATTGCATGAAAATGCAATATCTGTCGAAACTGGAATAATTTTTTAAATACCCAATTCACTCCCCTCTTAAATAACCCTACCTAATCCTCCCTATCCTAGTCCCATCACACAGCCTACTCACCAACCTGCAGCTGCAGCCCCCATCAGAAAGTCCTCCAGATCTAAGAAGCAGCCAACACATGTTCAAGACTATCATTGTTACATGGCCTTCACAGATCATCAATTTTCATCATCTTTAGGAATACATTACCCCTTATCTCATACCATGTCTTTTGATAATCTCTCTCCCAAATATAAATCTTTTTCCTTATCCATTTCTGCTCAAACCGAACCTACTTCCTATAAGACTATTGTGATGCATGATTTTTGGGTTAAAGCCATTCAAGCTGAACTGGATGCTCTACCTAAGACTCAAACTTGGATTATCACTGATCTTCCCCCTGGTAAGAAAGCAATTGGTTGTAAGAGGGTGTTCAAAATCAAACATAGACCTGATGGTAGCATTGAGAGACATAATGCTAGACTAGTAGCTAAAGGTTTTACTAAAACTGAAGGATTAGACTATTTGGAAACATTTAGCCCTGTTGCAAAAATGACTACTATTACGCGTGTGTTTGCTTTTGCTGCAACAAATAAGTGGTTCTTAAAGCAATTAGATGTCAAAATAGCCTTCTTACATAGTGATTTGAATGAGGAGATGTATATGGTTATCCCTCTTGGTTTATCTATAGCTCATCCTGATCAAGTTTGCAAACTCCAAAAGTGTCTTTATGGCCTTAAACATGCTAGTAGACAACGGAACTGCAAATTAACCAATGCTCTTTTTAGTTGTGGTTATACGCAAAGCCCTGCAGATTACTCTTTGTTAAAAGTTTCACTCATAGCTTCACAGTTGTTTTGGTCTATGTAGATGATTTACTTATGACAATGATATCCAAGAAATCTCTCACTTGAAGCAACTCCTTGATGAAAAATTCACCATCAAAGACCTCAAAGATGTCAAGTATTTCTTAGGCATGGAAGTGGCTCGGTCACACAAAGGAATTGCTCTTTTTCAAGGAAAATATGCTTTAGAATTGATTCAAGACGTTGGACTTCTAGTTGCTAAACCTCTTTCTACACCTGCAGACCCAAAGTCTCAAGCTCCAAAAGAGTGGTAGTGCTAGCTACTCTTATCCTTTAGGGTATTGCAGGTTGATAGGAAGATTGTTATATCTTACTAGCACCAGACCAGATCTCTCTTACAATGTGAATCACCTTAGCCAGTACTTGGATCATCCTATGATTGACATCACAACGTTGTTATTCATATACTCAGATATATCAAGTCTACCCCAGCAACAGGTCTCTTCTTTTTTTATCCTTTTTTTTTTTTTATTAAAGTATAATTTCATTAAGAGAAACAAAGCAAGAGGATAAGAGATCTATAAAGAGAGAAGAACATAACCAAACTATACAAAAGTTATCTATAGAGTAAAGCTTTCCAATCTCTCAATATCTGTGAGGGAGAATCATCTAAAGAAATGGTGTGTTTTACACCAAATAGATAATAAACGCCTAATTTTCTCCCACAATATATGAAAGTCTGAGAAATTGTCATTGAAAACACGAGAGTTGCGTTCTAACCAGATGCACCGAATAGTGGCAAAAGCTGTACATTGCCACAAGCAGTTCTTTCCTCCTCCCGAAGCCAACAAATCTAGTGAGCAAAAAAGTATCTAGGGTTGCAGGACACACCCAAGATTCCCCAAATATCCCAAATAGCTTATTCCACAAGAAGTTAGCTGTTGAACAATGCAAAAAGAGGTGTGCAACTGATTCTGAATTTACACCACACATAACACACATATCAAGGGTAAATTTCCTTAAGAGGCCTTCAAACCTGCAACATGTCATTAGTATTAATTCTATTAAGCACATTTGTCCAGATAAAGGATTTGACCTTACAAGGAACTTTGGACTTCCAAATAAGTTTCTCAAGGAGAAAAGAGGGGGAAAGCAAAGAGAGTTAGAAACTGGAAAAAATAATTGCAGGAGAACAACCCAGTAGAATCTAGAGACCACAACCTTTTATCTGAGGTGGAAGACAAGTTAACAGACTCAAGGAGACCCAAAAGGACAACTAACTCTAAGCCTCTCTATCATTCAAATTTGTAAAAAAGTGAATATCCCAAGAAATAATCAAGTCCTGACCACTATAAAAGTTCTCGATAGGAGCATTGTGTAAAGAGGAAAGACGGTATAGATGAGGGAAAGAAAACCTAAAAGAGGTTTACCCTACCTAGTTATCCTCCCAAAAGTTAAAACGAGAACCATTCCACATCTGCAAAGAAAGTAAAGGCTGGAAAGTAGAATAGCCCTGTGATATGAATTTCCAGGGGCTATAATGAGAAGCAAGTGATGTAGATTTAGCGTCCCAACCATTCTTGTCCAAGTCATACTTACTCCTAATAACTTGAACCTCCCAACTGACCAAATGATCACAATTTGAATCCAAAGCATCCAACAAAGGAAGTCCCTCATAATCTTTTCAATGGATTTGGATAACTGGTAGGCTTCAAGGATAAAAAGCAAAAGGGTATGCTAGAAAGGCAAGACTAAAAAAAGGTGATCCGACCCCTAGAGAAAAGTAAGCCCCTTTCCAATTCCCCAATTCCCGAGGCACTAGGATATCTTTTCCACTACAGGACCCCAAAAAGAAGCAGAACTAGGGTTACCACCTAAAGGAACACCCAAGTAAACCAAAGGTCACACCAAAATTTGACAATCTACTAAAGATGCCATGGTCGAAAGAGTTTGGTGGTCAACATTAATACCAGCTATACCACTTTTGCAAAGATTGGTTTTCAATCCCGAGGCTAGCTCAAAAATCTGAAGAAGCAAGAGAACGTTCACCGAACTCTCTCTATCGTTATCTATGAACAAAATGGTATCATCGGCAAACTGTAAATAGGATACCACAATCCCTTCGAATCCCACTTTAACACCTTTAACTAACCAATTATCTATTGCCTTAGAAAGCAAATGACTAAGGACATCCACCACCAAAGTGAACAAGAAAAGGGATAAAGGATCTCCTTGCCTTAAACCCCTTTACCCTCGAAACCAAGATTTCAGTTCACCATTAACAATAGCTGAGAAAGTGCTCGAAGTAAGACAGGCTGAAATCCAATTCCTCTACCTTGAGCCAAACCCTTTCCTTTAAAGCACCTTGTCCAAAAAACTCTAATTGCCCCTGTCATAGGCTTTCTCAAAATCCAACTTGAACACGAGATACTGCTTAGACCTTTTGTTCATATCGTCCACCAATTCATTGGCTATCAAAGCAGCATCGAGGATTTGCCTACCTGCAATGAAAATGTTGTGGTTCTCTGAAATGGTATCTCCTAAAACCACAACCAATCGGAGATAAATAACCTTGGTGATGATCTTATACAAACTGCTAACAAGATTGTCTAAAATCTTTGACTCTAACCGACCTATCTTTCTTAGGGATCGAGGAGATGAAATTCAAATTAACATTAACACCAATCCTTCCATTTCTATGGAACTCATCAACACTTTCAAAAGATCAACTTAATGACATCCCAACAATCTTGACAAAAACACAAAGTAAAACCATCAGGCAACGGGTCTCTTCTTTCCCTCCACTTCCAATCTCAAAATCTCAGGTTTCACTGATGTTGATTGGGCTTCTTGCATTGACACAAGGAGATCAATCACTGGCTACTGTTTCTTCTTAGGTGGAAGCATGCAACCCTTATTTCCTGGAAATCCAAGAAGCAACCGACTGTTGCTAGAAGCTCTTCAGACGCTGAGTACCGTGCTCTTGTAGCTACAAGCTGTGAAGCTCAGTGGCTGAGTTTTCTAATGAGAGATCTCCAAAAACCCAAGCTTGATCCAATTGTTGTGTTCTATGACAACAAATCGGCTATTTACATTGCACACAATCCTATTTTCCACAACCATACTAAACAAATCAACATTGATTGCCACAAGGTTTGGGAAAGGATCAACTCAGGACTAATTCACTTGCTGTGCAATACCAAAGAGA
Organism: Nissolia schottii; assembly: GCA_003254905.1. Classification (NCBI taxonomy): domain Eukaryota; kingdom Viridiplantae; phylum Streptophyta; class Magnoliopsida; order Fabales; family Fabaceae; genus Nissolia; species Nissolia schottii. Next base: position 61,314 of record QANU01101648.1, on the reverse strand, counting down.
ACACTATTGATATCTTCACAAAACCTCTCCATTCTTGTCCTTTTTAACCCATCTGTTTTCCAAGCTTGGCCTCCTTAATCTTTACGTACAAATAAAGGGAACAAGTGATTCCAATAGTAACGAGGACAAAGAAAGCATAAGGAGCTTTGTAAACAACAAAGTTAACTATCTCGATGGCTTCACTTCTCTTCACATTATTTTATCAGGGATTGGGGAAAGGTTTACATTCATGTTAAAATTTGTAAATGGTCATATAGACATCAAACCAGACTTACCCATAATACTAACCTAAAACGTCACCCTGCCTATTTATGGTTTGGGAAACAGTTATTTTTTAAAACTACCAAAGGCCAACGAGAGGCAAGTTGAATCTACCTTCCCACCGCTAACAGGTTTCCAAAGGTGAACAATACTGCAAATTTGATGGGTTTGGCAAAAACAATCATTGACTGCAAAATAGAAAGAAAAAAAAATGAATTAAAGTAATATACAAGCTGAAATTTAACCTGAAATTAAAGCAATGTATCAACATTTGACCTGAAATTTAAGTGTTTAACATTAATAGAGTCTGTGTGTGCGCGCGCACGCACACGAGCGTGCATGTGTGTGTATGATGATTTTTGCAACAAGTAATGTACAAGCTTAAATGAAAAAGTAATTTACTAGAAAAGATTGAGATTTCTTCTCATAGAATAAGATTCTGACCATTTTTTAATAGCCTTGCATACGAGCAGTTACCTGAATTTTTATGGATATACAAGTTAACTTCAAAATTTTACGGCTGTTGAAATGAAACCAAACCAGTAAGTCAAAGCTTTGTCATGTCCTTAATATCACCTTAATTTCAAAATTCATGTGAAATCAATTTCTAAAACTCATTGCAAGCATGCTTTCAACTTTCACTAATATCATTATGAGTCATGTCAACTAGGAAAATCCGTTAAATCATGATAGGAACCAGAAAAAGAACTAGAACAATTATGAAATGATCACTGAATTAACACATATCCCATGAATATATCAAGGTGATAACAGACACTGGTTTCTGGTAAGTCCCAATCCCAGTTCTTGTCAAATTTGGAAATCTGTCTCCTGTACAATATACACTCCTATTCTCCCCCTAGCACACACTCCACATTCTCTCTCCATTCACACTAAAGGAAACCTCGAACAGTTAGTTGTGCCCAAAAGTACCTGTGGGTCTCATTTGCTGATTTTGTTATTTCTCTAGATTCCCTTGATCTTATTTTGCTGCCTGAGACTTTTTCTTTCATACCTCTTAATAATTCTAGGTGGGTTTCTATCAGATGTTCCCTTCCTCAACAGGTTGAAAATCGAATTGGTTCTCCTTTTCCTGATATCCATGCATCTATTTGGTGTCCATTACATATATCTAGGTTCTCCTTCTCTGGGTTTTAGATACATTATCACTTTTAAAAAGTGAATCTTCTCTATGTGTTTGTGAATACTTAATGAATGAACGTCGTGAAATATTTCCATCTTTATGTGCTAAAACTAAAATCTAAATTTAAATTTGGGAAGACGACAAAAATTATTTGAAGTGACAAGGTTTCTCTCCTTTTTCTATCTTCTCAGGGAATTTTGTACCAACCTCAGCAAAATGGCATAGCAAAAAGGAAAATTTGGCACCTGGGTGAAACTGCTAAAACTTCGCCACTTCATGCAAATGTTCCTGATTGTCATTGGAGAGGCCAAGTCCTGAGTGTTTTCTTTAATTAAGTGGATGATTTCTTCCTCCCTTGATAACAGAGTCCCTTACCTATTTTGTACCAAATAGAAACATTGTTTCATATTGCTTCTTGTGTTTTTGGATGAACATTTTCTGTTCATATACTTTCTCCAAATCAGGTTAAACTCTCTGCTCGAGCTATCAAATGTGTTTTTGTAGGACAGCTGATCCTATGTGTGGGCTGAAATACTCTATAAGGAAAGGGCTGGGCCAGAAAATGGGCCAGAAAATAGGCCCAACAGGGGGTGATTAACCCAGAAATTGTAAGAAAGGGTATCAGTTTTAGAGTGCAAATACATATTCATTCCAGCATCTGTCCCATGTTCCTATCTCTATCTCTCTCTAGGTATCAATTCTAACAGTTTTCCTTCCCATACTTTGTTCCTCTTAGAATTGAGTGGGCTTAACCCCAAAATCAAGCTCATAGGGGGAGGGATGCCCAACTCTATATAAAGGCTATATAAGTCTTATCCCTTAGCAATGTAGGTTTCAATCTCTTTCTCCTCTCCAGGGGTCTGTGTCCTCAAATGATGTAGCACTTGGTAATTCTCAAATCAGGTAGTGTAGTCCTCGAGTTATTGATCCAGCTTTGGAGGTAGCCGGACATCCTAGTGAATCATATCGTACTCCATAAGTCTGCTCTACAACGGACCATCCTGAGCCCTTTGGTGATTTACCTATTGCTCCCAGAAAATGTACCCAATCAACCAGAAATTTCAATCTTATTTTTTATTTTTGAGTTATCATCATTTTGGTTAGTAGTCTACGACACTCTCTCTATGGTCTACAATAATTCCCATGGCTAGGTTTGGTAAGTATGGTTCATTTCTTCCCCTGATAAATTTGCCTCACCAATGTTTCAGCACACACTCCCTCTCTAACCTCCTAACCAGCTCCTCCAACTGCCCTTTCTTTTCACTTGGTACTCTCCTCTCAGCTGTTGCTATCTATATCCTAACACTAACCACCCCCCCCCCACCCCCTCACATGCACTTATCCCCAAGGTGAGCATCTGAAAACTGTTTGCCTCCATTTTTGTAGTTAACATGAAAGCTCCCGTGAATCAAGGGGCTCTGATACGGATGTTAGCATTGGACTAGAGAACTGAAAAAAAGAAGATTGCAAAAATGGTATGTATTGAGGAGTTCTGTGAACAGTATTCAAGAACACAAAATATAGATGTCTACCCCTCCAAGGAATTATGATAGTTCCCCAAACCTCTCCAAATCTCACTAATGTTTTAGCACACCCTCCGTCTCTAATTCCTGTGCTATTTATTCATAACTAACAGCCTAACCTCCTAACCAACTCCTGCAACATCTCCTAACATCTTTTCTTGCCCTTTCTCTTCACCTAGTTCCCTCCTCTCTCTTGTTATGTAAAAGTGGGTGCATGGTAGTTTGCATCTCCCCCTCTCCTATTACTTCTAACATATACCTGTCTTAGTACAAGTATCCTAACACATTGCTTGAGCCCAATTATGGATTTCTCCTAAATCAAGTAGTATACAATTAACTATCAGCTGCATAATAATCCTTGCAAGGTATGACCTTTTTCTTGGCAACAAAGCTTAGAAACTAATTGTGGCATGATATGGTGGAAAAACCTGATAGGAGAACAAGACTACTGTTATGCCTTCAGGCAATGGGAAAGTTGCCTTTTACAGATGAAACATGAGATAAAATGTAATGTTGTATTCACTGTCTAGGTGAGGCATCGAATATAGCTAATTTCCTATAAAGAGGAAAAACCATATGTATACACACACACACACACACACACACACACACACACACACACATATAATTAAATCATTGCACCTTACTATTTCATTGATAATATCTTGAATTGGTTATATGGGATATGTACCTTCTTTTACCAGAAGAATTTCTTTAGTTAAAATCAAAATATAACAATGCAAGTAAAACACATAAATCATGTAAAATACATATAGAAGTTGGGCAAAATTTCCCTTACCAGTAACATGCACTGTAACAATGCAAGTAAAACACATAAATCATGTAAAATACATATAAAAGTTGGACACAATTTCCCTTACCAGTACCATGCAAGCCAGACCAGCAATCAAACAAGCNAAAAAAAAAAAAAAAAGTAAACTAAACATGCATGAAACACTCTCACTTTATTTTATAAAAGATAGTGAAAAGTTTGAAGATATTCCAGAAGACATAAATGTTCTTATACCATAAAAACAACGCCGTTGGCCTTGACCATAGGCCTCTTAATTCTTCTTCCTCCCTCACCCAATGGAGCAGCATATTTTTTTCTTTTTGGATACAACAGACACAAAAAGAGACTACGCCCTAACAAAGACAGTGCCTCTAAAATCCGCTAGCAACAGATCCAAAAGTGCACAAGGTCGATGCTCCACAATAATACAAAACTCCTTATTAGACCCCTCCCTAGCCAGAAAATCAGCACATGCATTAGCTTCCCGAAGGATATGCAAGATCCTCAGGTGCCAATTCCTCCCCATTCAGCCACGGGTATTTGAGACATAGGGATGGGCTCCGACACTAGAAGACATAACCAAACGAATTGCTACCCAACAGTCACTCTCACACACCAAAAATTCCTAAAACCACGGTCCCAAACCAAAGACAGACAAAAACAGATAGCCATAAGCTCCGCCTGAAGATTATCTGCATGACCAATCCCACCACTAAAGCCAAATATCCTAGACCCCGAATCATCACAAAAAACGCCCCCAAAACCAGCCGTGCCGAGGTTGCCACAAGAGCTACCGTTAACATTCGGCTTTATAGAGCCCTCATTAGGCCAAACCCAAGCAACCAACAGGAGAAAGAGAGGCTGGCGAACAAGCTCTGCCACATCAACATGAAGAATATGCAAGTCTCTGAGAATGCAGCGAATAGTAACCTCAACAGACCAATCATTATGGAAGAAAACTTCCTCGCACCTACTACGCCAAATCCATCAAATCATCATAAAACGGAGGGCCTCCACCAGACTATGACAAACGATAACAATCTAATCCCAAAAAGAGACCGCCCCAAAGAACGCAGCACTACCACAACCCAAATGATAACAGTTACCCAACTGCTCCCACTACCTCCTTAAGCAATGGACGCAGCAATCGATCTTCAACTTGCTGAATTCGTAACAGGGGGTCCTACTAATGTCTCAAGAAATTTGATAAGAGTCAACAAAAGACTTGGGTTTGGGATTCAAGCACGAACCCAGTATGCGTGTTGCTCTTCAAAAATTTTCACGCTCCTCATTGAAAATTTACAAACCATCTGGCTCTTTGCACTGATCGTAGTGGGGTAGGTGTAGATTTACCGGCCCCACGATGGGCGCCAATGTTCCTTCGTGTGAAACATGAGATCACATGTCTAGGTGCCTTGATCACGCTCTCCACTCTATTTGACCTCCTTCCTCTCGTAGGAGCACCAGGGGGTGGACTTGCAATGCACTCCGATCTCTAGTCAGTAAAATGAGAATAGTCAAGTATCTATGGGAATCGATAGCATACATGGGTAGTGTAAAGGTCCCCCTTATTTATAAATGAGGATAGTGGCTCTGACTCTCATCTCTTCCCTGAGGATTTTGATGGAGTTTATTAGGATTCTAATTGCTCTCCTTCAAATTCAAACAAGGGGATAAGCTTGTGCGGTTTTGGAAGCTTCGTCAGCATATCTAGGTTCATGGCTAGATGGAAGCCTGGGTCATGGAGAGAGTTGGTTGGGCCTTACTCATATGGGCCAAGTTTCTGAGTGATGTGAGCCGTGTTCTAGGCCCAAATAATTAGTCCAATACATACCAAAAGCCACAAAAAAAGCAAGAAAACAGAATTTAAATCTCCCAATTGTCTATTTATTCTTTCACCTAGGTGGCTAATTCTTAAATGTACTATGCCCACTTCCCACTCTTATCATACCAGGTGTAATTCCACAATACTTGACTTTTCATTCTAGTTTTCCTTCTTTTTTTCTCCCGCAAACCTTTGAACTGCATGTAAAGTCTGCTCACATGTAGCTCAATTTATCAATGGGACACACCTTCAGGTATAACAAAAGAAGATCAATTCCTTTTTGACCGTTCGGCACTCCCTGCATCCACAACTTCTGAACAAATCACATTCTAAGATGATTTATCCATTAACAATTTCAGTTTGCAATTTTTAACATGTGTTATGGACCATCTCTCCTAGAAGTTGAATTCTTTTATACTCAACATGTGCCAAAGGCCATTTGGGCATTGCAACACGGACAACGCACAAATTCAGTGGCAAAGTTCGAAGGTGACAGAGACTTTCATACCATATTATCAACTATCTCCCGAAAACTTAAACCATCATGTAGAAACAAATGAATGACTTTTACATCTTAACCCATTGAAAAGTTTTACCTTTTAAGCTACTCCAAACAAAAACAGGAAATAAGGAAACCCATTATTATTCTAGACTCGAAAATAACGTCTTCCGATGCAATTCCTACCCGACGCAAACCCCGTTAGGATTTCGGGTTTCTTCCTTCCAAACTCGCAGCTTCGAAATAAATTAGCTATGAATTATTATAAATTTTGACGTAAAAAAAAAAAATTGATTTGACCGATCGAAAGAAGAGGAGGTTACCGAAATTGGCCTCAAAATGTTTCTTCCATAGCCGATCTGCTAAAACCGCTGGAGGAGTCAGAAATTCAATGGAGAAACCATAGCCCGAACCTTAGTCCGTGGGAAAACGGAGCACCACGCCACAGGCATAAGCACAAATAAAAGGGGGGGAAAGGGGAACTAGATCTCAGAGCGATTGGCCTTGAGAGATAACGTCAACCACTGAGGCCATACCTCTGACGATGTCGTCACGCGACCACAACGCAGTTGCGACTGAGCAAAAGAAGTGACGTAGATGCGACTGAGCCAAAGCAGCACAGCGCGATGCTGAGGCGACAGAGCTTTTGGCGGCGGTGGGTGGCTCGCTATGATGCCGCGACGGATGGGTGACGACTGACGAGGTGGTGGTCTCGCAGGTGGACGGCTTACTAGTTTCTGCGTTTACAATGGAGTCTTGAGTGTACCTTAGTCGGGTTGGCTGGTTAGACCGGACACGAACCCGACCCAATTTTAAGCTTGAACTCGGTTAGGTAAGAATTGGATTACTACTCACCGAGTAAAATCGGGTGAATGTGATGAGGATTTTTTATTAAATTGTCCGGATTCAAAACATATTACAGGAACGCACCTATTTCGGTCAGTATGACAAGCAAGTCCGCGTGGTAGAGTCGCATAAGACTCGTCAGTCCGTTTGGCAAGTCGCGTAAGATTCGCTAACTCGTTAGGCAAATTTAGTTTAAAGACACCAACTAGTCAAGTGTAACGTCCCGCTTTTTTCCTTAGTGAAAATCTCGCCATATAAATACGTATACAAGTTCTCTATCTAGGTTGAAAATTTAGAAACATAAATTCTTACGACAAAAACGTCCGTATAGGTAATAGTTCGAGATTTCGCGAAATTCCACAGACACCAGAATAATAACCTTTCGTCGCCAGAATTTAATTATGTATCAAAGGTATATGTAAAGAACACTTTAATGACAATAAATTTACGAATACCTTGGATTGACTTAAATTGCTTGTAAGAAAAATTAGTAGATCAAAATGGTGTGTTCGGATAATTTTTAGGACACCAGTACACGAAGTACACGAACAGATAACGACCAAACACGAGCGGAAGTGGGCATAAAATTCATGGCCATACACGGCCATGCTCTAGGGAAATGAAACACCCTAGCTAGCTGACCTATGCTTAAGTCATAAGTCTTCCAGACCAGGTAGTGATCTTTTGGTGGGGTAAACTACTACTGTTCTAAATTATCTTTCCAAACTAGGGTTTACCAAAAATATGGGCCATTTTGAAACTCCTTTCGCAATTACTGATGCTAGAAAATAGAGAGTCATACGAATAATAACTCGCTTAACGGCACAACACTAGAATAAGGGAGTACGGGTACATACCTGTCACGGAATAACCATCTGAAGGAGTACACATAAGGGCCCGAAAAGTCACATACATACATAGTTCAAAAGTACAGTTCTTACTAATAGTAGCTAGCAGTTACCAATATACATACCAGTTTATACATACAAACTAACCTAATATATATACATAATCGTCTGTATAACCTACGTACAAGGATGACAACTACTCATTGCGTGTAAGGTACAAACCTACTAACACTCCCTCTACCAGGGGTCATACATCAAGCGTACATCCTCGCCACCGCCTACTCGTCGTCCTCCTCACCTGTGGACTTGTCGTCACTGGATAGGCGGTCACCGCCATGAAGTCCCGGTGGGCGTATCTACACGGCAAGGCGAGGGTCACCTTCTTTCTTGCTGTGGTCTGGCGGCCGCGTCCTTAAGCTGGAGGAGTGGATAATCTCGGGTCTGCTATGGGGTCAGCCTCGGGCTCTGGCTTTGGCTCGGAAGGAGGAACCTTATTCTCGCCATTGAGATGGATTGGGTCGTAGCTGCTTGCTCCTGGACGCTCGTCTACCCAAATGTGACGTTGCGGCAAGGATCCAGGTGCTTGGGATAACTGGGAGGTTGCGCGGGCTGTGGCTGCGGCTCTGAGGGAAAGTTGGTGGGAGCGAACGTGCAAGTCTCTATCAGAGTGTTCGTGCGGAAGTTACGCTGACGTGTGCGAATGAATAGCCAAACATCCTTCGCCGGCGGAGATGCCATCTAGCTGATCTGGAGTAGGGGTAAGAACGACTTCGTTCTTAGTGGAAACTCGACGTGGTCTCTAAGGTTCATTTCTCGGGCAGAGTCCAGGCCACTCAAGAAACCTCTAAGTGTCATGCATACTAGCCCCCTACTGATTATTATCTTTAACCTACGTCCTGAGTAGCTTTATCTAAATTACTAGGTGATTGGGATACTAATCTTGTCATTAACTATGCTTCGTGCTCTTTAACTTTACGTTACAGCTAGGAACGTAATAGTCGTCTCGGGACGTTCCCTTGACGATACATAATGCATACACATATATAGATACATACATACATACATACATACATACATACATACATGCTGGCATACATGCATACATTCATTCATTNTATGTGGATATATATATATATATATATATATATATATATATATATATATATTCTTATAGTGCATGGGGGAAAAAATCTGGGGATCTCTTACGCGCCTTGTGGCTGCGTCCTTCTTAGTCCTTTGCACCTTTGTAACCGTGGCCTAGGTTACAACCTCTTTCTTGTCCCTATCTTGTCGACCCGACGGCGCTCTTGACCGGTGTGGTAGCTAACCACGTAAAGCTCATAGGAGGAAGACATCAAACATGATAGGTACAACCATCCCCTTACAGGAATGACGAGGGATCAGACCTTGGACTGATCAGATGTGGACGCGTGGGTTGGCCCTTGGACTCGACCACGTTCTATCTTACTGCTTTCTTCAACTGGGGTCCCCCTTCTTTCTTTCTTTCTTCAGCCTTGGCCGGTTCTTATCATCTCGAGCCTTGGCCCGTTACTATCATAATCAGGTTTCTCTACTTGCTTTGCTTATAACCAATCCAGCTTGCCGAATTAGTGTGGGGCGTGTCTGTAAGACGTGCCAAGAGAATAGGGGAACTTCCTAGTTATATAACTATATGCCTTAACTAAGGTCTTCCGTACCAACTGGGGTCAAAACCTCTCTAACTCGTCTTCATTTCCTAGGGCTCAATTATGATCTTGTTGGGCTTTAAATAAGGACTTCTAATTATCTACGGTCGCCCTAAACCCTACGACAGTCGTTTCCTCATGATGTATGCTCTCATGGTTTAGGGTACGCATAGTTGTGTTTGATGGATCCCATAACATAATTAAAACCCAAGTTTTTCAGTGAGCATTCGAATGATTAGGGTTAGTGCATTTGAATGATTCTTTCAATCGATTGATCAAGGAATTCAATCGATTGAAATCCTTCTCAGGCTTTCATTTGACTGAAATCCTCATTCATTCGATTGAAATCCAAAGTTCTTTCATTCAAATCCCTTGGGAATTCAATCGAATGAAATAGTGTAAAATTGGCTCCCGAGGGCCTTTTCTCCTAGGGGCTTCTCACCGTAACTTTTCTCATTTTCCAGTGATCCCATCAGTGCAGTCATGGTTCCTAACGGTCAAAATCATCAAAAACCATCGTACATAACTTGATTCTTATAGTTTTTACAAAGTAGTTTTGTAGTCAAATACATACAGATACATATACACAGTCATAAAATCAATCACATAGACAGTGGGCTTAGAGTTACCCACATCCGATGAAGATTCGGACTCAGTAGCTTTGCTACTGCCAATTTTCGGCTCGCGCTGGCTTGCTCCAGGAATTTTTTCGGAACTCAACAAAGTAACCGAGATGTGTCCGAATGAGACTGGTGTTTGTGAAAATGAAAGAAAGAGACGTAAAGTCTCTAAAAGCGAAGTGGCTATTTATAGTCATGTTCTGTGGCTTTTTCCTTTTCCTTTTTCTTTTTCTTTATTTTTAATTGCTTTTATTATTATTATTATATATTTTCTGGAGAAAATATCTCCTGATGGAGATAGGAATCCTCTCCAGGGCCGGTTCCGGTCCCGTTTGATCGCGTTTTGTCCAAAATATCTCACACCCGGTTGCCCTAAAAATATTCTGGACATACCGTCGCGATCCACTAATTTTTTGTATCATTCCGGAGGCTTTCACTCAGGGATCTTTGACTTTCTTATCGCGTCAAGAAATTCCACGTGTTTGCCAGTATCCGAAACAATTTCTGTTCGAGCCAAAACTTGTTCGAACGCTCCGAAAAATTCACGAGATGGCGAGATCTAACCCTAACCACCAATCCTGGGAGTACAGGGGTCAAATCTCACTCTCTCGCCCTCTTGAACGGCTTTTGACAGTCATTAACGGGGTAGTCTACGGGTTTTCCGTACAAGGAAGAATCGGGATGTTACAGGAAAACACATGGCCAATATATGGCCACCTTGCAAATCAAAAAGTCAAATGAAATTATGATGTAGTGTGAGTCATGTAGGTGACTCATCATATGATGTCATGGATTATGTCATAAATCCAATAAATTTCCATTAAATTTTGTGGGCAAATAATGGTGAGGGAATCGGCCCCAAGGGCCTATAAATAGCCCCTTAGGCTCTTTCAAATGCACCCATAAAGAATTTTCGAAACATGTTCTGTTTACACACTCAGCCATTACTCTGCTGAAATACAAACACCAAAACTCACTACACAAACCCAACCATGAATTTTGTAGCACCCCTGATTTCTGCTTACGTTATAGTCGTAAACAAGACTCATGGAGTTGTTAACTGCTCTGGTGGGGATACTTCTAGCCCCATATTTATACTTGAAAATATTTTCTTATGGAAAATACGGACCAATTTTTGAAACCTTTCCCTTTTCTTTATTAGTGGTAAAATAAAAACCGTGCGCGTTTAAGAAAATGTACATATATAAGCTAGCGATAGAGTCTACAAGACTTAAGCATTTACTATCGTAACAGTTAAGTGGCCATAACAAACTCATAAAAAGCATAATATATATTTATACATCCAGGTCCAGAAATAGTTACACATTCATAATTACATATTACAATTACTGCACTTACAAGCTAATGGCATAACTAATCATTAAGTTAATACAACATACAAAATATTGTATGCCTAGGAGTCCCGATGCGTAGATCCGACTATAGTCCTGCTGCTTCCCTGGAACATCCTGACGCCAAGATCTCTACTCATCCGTCGATGTCTATTCTGCTCTGGCGTACTCGTCGTGCCTGCCTGGAATCATAAGGGAGTGGGGGATGAGAACGTCACTTCCTTAGTGGGAACCCTTGGGGAATAACTCTTCGTTTCTTTTACTCCATTATGATCCAACCGCTCAGGGGGTCTCTAGGTGACATCATTATACTAAATCCCTACTTGTTATTATCCATTCTAGTCCTGAGCAGCCTTATCTAGATTACTAGGTGATCGGGGAGTTCTAAACTTTTTTTTTACCTATCTTAGGAAACTTATTGTGTTCTCGAAGCTTATACTAGCTTCATATCGCTTAACCTCATGGAGGCCATCCTGTGAAAACTGTCACTCGACGTTACCTCGTCATATAGACACATATTCGTCACATATATCACATATAGTGTGTACAAAGAGTCTTGGGAGTTTTCTTTCATGTCTTGTTTGTGTCCTTGTGGTATCTTTCGTATTCTTGTCATATTATGTCCTTTAACATATTCGTTAACATATTCTTTAACATGTCTTTGACATGTCCTTGAACATATTCTTCAACATATATATCTTTTATCATACCTTTCTTATTTGGGCCTATTATACCTTTAACATGCCTTTTTTTTATCATGGCTTATTATATCTTTATCATACCTTTTTTGCATAGTTCAAGCATGCAAGAAAGGCGTGTATCTTTCATAATACCTCCCTTGCAGACCTTAAACCATGCAAGAGAGTAGCCTTATTCGTGTCATACCCTCCTTGCAGACCTCCAACCATGCAAGAAGTAGCCCGGTCGTCATTTCTGACGACCTCAAATCATGTAGAAACATGGTCATACCCTTTCTGCAGGTCTCAAACCATGCAGGAAAAGTAACCCTACCTTACTTACAGACCTCAAACCATGCAAGAAGGTGACCGGATCTCAGACTGGCACTCCTTGCAGATCTCCAACCATGCAAACAGTAGCCCGACCTTTTCTGCAGACCTTAAACCATGCAGAAAAGTGGTCATACCCTTCCCGCAGACCTTAAACCATGCAGGAAAAGTAGCCCTACCTTACTTGCAGACCTCAAACCATGCAATAAGGTAGCAGTGTCAGGTCCTCCTTGCAGACCTCAAACCATGCAATAAGTACCCCATCAATTCTTTGTGATTTTGTCTTTCCTTGGTCTATGACAGTTGTCATACGTCCAGGCGTAGGCCTATGTTCATTGTAAACCAATCCACCTGACGGGATCGGCGACGGGCTTGTCCTTCGGACGTATCAAGAGATAGGGATTTCCTATTATTTAACTATGTACTTCTCTTTAAGGCTTTTCGCACCCATGGTGGCCAGCACCTTCTTAAGATACCTTATATTCCTTACGTTTAATTATGGTCTTTGTTAAGGATTGGGTGATGTTTTCTAATTATCTAAGATCGTCCTAAGGTCCTAATGACGACCTTGTCCTCATGACGCAACATAACATTAGTATAGATGTCATACATATTATCATAGCACAAAATACATAATCATCTACATCATCATACATATCCATAAATAAGGAAAACATAAATTACGGGGTTTGGGGGTTCTGAGTCATCCGAATGACACCCCAGGGGGTCATTCGAATGCTTGAGCCATTCGAATGGCACCCCAGTAAGTCATTCGAATGCTTGAGATATTCGAATGGCACCCCAGCGGGTCATTTGAATGTCCTCGGCCCTGTACTTTATTTGTTGTTAAAATAGGTGATCCATTCGAATGACTATCGTAAGTCATTCGAATGGCTAGCATTTAGAAAAGTTTTCGCTAACAATTTGGGGTTTCATTCTAATGACCCAGGGCCTGGTCATTCGAATGACTACCTTCTGATTTGGTTTTGAAAGGATTTTCTCGCGGTTCAGTCGAATGACACTTTAGGCATCATTCGAATGACTCCCGAATACTGCCTCTATTTTCGATGAATCTCATGGTTCATTCGAATGACCATGGCTCTGGTCATTCGAATGACTGCAGACTTGTAACATTTTTTTTTTGCTTTCCTTTCTCAAATTCGTGACTTTCTCTTCATTTTAATCATCCAGTTTCACAGCAAAGCACACCCAGCACATACACAAAGCATATTCAAGCCATTTATCATACATATATATTTTCTTTTTCAAGCACACACACATACAATAAGAATCATCCAAGGAGGATTTTGGGGGAGGGTTACCCACTTTCTTTGGGAATGAATGATGGGAGGACTTTGAGGAGAGCTCCTCAGATTGTTGGGAGTTCCAAGCTGCAAATAGTCCATTCCAAAGGGAGTACTTGAAGGTGAGGGTGAGTATGTGTGGTGTGTGTGTGTTGATGGATTTGGGGAAGCTTGTGACATAATAAAACACCTACATTCTAATTAACTAGGAAGAAACACATAGTTATATGGACAACATAATAATGCATAAGTCAAATTCAATTCAAATTTGACACGAATCAAATACTATAAAATAAAGATATTTGAAAATATATTATTTATTTATGACAATACAAATCATTAGTTCTAAACTATGATTGACCATCGGGTACCCAAAGACCAAACATTCCTCCTCGACGTCCCCAATAGTGATAGTCTAATGTTACATTGCCTAGATTTAGGTCCAGGTCAGAACGAGTATTTGACAACTTGTTGCACACATTGATTATTTGAATTAGTTGCTTATCACATTCAGTACACAAATCTTCTTTCTCACATGATTTGTCATTTGACATTTGTTTCAAACATTTTTGGGTTTGAGCAATGATGCACTTCTCCAACACGGAATCGTATCGTTCATGCGGTTTAGGTGCTAACTCATGCCCGTTCAAATAGTTATTATATGTATCCTGTGTATCCTTTATAGAGTGAGTTTGATGACCTTCAAAAGCGTCAACTGTTGCACTCCCAAGTAACATGATTACGAATGCCCACAAATTATGTTTCGCCATGCTTTATAGATTGATTCAGTGCAATATAAGATGCACTTCTCACAAAAGATAGAATGCAATTGTTTTGCGCCTTCCTTTTATAATCGATGGGTATGGTACTTATATTTGACGAAATATGATGAGGGAAGAAAGAGTTTTTGTTATATTTTGTATAGCAAAAGAATTATTTAGTTATTACTCTCCTAAAGTTACATCACAAGTTACACAAAACGCCAATTAAATTGTATATTGACAGTTTTCTATTTAATTAACAAAAAACTAATGCATTCGTTATATGCTTGCATGAGTTACGTTGTAAATTTACCACCATCAAAGATTGTGATGAATGCAATTTGTAACTATTAGAGATTGTCGAGGAATACCTTATCTTCTCTTGTTAAAATTTTTAATAAGTTGCATTAAAACATAAAATAAATTTATTTTGCCAACTTTAACAAATACGTAGAAAAATGTCACCAATAAAAAACAATACAATTGCTTTTTAAATATAAGTTTAAATAAAGATACAATGGAGACAAATATGTGACTCCTATTTATTTTCACTAGCATTTATTTAGTATACTCGTCAAGAATATTTTTATACCAATTATCCAGAAATTCTATAAACCCAGTTATCTGTCGGTAAATGAATCAATTGTGTTTTGTCTCTCAATTTCAATGTTTACTAATAGTCCTTTTGTTAGCCATCCATCAATATTACCTTCACATATATCATGTCTGCCAGATATCCGAAAGTTTAATAGTGACAAATGTTTTCTATTAAGAGACATGTGAGGTGAAGAGTCAAGTTTTTGGAACTTTGCGGTTGAGTGTCATTTAGACAAACCTCAAAGGGTGGAGTGCCAACTTTTGAGAAGCTTTGGGTTGAGTTTCGTTCATAAAATGCTCGAGGGTTGTTCGTGTTACTTAACATTATGATTATTAATATCATGTTTAAAAAATAAAGAAAAAAGATATTTCTTCTCAAATTCAATAATATAAATATTCAAAAATAATATAAGAATCTTGCCTATTTATGAATTAAATGAATAGATAAGTATTTGCCACCAATTTTACTTCTGAAAGGATAAGTATAAGACAAAACTTTAAAAATGAAAAAGTCATATCATTTTCCGGCGATTGAAAATAGTACCATTCTTTCTTACATCACAAAGTCCATGGTTATTAAAATTATGAGAGACACTATAAAGTGGACACAAGGATTGACTTATATTCCTTATATAGTTGGAAGATTAGACTAATCTAGATTCTAAGTCGTAGCAAATGTATGCTTGTATTTAAAGCCTAGAATAAATATATCCTAATTCCAATCATAATTGTTTTAAATTATTCTACAAAACAATAGTAGCACTAAATTGTTATCAATAATTGTAGATTTTAATTCACACTCCACCTAGCTATATCTTAATACGATTTAAGAATGCTACGGTTAAACGAAGATTGGACAGGGGTGGAAAGGCAACAAAGAGATCATGCATATTGGAAAGCATCAGAGATTTCAAGTGAGCAGAGAAGAAACAATAATTGCATTGTGGAACAACAATGCTAGAGTCTGTCTTAGGGTAGACAAGCAATAAAAATTGACTATGCCAAATCGAATACTGGTGACTACTGTAACATCCAAAACTTTGCCTCGGGAGAATTTCGCTTGAACCCTAATTTTCTTGCTTAATTAAAAGAATGTACAAGGCGATTATGCTGACCGGGAAATTTAGTAGGTCGCGGATATGTGCTCGGACCATTTTTTTGATGTTCGTATGCACGCGACGTTCTAATAGAATGCCGATATAATAATGTGGAATTAATAAAGAATAAATAATAATATATATATATACATATGGAAAAGAAAAGAAAAAGTAAAAAGAAAAAGAGAAGAACAGGGGGACCGAATGGCCTGCCTATAAAAGGCCCCCCACGCAACAGCCAAAAGGAAAAAAGAAAAGTTAGAAAAGCTACTCTTCCGGTGTCGTTCCAGCACATCGCGGATACGCTACCGAGCCTAGGAAAATTAAGGAAAGCACACCAAAGTGACAAGGATAATTCCCTCATCACGGACAACTGACCAGAACGCACATAGGAAGTTGGTAACTCTAAGCCCACTGTCTATGTGGTTAATTGTTATAATTGTATATGTATTGTTTGGTGTATTTGACTATGAAAATGTTAAGTAGTAATTTTGGGAGTTTCAGGGAAAAAAAGGTTTTTGGGAAATTTTGATAAATGAAATGCATAATTGTATTGATTGGAACCCTAGGAACAGTGGAAAATGAGAACAGAAGTCTCGGGGAGGCGATTTTTAGAGCTTTCAATCGAATGGTGAAGAATTCAATCGAAGGAAAGCCAAAGTTCAGCTTCCAATCGATTGAAGTCCCATTTCAGTCGAATAAAAGAAAATTCCAGATTTCATTCGATTGAATTCCAACAGGATTCGACTCGGAGGATTCTGATGGCTTTTAATCGAATGAAACCCCTTTCCAATCGAACGAAAGAACTCTCAGGATTTCATTCGAATACTCCATGAGCCATTCGAATGAAACCTGAAAGAATTGAGACTTTAGTGGTTCTAAGGGATCCAATGAGTAAAGATAGGTCTATTATTATGTATCAAAGCATGCATCATGAGGAATGGGTTGTGTAGGTATTAGGGCAACCCTAGAGAATTAAAGGTCAATCGCCTAATGTCTAAAGATCATAATGGAATGTAGGGAATGAGTATTTAGTTATATGCTAGGAAGCCATCTCTTGGCAAAGTCTAACTGACACGCCCCTCGCCAGTCCCAAAAGGGTGGAGTGGCCAATGTGTTACCTTGCCAATCCCAAAAGGGTGGATTGTAACTAATTAATCCCAAAAGGGTGGATTGGTTCGCAGAGGTTAAGGACACAAGGAAGGAAAATGTGTTACCTTGGCAAGTCCCAAAAGGGTGGAATTGGTTAATGGATTAATCCCAAAAGGGTGGATTGGTTCGCAGGGGTTAATGGCACAAAGAAATGTAAAGTAAAGTAAAGATTGCTCATCGAAGCAATAAGCGATGAAAGAGAGGTTGACGTCATACCTAAAAGAATAAAGAAAGGAGAAGAAGGACGCTAACCCGAGTAAGCCGGTATGCGTAAGAGATCCCCAAGTCCCCCAAGCATAAAGTATAAAAGGTATATAGATGCAATGATGTGATGAATGAGAAAGTGCATGTATGTCAGTATGTATGTAAGCATGTATGTGGTAAGAACCGTCAAGAGAACGCTCGAGACGGCTATGTATGTATACGGAAAAGGTAATAAGCACGAGGAGTTAGTAATGAAGATTAGATTCCCCAGTCACCTAGTAATTTTAGACAAAGCCGTTCAGGACCTTAGGCGAGACAAAATCAGTAAGATAATAGTATGCATGTAAACATAGAGATCTCCTGAGCGGCCTGGTTCATAAGTGAGTAATTGAATTACCCCGACGCTGAGATGGCCAACTAAGGACCAACATTTTCACCCCCACTCGCTTATGCTTCTAGGAGCAGGCGAAGAGTACGAGGGCTATGAGGAGCCGTATAAGGAGCCACCCACGGAGCCATGAAGAGCCAGGGACGGACCAGCAGCATAGTAGACCCTAGAGCTAGCTAGATACATTTTGGGCCATGTTGGCATTTTGCTATGTATTGGTATATGTATGATCTCTGTATGTATATTAGTAAACTACTTTGCTGTTATTGTAACTAAGTGTGATGGACCACGTACTTGTTTATTATCACTGCTTACACTACGGATGCTTCGCCCAATAAGCTTATGCTCTACCGTTCGTATTATATGCCTTGATTCACGTGCGGCTCATACTTTGCATATATATGTGACAATTAGATAAGTTTTGAAAAAATTTTGGTCCGTATTTTACCGTAATATGGTATTTTCGAAACGTAACAAAGGGCTATAAGTAACCCCACCAAATGGATCAACAACGTAGTGAGCGTTGCCTATGACTCGAGCATAGGCAGTTCGCTAGGATGTTGCAACTACACTGAGGTGGAGGGGAAAAAGACATTTCACCATATAAAACGATCGTGAACACATTCGTAAGTGAGATGAGATTGAACAAAGATAGCCTGAAGAATGACAGGGTTTGATGGTGACGGCATTATGAGGAACGAGGTTGAGCGGAGACAGTCAGAAGCACGAAGGAGATGACACATAAGTCACAAAGACTAGAATTGCTCTTATATAGTTGTTATGTTCAAAGGGAAAGCAAATATGAAGGCAGAAATAAATGAAACGCAAATTGAAGTTGAAGTCAAGCAGTTGGAGTTCACAATTTAAACATTATCCTTCTGATAAATAAGGCACTAAAACATTATCCTTCTGATAAATAAGGCACTAAGTGTAAGGTAGTAATTGTCGAAGGAATGTATTAAACCATAAATAGATTTGGGCTATCCACAATCTCAGAATATGGTAGGATTTTACACTAGAAAATGCTCTTAAACAACTTGGTTATCAATGTGAAGTATATTAAACACCGGGCACGTTTCCCTAAACTAATCCTCTTTGATTTGGTACCCCTGTATAAGTTTATAGTATTTCTCAATTTTAATCTTGTTTGTAATATACACTTTACACCTAATGCAAGTCTTATTTATTTCTCCTCTTTTTCTTGAATAACTTGTCCGCTTCAGTTCCAATTTACTACATGTATATGTAACAAGCATGAAGGGTAAAAGGGGAAATAAAGGAAAAGGCATAACAGAAGGAAGCAAATCGGGGAACAGAAATATTGGCATAACAGAATGTGCGGGCAACAAACAATTAGTGGAAGGAGCAGCCACTACACAGGGACACGTGAGGAAGAGTGGGAGAGCTAGGAGGCCGAATATTAAATGGAATGACTACCAATTGGGGGGATTATGAGTAAGGTGATTGTTCTTCCTTCTCTCTGCTGAATATTATCTGCTCATCATCTCCTCTGCTCACGGCACTTCTCTTGCAGGTGAGTTCATCTCAGTCTCAGTTCAGCTCGAGTGCAACCTAAGTCGGCAGTCCTTTATCCCCCTCGGGTGAGCTCGTTGGGGAGGCTGCCGACGTCGGTGATCAAAAGTGGGTTCTTCCTGTGCTCGCGTAGTGATTGACTTTCATTATAAGTCTTTTAAGTTTTTTCCTTGTTCTTAGTTACTACTGCTGCTATTCATTGAACCTGTTCTTATACTCCTGGAAATTGTGAATTCTGCCTGAGTACTTGCTGTAGTTAATTCTATAAATATACACGTTACATTTGGTGCCCTCGTTGACCACCATGGCTCCTGGGAAATCCGAGACCACGCGGATACGGGAACTGTTAAAGGAGGCGGCCAAAGTGCGCGAGCAGCAAGACGAGCGCATCATGCTGCTGGAGACAACGCTACAAACTTATCTCAACAACACCGCTTCCTCCGACATCCATGGCGGACGGAACTCATCTCCGCAGGACTTCGGCCAACAGCATCGTCAACCATTCTCCCTTCGTAACGTGAAGCTGGATTTCCCTAAATTTGATGGTTCTAATGTGTTGGATTGGGTTTTTAAAGCAAATCAATTCTTTGAATTCTACCAAACTAAGGATGTCGACCGTGTCACCATAGCTGCAGTGCATATGGAGAAGGATGCCATTCCGTGGTTTCAAATGATGCATCGCGCGTATCCATTCCATTCTTGGCAGGAATTGACCCGAGCTATGGAGATAGAGTTTGGTCCTTCGCCTTTTGAAGGTACACGGGGACTATTGTTTAAATTGACGCAGCAAGCTTCTGTCAATGAATACTACACTACTTTTATGTCTCTAGCTAATTGTGTTTACGGCATTAGCCCTGATGCTCTTCTCGATTGCTTTGTGAGTGGCTTGAAAGAAGATATCCGCCGTGAAGTGATTGCACAAAATCCTGATTCTCTGTTACGAGCAGTGGCACTAGCCCGGCTTTATGAGGAAAAGTATACCAAGAAGGCCAGCTATTTCCCCAGTCACCCAAGGAATAATTCCTAGCAACCTCACCTTCCTCCGACACCACGGCCAGTGAATCGCACCAACCTTCCACCATTGCTAGCCATTCCCACCAACCAAAATGACAGCAACAAACCCAAGTTGCCACCAATCAGAAAAATGGGGCCTACTGAACTCCAATTCCGCAGGGCAAATGGATTATGTTTCACTTGCGATGAAAAATTTTCCTTCAACCACAAATGTCCTAACCGCAATTTCATGATCCTGCAAGTTGATGAGGATCCAGCTGAACCTGAATCTGAGTCTGCCTCGGACTCATTGCTACAGGAGCCAGAACCACCTGACCTGCAGCTGCAACATTTGTCCCTTAATGCATTAAATGGGGATCGCGGAGTTAAAGACATTCGATTTGTAGGCACAGTTCAAGGACAACCTGTACAAGTCTTTGTGGATGGAGGTAGTTCAGATAACTTCTTACAACCACGGCTAGCTAAATTTCTCAAGGCAGAGGTCCAGACCACACCAAAATGCAAAGTTATGGTGGGGAATGGAAGTATTTTGGAATCAGAGGGCTTTATCAAGGACTTGGAACTTCAAGTCCAGGGTCATACACTCCACATGGCCGTCTTTTTACTTGCTGTAACAGGTGCCGAATTGGTTTTGGGAACCTCATGGCTTGCTCAATTAGGAGATCACATTGTTAATTATGAGCATCCTCGGTTACAATTTGTTTTGAACGGCCAAAGAGTGGTGCTACGAGGTGAAAGTCCCCCTAAACCACTCCAAGCCCAGCTGCATCAACTAAGAAGGTTGCACAATACTCAGGCTATTGCAGCCCTGTATACATTACAGCTTCAGCATTCAGCAACATTTCAAGACAGTGACCTGCAATTTCCTGCTGAAATACACCCTGATTTAGGGCAGTTGCTGTAGTAGTATCAAATTGTTTTCAGCACACCTCATGGGTTGCCACCTGCCCGAGTACATGACCATGCTATCACACTCCAAAACAATGCAAATCCAGTGAAGGTGAGACCCTATAGGTATCCCCATAGCCAAAAGCAGCAAATTGAAACTATGGTTCAAGAGATGCTGCAAGAAGGTATCATTAAACCTAGCAAGAGCCCTTTTTCATCTCCAGTCCTTTTGGTCAAGAAAAAGGATGGGACTTGGCGATTTTACACGGATTATAGGGCCCTCAATGCCATCACGGTTAAGGATAGTTTTCCCATTCCAAGTGTGGATGAGCTCATTGATGAATTACATGGGGCTTCCTTCTTCTCTAAGCTAGACTTGCGCGCGGGGTACCATCAAATCAGGTTGCTACCCGGAGATACATACAAGACAGCCTTCAGAACACATCATGGCCATTATGAGTGGCTAGTCATGCCTTTTGGCCTATCTAATGCGCCTGCCACCTTTCAGAACCTCATGAACGAGGTCTTTCAACAATTTCTGAGAAAATTTGTGTTGGTCTTCTTTGATGATATTCTCATTTATAGCCCTTCTTGGGAGGAACATTTGAGACATGTTGAAGTAGTCTTGCAGCTGTTATGGCAGGAAAGGCTTTATGCCAAATTGTCAAAGTGTGAATTTGGCAAAGAAGAAATTGATTATTTGGGCCATACCATTTCAAGTTCAGGCGTAGCTATGGACAAAGTAAAAATTCAGGCCATAATTCAATGGCCCCAACCTCAATCTATCAAGCAGTTGAGGGGATTTTTGGGTCTATCCGGCTACTATAGAAGATTCATTAAAGGCTATGCTGCCATTGCTGCACCACTCACCGATTTATTAAAAAAGGATGCTTTTCAGTGGTCTCCAACAGCAACTACTGCATTTCAGCAGCTTAAGCATGCCCTGACTTCTGCTCCTATTTTGGCTCTTCCTGATTTTAGTACACCATTCACTCTTGACACTGATGCTTCCGGCTCGGGCATTGGGGCTGTGCTAAGCCAAAATAATCATCCCATCGCATATTTCTCTAAGAAACTTTGCCCGAGAATGCAGAAAAAGTCTGCCTATGTGAGGGAGTTCTATGCAATCACTGAAGCTTTGGGGAAATTCAGACATTATTTGCTTGGCAACAAATTTATCATCCGAACAGACCAGAAAAGCCTCAAGGCCTTGCTAGATCAGACTTTGCAAACCCCAGAGCAGCAGGCTTGGTTGCACAAGTTTATTGGATTTGATTTTACCATCCAGTACAAGCCTGGTAAAGAGAATATACCTGCTGACGCTCTCTCTAGGTCCTGCTTCATGGCTTGGTCGACCACTACCAATAGTTGGTTACAAGAGCTTAGAGAGGCCACGGCCCAGGATGTTGAATTAACAGCCATTATGCAACAGTGCAGCATGCAGGACACTTCAGTCAGACCTTATTCAATGCAGCAAGGGCTATTATTCTGGAAACACAGGTTAGTCATTCCTAAGAACGCCGCTCTTAAACAAATGCTTTTGAAGGAATTCCATGAATCGTTGATAGGGGGCATTTGGGTATCGCTAGAACTACAGCTCGAATCACTTCCCAATTTTTTTGGCCAAAAATGCAACAAGACATTAAAGCATTTGTGCAACAATGCTCTATATGTCAGCAGGCTAAGTCTGTAAATTCACTTCCAGCAGGTTTACCGTAACCCTTGCCTATTCCAACTCAAGTTTGGGAGGATATTTGTATGGATTTTATCATGGGGTTACCTGTATCGCATGGTTATTCAGCTATTTTGCTGGTTGTTGATAGATTAACCAAATATGCACATTTTATTGCCCTTAAGCGAGACTACAACAGCAGTTCAGTAGCTGAATCCTTCTTGAACAATGTAGTTAAACTCCATGGGATGCCGCAGTCCATTGTCACTGATAGGGACAAAATTTTCATGAGCCATTTTTGGCAAAGGTTGTTCCTATTGCAAGGCACCAAGCTTAAAAGAAGCACATCATACCATCCTCAAACGAATGGACAAACAGAGAACTTGAATAAATCACTGGAAATGTATCTACGGTGCTATTCTTTTCACAACCCTAAGCAGTAGTACAAACTCCTATCGTGGGCTGAATTCTGGTACAACACAAGTTACCATAGCAGCATTGCTATGACCCCATTTCAGGCCTTGTATGGGAGAGAGCCTCCTAAAATTCTCAAGTATGAACTGCAGCAATCTGATCCGGTGCAACTACAAGACATGCTCCTGGAAAGGGATAGACTAATAAAGCAACTCAGAGCAACATTGCAGAAAGCCCAAGCCTACATGAAACAGAAAGCTGACACCAACAGAAGAGAGGTTGACCTGGATATAGGGGACCGAGTACTGGTTAAGTTGCAACCATATCGGCAACACTCGGTAGCCCTGCGCAAACATCAGAAGCTTGGCATGAAATACTTTGGGCCATTTCCTATAATAGCAAGGATTGGCAAGGTTGCCTATGAGGTGGAGCTGCCCCCCACAGCCAAGATACACAATGTTTTTCATGTTTCTCAACTTAAGAAGCTTCATGGTCCCTGCAACCAACCTTACATACCCCTGCCTTTACAAACAACTGAAACAGGCCCCCTGTTACAGCCCCAGCAAATTCTGCAACAAAGGGAAATTATGCAAGGTTCCAGTGCAGTGCATCAACTGCTGGTCCAATGGGAAACATTACCTGAATCTGAAGCAACTTGGGAGAATTTGGATGCCTTCCAGCAAGCTTACCCATACTTCAACCTTGAGGACAAGGTTGTTTTCAAAGAAGGGGGTATTGTAACAAGCATAAAGGGTAAAGGGGGAAATAAAGAAAAAGGCATAACAGAAGGGAGCAAATCGGGGAACAGAAATATTGGCATAACAGAATGTGCAGGCAACAAACAATTAGTGGAAGGAGCAGCCACTACACAGGGACACGTGAGGAAGAGTGGGAGAGCTAGGAGGCCGAATATTAAATGGAATGACTGCCAATTGGGGGGGATTATGAGTAAGGTGATTGTTCTTCCTTCTCTCTGCTGAATATTATCTGCTCATCATCTCCTCTGCTCACGGTACTTCTCTTGTAGGTGAGTTCATCTCAGTCTCAGTTCAGCTCGAGTGCAACCTAAGTCGGCAGTCCTTTATCCCCCTCGGGTGAGCTCGTTGGGGAGGCTGCCGACGTCGGTGATCGGAATCGGGTTCTTCCTGTGCTCGCGTAGTGATTGACTTTCATTATAAGTCTTTTAAGTTTTTTCCTTGTTCTTAGTTACTACTGCTGCTGTTCATTGAACCTGTTCTTATACTCTTGGAAATTGTGAATTCTGCCTGAGTACTTGCTGTAGTTAATTCTATAAATATACACGTTACAGTATATACCACCCCTTTCTTGTCTTCCACATTTCACTATTTCAATGTTTATTTTATGGCACTAAAAATCGAAAAAAAAGATTATAACGTAATAAATTATGAGATTCGACATTGACAAGGCGTCATAGTTTCTTGGGGAAAGAATTAGAAACATACGATTCTCTTGGCGGATGACATATCGATGAATTAACCCGTCTAACAACTTTTCTTACACTAACCGAGATTTTGAAGTAAATTAGCTTTGTCAATTATTATTTCTATTACTAAGAGCGAAAGTCCAAGCAAAACACCTAGATTCTAATTAACTAGGAAGAAACACTTAGTTATATGGACAAAATAATAATTCACAAGTCAAATTCAATTTAAATTTGACACGAATCAAATACCATAAAATAAAGATATTTGAAAATATATTATTTATTTATGACAATACAAATCATTAGTTCTAAACTATGATTTACTATCGGGTACCCAAAGACCAAACATTCCTCCTCGACGTCCCCAATATCGCCAGTCTAATGTCACATTGCCTAGGTTTAGGTCCTGGTCAAAACGAGTATTTGACAACTTGTTGCACACATTGATTATTTGAATTAGTTGCTTATCACATTCAGTACACAAATCTTCTTTCTCACATGATTTGTCATTTGACATTTGTTTTAAACATTTTTGGGTTTGAGAAATGATGCACTTCTCCAACACGGAATCGTATCGTTCATGCGGTTTAGGTGCTAACTCATGACAGTTTTCTATTTAATTAATAAAAAACTAATGCATTCGTTATATGCTTGCATGAGTTATGTTGTAAAGTTACCACCATCAAAGATTGTGATGAATGCAATTTGTAACTATTGGAGATTGTCAAGGAATACCTTATCTTCTCTTGTTAAATTTTTTAATAAGTTGCATTAAAACTTAAAATAAATTTATTTTGCCAACTTTAACAAATACGTAGAAAAATGTCACCAATAAAAAACAATACAATTGCTTTTTAAATATAAGTTTAAATAAAGATACAATGGAGACAAACATGTGACTCCTATTTATTTTCACTAGCATTTATTTAGTATACTCGTCAAGAATATTTTTATACCAATTATCCAGAAATTCTATAAACCCAGTTATCTGTCGGTAAATGAATCAATTGTGTTTTGTCTCTCAATTTCAATGTTTACTAATAGTCCTTTTGTTAGCCATCCATCAATATTACCTTCACATATATCATGTCTGCCAGATATCCGAAAGTTTAATAGTGACAAATGTTTTCTATTAAGAGACATGTGAGGTGAAGAGACATGTGACGAAAGTTGAGTGTCATTTACACAAACCTCAAAGGGTGGAGTGCCAACTTTTGAGAAGCTTTGGGTTGAGTTTCATTCATAAAATGCTTGTTCGTGTTACTTAACATTATGATTATTAATATCATGTTTAAAAAATAAAGAAAAAGATATTTCTTATCAAATTCAATAATATAAATATTCAAAAATAAAATAAGAATCTTGCCTATTTATGAATTAAATGAATAGATAAGTATTTGCCACCAATTTTACTTCTGAAAGGATAAGTATAAGACAAAACTTTAAAAATGAAAAAGTCATATCATTTTCCGGCGATTGAAAATAGTACCATTCTTTCTTACATCACAAAGTCCATGATTATTAAAATTATGAGAGACACTAGAAAGTGGACACAAGGATTGACTTATATTCCTTATATAGTTGGAAGATTAGACTGATCTAGATTCTAAGTCGTAGCAAATATATGCTTGTATTTAAAGCCTAGAATAAATATATCCTAATTCCAATCATAATTGTTTTAAATTATTCTACAAAACAATAGTAGCACTAAATTGTTATCAATAATTGTAGATTTTAATTCACACTCCACCTAGCTATATCTTAATACGATTTAAGAATGCTACGGTTAAACAAAGGTTGGACAGGGGTGGAAAGGCAACAAAGATATCATGCATATTGGGAAGCATCAGAGATTTCAAGTGAGCAGAGAAGAAACAATAATTGCATTGTGGAACAACAATACTAGAGTCTGTCTTAGGGTAGACAAGCAATAAAAATTGCCTATGCCAAATCGAATACTGGTGACTACTGTAATATCCAAAACTTTCCCTTGGGAGAATTTCGCTTGAACCCTAATTTTCTTGCTTAATTAAAAGAATTTACAAGGCGATTATGCTGACCGAGAAATTTAGTAGGTCGCGGATATGTGCTCGGACCATTTTTTTGATGTCCGTGTGCACGCGACGTTCCAATAGCATGCCGATATAATAATGTGGAATTAATAAATAATAAATAATAATAATATATATATATACATATGGAAAAGAAAAGAAAAAGTAAAAAGAAAAAGAGAAGAACAGGGGGGCCGAATGGCCTGCCTATAAAAGGCCCCCCACGTAACAGCCAAAAGGAAAAAAGAAAAGTTAGAAAAGCTACTCTTCCGGTGTCGTTCCAGCACATTGCGGATACGCTACCGAGCCGAGGAAAATTAAGGAAAGCACACCAAAGTGACGAGGATAATTCCCTCATAACGGACAACTGACCAGAACGCACATAGGAAGTGGGTAACTCTAAGCCCACTGTCTATGTGGTTAATTGTTATAACTGTATATGTACTGTTTGGTATATTTGACTATGAAAATGTTAAGTAGAAATTTTGGGAGTTTCTGGGAAAAAAGGGTTTTTGGGAAATTTTGATAAATGAAATGCATAACTGTACTAATTGGAACCCTAGGAACAGTGGAAAATGAGAACTGAAGTCTCGGGGAGGTGATTTTTAGAGCTTTCAATCGAATGGTGAGGAATTCAATCGAAGGAAAGCCAAAGTTCAGCTTCCAATCGATTGAATTCCCATTTCAGTTGAATAAAAGAAAATTCTGGATTTCATTCGATTGAATTCCAACAGGATTTGACTGGGAGGATTCTGATGGCTTTTAATCGAATGAAACCCCTTTCCAATCGAATGAAAGAACTCTCAAGACTTCATTCAAATACTCCATGAGCCATTCGAATGAAACCTGAAAGACTTGAGACTTTAGTGGTTCCAAGGGATCCAATGAGTAAAGATAGGTCCATTATTATGTATCAAAGCATGCATCATGAGGAATGGGTTGTGTAGGTG
>QANU01101648.1:18475-33082 GCA_003254905.1 Nissolia schottii | reverse complement strand
AAAAAGTAAAAAGAAAAAGAGAAGAACAGGGGGGCCGAATGGCCTGCCTATAAAAGGCCCCCCACGTAACAGCCAAAAGGAAAAAAGAAAAGTTAGAAAAGCTACTCTTCCGGTGTCGTTCCAGCACATCGCGGATACGCTACCGAGCCTAGGAAAATTAAGGAAAGCACACCAAAGTGACGAGGATAATTCCCTCATCACGGACAAATGACCAGAACGCACAGAGGAAGTGGGTAACTCTAAGCCCACTGTCTATGTGGTTAATTGTTATAACTGTATATGTACTGGTCGGTGTATTTGACTATGAAAATGTTAAGTAGAAATTTTGGGAGTTTCTGGGAAAAAAGGGTTTTTGGGAAATTTTGATAAATGAAATGCATAACTGTTCTGATTGGAACCCTAGGAATAGTGGAAAATGAGAACTGAAGTCTCGGGGAGGTGATTTTTAGAGCTTTCAATCGAATGGTGAGGAATTCAATCGAAGGAAAGCCAAAGTTCAGCTTCCAATCGATTGAATTCCCATTTCAGTTGAATAAAAGAAAATTTTGGATTTCATTCGATTGAATTCCAACAGGATTTGACTGGGAGGATTCTGATGGCTTTTAATCGAATGAAACCCCTTTCCAGTCGAATGAAAGAACTCTCAGGACTTCATTCGAATACTCCATGAGCCATTCGAATGAAACCTGAAAGACTTGAGACTGTTGTGGTTCCAAGGGATCCAATGAGTAAAGATAGGTCCATTATTATGTATCAAAGCATGCATCATGAGGAATGGGTTGTGTAGGTGTTAGGGCAACCCTAGAGAATTAAAGGTCAATCGCCTAATCTCTAAAGATCATAATGGAACGTAGGGAATGTGTAACATCCCGACCTTTTCCTTACGAGAATTTCGCTCAAATTTTAATTTTGGATAATTACGGCATGTTAGGGACAGTTATTGAGGCTGAGAAAATTATTTGGAACATTAATTGCTGCCTGATGTCAGCCTAAATAAATGTTTCGTGGTCTTGCAGGATGCCGCGAGGTCCGTGCCAATTTCTACCCAAATCGGAAACCCCGTCAGGGCCCAAAGGTATTCGTAAAGCATACTCCCAGAGGAGAGGGGTTCCCGAATACCCTAATCTGACATGCCACTAGGGCAAGGGGAATTGGTAGATCGCGGAGACGTGTTCGGGATATTTTTAAGATATCCGTACGCGCGCGAAAAATAATCAGTTAGACATTTTTATAAAATAATAATATAATATTAGATTTTCATAAATTAAAATAAAAAGAAAAAGAAAAGGGAAAGCAGGGGGCGTCCCTTGCTTATAAAAGGGACCCCAGGATTTCCTTCAGATGGAAGGAACCGAGAAATTACTTAGAAAAGTTACGCTGTCAGTGTCGTGCCAACACATCGCGGTTCCGTTATTGAGCTTAGGAAAAATAGGAGGAATATACCCAAGTGACGAGGACAGTTCCCTCATCACGGATCTTGGACCGGAACGCAAATAGGAAGTGGGTAATCCTAAGCCCACTGTCTATGTGGTTTAATTTTTAACTGTATATGTGCATATCTGTGTATCTGACTGTAGATCTGATTAATAGTATTTTGGGGGGATATTGGTTTAAAAGGGTTTTGTGAAATATTGAGAAATGAAACGCATAACTGTACTACTTGGAACCCTAGGAACAGTGGAAAATGAGAACTGGAGTCTCGGGGAGGCGATTTTTTAGGCATTCATTCGAATACGCAGGGAATTCAGTCGAATGAAAGCCAAAACGAGCTTTTCCTTCGAATGAATTCCACCGCAGTTGAATAAAGGCAAATTTTCAGGAATTCAATCAAATGAATCCCCTAGTATTCGAATGAAAGAATGCCGAGGGAATTTAGTTGAATGAAACCTATTCCAATCGAATGAAAGAACTTTGAGGGATTTCATTCGAATGCCCCTCTAAGTATTCGAATGAAACCTGGCAGACTTGAGACTGTAGTGGTTCCAAGGGATCCAATGAGTACCTAGTAGTCTATTTTTGTATAGTAAGGCATGCATCATGAGGAATGGGTTTTGCATAGGTAGTAGAGCAACCCTAGAGAATTAGAGGTTAATCACTTGATGTATAAAGATAATAATGGAACTTAGGGAAACATTTATATAGTTATATGTTAGAAAGCCCTCTCTTGGCAAAGTCTTACCGACAAGCCCCTCACCAGTTCACAAGTGAATTGGTTGACGTGTTACCTTGCCATCCTTACAAGTTTGGATTGGTTAACGAGTCAGTCGCCCAAGGGTGGATTGGTTCGAAGAGGTTAATGACACGGGAAGGTGAAGGATGGATAGAAAAAGGAGGAAGTAGAGGAAAAGCGCTAACCCGGCAAGCCGGTACGCGTAAGGAGATAAAGAGCTAACCCGGCAAGCCGGTACGCGTAAGAGACCCCTAATTCCCCCATACACTATTTAGCTATGTATTTATAATTGATCGAATGTTTGAATGTGCATTAATATTCATTTATGGTTGTTTGTGTAATATGCAACGTCAAGGGATCGACCCAAGACGATTGGCCTAATGATAATGAATATGCAGAGTTCATAAACACGCAACTTTAGTAAGAAAGATTAGCTCCCCAGTCACCTAGATAATCTTAGATAAAGTCGTTCAGGACCTTAGGCTAGATAATAATCAGTAGGATGCTAGTATGCATGTTTTCACCTAGAAACACCTGAGCGGCCTAGTTCATAAAAGAGAAAGAAACAACGTACCCCAATGCTAGGACCAACCACTGAGGACGTAAGTTCTCACCCCCACTCCCTTATACTTCCAGGGGCAAACGAGGATTACACGGGTTACGAGGAGTACCAATAAGAGCCATCCACCGAGCTGTGAAAAGGTGAAGACTGAACGGACAGAGGATTCCGTTCGGGGACTTGACAACTTTGCCTTATTTTGGGATACCTATTTCGTACCTGTATATGTATGATGGTTGTTTGTAGACTACTCTATTATATTACTGTTGCAACTATGTGTAATGGACCATGTACCTGTTATTATAAACTGTCTAGACGCGGAGACCTTGTCCCATAAGCTTATGCTCTACCGGTTGTAATATATATATATATATATGTTCATATTCACGCACGGCTCATAATTTGTATACATATGCGATGATCAGCTAAATTCAAAAAAATTATGGTCCGTATTTTGCTGTAACCATATTTTCGAAAAGATCAAGGGCTACAGATACCCCACCAATGGATCAACAACCTAGCGAGCATTGCACATGGCTCGAGCATGGGCAGTTAGCTAGGGTGTTGCAGAATGAGTATTTAGTTATGTCCTAGGAAGCCCTCTCTTGGCAAAGTCTATCTGACACGCCCCTCGCCAGTCCCAAAATGGTGGAGTGGCCAATGTGTTACCTTGCCAATCCCAAAAGGGTGGAATTGGTTAACGGATTAATCCCAAAATGGTGGATTGGTTTGCAGAGGTTAATGGCACAAAGAAATGTAAAGTAAAGTAAAGATTGCTCATCGAAGCAATAAGTGATGAAAGAGAGGTTGACGTCATACCTAAAAGAATAAATAAAGGAGAAGAAGGACGCTAACCCGGGTAAGCCGGTATGCGTAAGAGATCCCCAAGTCCCGCAAGCATAAAGTATAAAAGGTGTATAGATGCAATGATGTGATGAATGAGAAAGTGCATGTATGTCATTATGTATGTAAGCATGTATGTGGTAAGAACCGTCAAGAGAACGCTCAAGACGGCTATGTATGTATACGGAAAAGGTAATAAGCACTAGGACTTAGTAATGAAGATTAGATTCCCCAGTCAACTAGTAATTTTAGATAAAGCCATTCAGGACCTTAGGCGAGACAAAATTAGTAAGACAATAGTATGCATGTAAACATAGAGATCTCCTGAGTGGCCTGGTTCATAAGTGAGTAATTGAATTACCCCGACGCTGAGATGGCCCACTAAGGACCAACGTTCTCACCCCCACTCGCTTATGCTTCCAGGAGCAGGCGAAGAGTACGAAGGCTATGAGGAGCCGTATGAGGAGCCACCCATGGAGCCGTGAAGAGCCAGGGACGGACCAGCGGCATAGTAGACCCTAGAGCTAGCTAGATACATTTTAGGCCATGTTGGCATTTTGCTATGTATTGGTATATGTATGATCTCTGTATGTATATTAGTAAACTACTTTGCTGTTATTGTAACTAAGTGTGATGGACCACGTACTTGTTTATTATCACTGCTTACACTATGGATGCTTCGCCCAACAAGCTTATGCTCTACCGTTTGTATTATATGCCTTGATTCACGCGCGGCTCATACTTTGCATATATATGTGACAATTAGATAAGTTTTGAAAAAATTATTGTCCGTATTTAACCGTAATATGGTATTTTCGAAACGTAACAAAGGGCTATAAGTAACCCCACCAAATGGATCAACAACCTAGTGAGCGTTGCATATGACTCGAGCATAGGCAGTTCGTTAGGATGTTGTAACTACACTGAGGTGGAGGGGAAAAAGACATTTCATCATAGAAAAACGATCGTGAACACATTATTGAGTCTCGGATGCTCGAGAGATGAAAGGAAGATGAGAGAAAGAAGAGAGGAAAGCAAGTGAGAAATTGAGAAGTGAATAGGTTGGATTGCACAGCAAGCAACCCATGGTTTATATATATGCTGAATTGACAGCAACAGCAACTAACAAAAAACGATTCTGTTATGGAAAGAGAAACCGAAAAATAACTAACTAACAAATAAGCTTGATCAACAAGTAAGCTAAGCTAGGCTAGTTAAATAGCTAATGAAATAACTCATTACTCTAATACTCCCCCTCAAGTTGGAGAATATATATTAAATATTCCTAACTTGGAGACTAATTGTTCAAACAATGGTCGTGGAATTGCCTTTGTCAAGAGATCGGCCACTTGATCCTTGGACTTGACATGGATGAGAGTTATGGCGCCTTCATTCACCTTTTCCCGTGTGAAATGGCAGTTGATAGGTGTATTTTGTACCCTATTTTATTATTCTATAATTGAACATTGTATACTAAAAATGTGTAATTTTAATGCTTAATTAATATGTTTTGCACATTATCCTCTTTTGTGAGAAATTGAGAAAAATGCAATTTTAAGTATTATTTTATCCTAGAATTTAATGTGTAGACTTCTTTTGTTCTTTTTTAGTTTTTTATTTTAATTGCAGAAAATAAATTATCAAGAGGATCATTGAGGATTTGAAGGAGATTTGATAAGATATAAATTTCAAAGATTTGAAGAGAAGATTGAGACCAATAAATTCAAGATTAAATTCAAATTCAAAAAGATTTGGTCAAAGATTTGCTGAGGATTTTTAATGCTGACTTTGCCACGGATTTTGCGCCAAGATGGAGATTGAATCTCGATTTGACCTCAACTACAAAATTGTAGATCTATCTCTTAGCTTTAATTGGAGATTTGAATCACCTCAATCCGATATCGGTAGCCAAAGTTATCGCGATTTTACTGACTGCTGTGCAAAAGTGCGAGAATTACTTCCACTTTTAGCCAATCCTCTACAAATAAATATCCTCTCTCAACAACTTGAAGAGAACTTCAGACTCAACCTCCACTTTTATTTTCTGCACTTTTCTCTTTTATTTTATGGCACTTTAGGTTTATGTTAGTAGTGCTTAGTTCTTAGTTATTCAAAGATTGTTGGAGCGCTCGCATTGACAACGCAAGCTCCCAACTATTTGCGAATTCCTTCCATTCTCTAATTCAGGTTTTGTTATTTTAATTCTCCGTTATTTTCCACTCTCTTCTTATTTTTATTTATTATGAGTTTTTATCCTCCACCCATGGAGGAGTAGTTTCTTAATATCTTGCATGCGGTAACTCTAGATTAGGATTAATTCGAGGTCTTGTGCTTAATGTTTATTCATGATTTGTTCCGCCCTTGATTAGTAATATAGCGATTGCATGTTATTGGTTAGGGTTAATTCTAGGTTGATAGATCTTGACGATTGTAGGATTTATTGATTTAGGATTTGGGAACCTTTTGGGAAACTAATTAGATTTAATTAGGTTGTGCAATTGGAACATAATTGATATAGGTTTTTAATGCTGAGATCTTAGTTTTAATTCCTATATTAATAAATGCTTAGGGGATTGATGATCGTAGTCTCTTAGGAGAATTGCGTATTAGTTAGAGATTTCAACTAATAAACAACATCCCTCTTATGAATAATTAATTAGGAACCAATGACAATTAATCCTTGATCTAGAAACACCGTATGCAGGATATTACTTTTTATTATTATTGACTTAATTTTGTTTTGCTTTCTTTTTATTTATATTCAATTAATTCAACCTCCCAATTTAGTGTAACTTTTAATTGTTTCTAATTGCTTCCTTGAGAGACGACCTAGGTTAGCCCCCTTACTACGTTTTTGGGGTTAATTTAGCTTTATAAATTATTATTTGATCACACATTGAAATTAACGACGTTTTCGTGTGTGTCAGCAGTCTATCTCTATGTGCTTGGACCATTCATGGAATGCAGGATTGGAAGCAATAGCAATGGCTGATTGACTATCACAGTACACGCAAGCTCGCCCAATCTCAATTTCAAAATCTCGGAGAAAGCTTTGGAGCCACACAAGTTCACTAGTGACATTTGCCATGGCTCGATACTCGGCCTCAGCTGAAGATCTCGAGACGATGGGTTGTTTCTTTGAGCGCCATGACACCAACGAGTCTCCTATGAACACATAGAAACCCGTGGTGCTGCGCCTAGTGTCCTTGCATCCACCCCAGTCTGCATCCACATATGCCTGTAGCCTAATCTCTGACGCGGCAGAAAACATAATCCCCTGACCCCGGAGTCCTTTTCAAATACCTGAGTAAATGATGTAAGGCCTGCAAATGAGAGCTCTTCGGGTTGGACACTGACTGAGCTTGTTCACAGCAAAGCATATGTCGGGTCTTGATATGGTAAGATACATCAATCTACCAATCATCCTTCGATATTGGGAAGGATCATCTAAAGGGTCCCCATCATCACTAGACAAGATGAGCTTTGGTTCCACAGGTAAGGTTTCAGGTTTTGCCTCTAAAAACCCTGTATCATCCAACAGGTTTAAAGTATACTTATGCTGAGAAAGGAGTATCCCAGCCGGGTACTTGGCTATTTCCAAACCCAGAAAATACTTGAGGCCACCGAGCACCTTCAGCTTGAACAAGGACTCAAGTTGTTGTTGGACCTGAATTATCCTCTCCTTGGATGCACCAGCGACAATTATATCATCCACATATACTAATAAAATCACCAGTGAATCAGCAGAACCTTGAGTAAACAAGGAGTAATCATTTTTGGATTAAACAAATCCATTAGCTAGTAAAGAGGAAGAAAATTTATGGAACCACTGCCGAGATGCCTGCCTTAGGCCATAGATGGACTTCTTGAGTCTACATATAAGGTGTTCCCCCTCCTTGTGATAGCCTAAGGGATTTTGCATATATACCTCCTCTTCAAGATCACCATTGAGGAAGGCATTATTGATGTCCAATTGCAGAAAGTGCCAATCCTTGATGGCAGCAATGGATAGCAAAATCCTAACAGAAGTCAGTTTTGCCACTGGTGAGAAAGTTTCCTGAAATTCAATGCCAGCCTGCTGAGTGTAGCCTTTAGCTACCAACCTAGCCTTGAACCTGTCAATACTCCCATCAGACTTGTGTTTAATCTTATACACCCATCGGCAACCAATTGTGTGCTTTCCTTTGGGTAAAGGAACCAAATCCCATGTATCATTTGTCTCCATAGCTGTTATTTCTTCATGCATTGCCTGCCTCCATTCAGGGTAGGAAACAGCCTGGTGGTAAAAATTGGGTTTAGGAATATGATCAACATTGAGCACAAATTGTTGATGTGTGGGCTGTAATCTGTCATAGGTGAAGAAATCAGAGATGGGATGAGAAATAGCAGAATGACACTGGTATTGAGATAGGTAGGAAGGCAATCTTGAGGGCCTGGAAGATCTTCTCAACTAGGGAATGATTGGTTCAGGGTTAGGAATGGGTGGCTGTTGTAGAGGTGTTTCAGTTATGGAAATATCCTGCTGTGGCAGAGGGACAACAGCTGTAGGGAATGGATCAGCAGGGACAATGGCAGTATTAATATGAAAAGGGAAAATAGACTCATGGAATATGACATCCCGAGAGATGAAAAATTCTTTGGTGGCCAGGTTATACAGCCTATAGCACTTATAACCACTTGGATACCCTATAAAGACAGCTGCAGTGGCTCGAGGCTGGAATTTAGTTCTGTGAGCAGCAAGAGTGGATGCAAAGCATAAACACCCAAAAACTCTTAAAGAGTCATAATGAGGCACCTGGTCATAAAGTTTCTGGTATGGAGACTGAAATTGGAGCAATTTTACAGGGGTCCAGTTGATCAAGAGAGTGGCAGTGGCAATGCATTCTCCCCAAAAGGAAAGTGGGACCTTGGACTGAAAGAAAAGAGCCCTTGCTACATTCAGAATGTGCTGATGTTTCCTCTCCACTACTGAGTTTTGCTGAGGAGCCTGAACACAGGAGAATTGATGCAAAATTCCTTTGGACTGCAAGAAAGAAGTTAATGCCAACTCCTTTGCATTGTCACTCCTAATCTGTTTTACTACTTTATGGAATTGAGTTTCAACCATCATAATAAAATTGATTAGCTTTTGAGTGGATTCTGCCTTGGATGTTAACAAATAAATCCATGTAAATCTAGTACTATCATCCACAATTGTAAGAAAATACCTATGGCCATGATGAGTAGGAGCATGAAAGGGGCCCCAAATGTCACAATGTATTAGATCAAAAGCATTCTCAGCTAAATGATTGTGAGAAACATAAGGCAACTTTTTCATTTTAGCAAGAGGACAAATGTTACAAATGCTGTGAGTTGAAGTGTGTTCCAAGTCAGACAACTGAATTTTGTGTAAAATTTTATTTGACAAATGTCCTAATCTAGAATGCCAAATAGAAACTGAATTATCATCATTCAGTACATTATTGGAAACTGAAATGGAAACAGAATTGCTGCTGTGAGCTTCATCATCCTTGAAAAGATATAAACCTCCAAGGATATTAGCCTTTCCAATCACCCTCAGGTTGCTGAGGTCCTGTATGAAACAAGTGTTTGTGTTAAAAATCACTGCATATGGACCTTGTTTTAACAATGCTGCCACTGATACAAGGTTTACATGAAAATCAGGGATATACAGGACATTGTGTAATTTCAGGAATTTGGATAATGTAACCGTGCCAATGGACTGAACTCTAACTTTGTGGTTATTAGGTAATGACACAAAAGAGTTGGACACATGCATAGTTGGAATAAAATTTGATAAGGAGCATGTTATGTGGCTAGTGGCACCTGAATCTAAAATCCATTTAGATGAAATTGGCTGACCTGAGGTATTAGCAGACATCACTTGGCCAAGATAGGTATGTTCAATTGAGGATAGAATAGTACCTGAGGCATGTTCCTTTGAATTGTCCACCTGAGGAACAGATGCTGCAACCATCTGAGCAGAGAGCATAGCCATCAGTTGCTGCAATTGAGAGTTGTTGAGCTGTGCTAGATGATCAGAACTTGCAGAATTTCCTGGAGCTGTAACTTCAGAGACTTGATTGGCTGAATTGCTGGTCCTGTTCTTGCCTTTCTTGTAGTGTGGAGGATACCCTATGATTTTGTAGCATTGTGCTTTGGTGTGACCAAGGACTCCACAGTGTGCACACTATGGTCTGTCACTGGAACCAGCCTTCTTGTCATCTTGTCCATTTCTCACAGCAAAAGAAACTTGTGTATCCACAGCCCCCATAGCCCTTTGTTTTTCCTCTTGGATCACCAAGGAGAACACCTTGTTGATGGGGGGAATGGGATCCATTAAGAGAATTTGGCCTCTTATAGCAGAATAAGAGTCATCTAGCCCCATCAAGAAACCAAGGACAAATTCTGTCTCAAGGAATTTCAAGAATTGCTGAGTTCCCTCACAATTACAAGAAAGAATCGGTCGATATTCACCTAATTCAGTCCATAAGGATTTCATCTTAGTGTAGTAAAGAGTAACAGACAAACCTCCCTGCCGAGTGGTTGCCAACTCCTTCCTCAGTTCAAAGATCCGTGGTCCATTTCCTTGCTGAAAGCGATCCTTGAGATCTTGCCAAATTGCAGCTGCTGTGGAATGAGTGATGATACTTGCTGAAATGTCTTTGGATACAAAATTGAGGAGCCAAGAGCACACTATACTGTTGATTCTGTCCCAGGAAGCCATCAGCATTTGATTATCCTCTGGTCGAGGCAAGGATCCATCCACAAAGGCCATTTTGTTTTTGGCTAGCAAGGCCATTTTCATGGATCGATGCCAGTAATGAAAATTGTCGCCATTCAATGGTTGAGACACCAGCATTAAAGCAGGTCCATTAGATGATAAAATGGAGTATGGATTAGTAAATTCTTCCAAGCTCTGTGCAGCCATGGGAGAAAGAAAAGCAGAAGATGATAGAACATAATGGAACGTAGGGAATGAGTATTTAGTTATATGCTAGGAAGCCCTCTCTTGGAAAAGTCTAATTGACACGCCCCTCGCCAGTCCCAAAAGGGTGGAGTGGCCAATGTGTTACCTTGCCAATCCCAAATGGGTGGATTGGTTAACGAATTAATCCCAAAAGGATGGATTGGTTCGCAGAGGTTAAGGACACAAGGAAGGAAAATGCGTTACCTTGCCAAGTCCCAAAAGGGTGGAATTGGTTAACAGATTAAACCCAAAAGGGTGGATTGGTTCACAGAGGTTAATGGCACAAAGAAATGTAAAGTAAATTAAAGATTGCTCATCGAAGCAATAAGCGATGAAAGAGAGGTTGACGTCATACCTAAAAGAATAAAGAAAGGAGAAGAAGGACGCTAACCCGGGTAAGCCGGTATGCGTAAGAGATCCCCAAGTCCCGCAAGCATAAAGTATAAAAGGTGTATAGATGCAATGATGTGATGAATGAGAAAGTGCATGTATGTCAGTATGTATGTAAGCATGTATGTGGTAAGAACCGTCAAGAGAACGCTCGAGACGGCTATGTATGTATACGGAAAAGGTAATAAGCACGAGGACTTAGAAATGAAGATTAGATTCCCCAGTCACCTAGTAATTTTAGATAAATCCGTTCAGGACCTTAGGCGAGACAAAATCAGTAAGATCATAGTATGAATGTAAACATAGAGATCTCCTGAGCGGCCTGGTTCATAAGTGAGTAATTGAATTACCCCAACGCTGAGATAGCCCACTAAGGACCAACGTTCTCACCCCCACTCGCTTATGCTTCCAGGAGCAGGCGAAGAGTACGAGGGCTATGAGGAGCCGTATGAGGAGCCACCCACGGAGCCGTGAAGAGCCACGGACGGACCAGCGGCATAGTAGACCCCAGAGCTAGCTAGATACATTTTGGGCCATGTTGGCATTTTGCTATGTATTGGTATATGTATGATCTCTGTATGTATATTAGTAAACTACTTTGCTGTTATTGTAACTAAGTGTGATGGACCACGTACTTGTTTATTATCACTGGTTACACTATGGATGCTTCGCCCAATAAGCTTATGCTCTACCGTTCGTATTATATGCCTTGATTCACGCGCGGCTCATACTTTGCATATATATGTGACAATTAGATAAGTTTTGAAAAAATTATGGTCCATATTTTACCGTAATATGCTATTTTCGAAACGTAACAAAGGACTATAAGTAACCCCACCAAATGGATCAACAACCTAGTGAGCGTTGCATATGACTCGAGCATAGGCAGTTCGCTAGGATGTTGCAACTACACTGAGGTGGAGGGGAAAAACACATTTCACCATAGAAAAACGATCGTGAACACATTCGTAAGTGAGATGAGATTGAACAAAGATAGCCTGAAGAATGACGGGGTTTGATGGTGATGGCATTATGAGGAACGAGGTTGAGCGGAGACAGTTAGAAGCACGAAGGAGATGACACATAAGTCACAAAGACTAGAATTGCTCTTATATAGTTGTTATGTTCAAAGGGAAAGCAAATATGAAGGCAGAAATAAATGAAACGCAAATTGAAGTTAAAGTCAAGCAGTTGGAGTTCACAATTTAAACATTACCCTTCTGATAAATAAGGCACCAAGTGTAAGGTAGTAATTGTCGAAGGAATGTATTAAACCATAAATAGATTTGGGCTATCCACAATCTCGGAATATGGTAGGATTGCACACTCGAAAATGCTCTTAAACAACTTGGTTATCAATGTGAAGTATATTAAACACCGGGCACGTTTCCCTAAACTAATCCTCTTTGATTTGGTACCCCTGTATAAGTTTATAGTATTTGTCAATTTTAATCTTGTTTGTAATATACACTTTACACCTAATGCAGGTCTTATTTATTTCTCCTCCTTTTCTTGAATAACTTGTCCTCATCAGTTCCAATTTACTACATGTATATACCACCCTTTTCTTGTCTTCCACATTTCACTATTTCAATGTTTATTTTATTGCACTAAAAATCGAAAACAAAAAAAAAGACTTATAACGTAATAAATTATAAGATTCGACATTGACAAGGCGTCATAGTTTCTTGGGGAAAGAATTAGAAACATACGATTCTCTTGGCGGATGACATATCTATGAATTAACCCGTCTAACAACTTTTCTTACACTAACCAAGATTTTGAAGTAAATTAGCATTGTCAATTATTATTTCTATCACTAAGAGCGAACGTCCAAGCGAAACACCTGGATTCTAATTAACTAGGAAGAAACACTTAGTTATATGGACAAAATAATAATTCATAAGTCAAATTCAATTTAAATTTGACACGAATCAAATACTATAAAATAAAGATATTTGAAAATATATTATTTATTTATGACAATACAAATCATTAGTTCTAAACTATGATTTACTATCGGGTACCCAAAGACCAAACATTCCTCCTCGACGTCCCCAATATCGCCAGTCTAATGTCACATTGCCTAGGTTTAGGTCCAGGTCAAAACGAGTATTTGACAACTTGTTGCACACATTGATTATTTGAATTAGTTGCTTATCACATTCAGTACACAAATCTTCTTTCTCACATGATTTGTCATTTGACATTTGTTTCAAACATTTTTGGGTTTGAGCAATGATGCACTTCTCCAACACGGAATCGTATCGTTCATGCGGTTTAGGTGCTAACTCATGCCCGTTCAAATAGTTATTATATGTATCCTGTGTATCCTTTATAGAGTGAGTTTGATGACCTTCAAAAGCGTCAACTGCTGCACTCCCAAGTAACATGATTACGAATGTCCACAAATTATGTTTCACCATGCTTTATAGATTGATTCAGTGCAATATAAGATGCACTTCTCACAAATGTTAGAATGCAATTGTTTTGCGCCTTCCTTTTATAATCAATGGATATGGTACTTATATTTGATGAAATATGATGAGGGAAGAGAAATATGATGAGGGAAGGAACCGTTTTTGTTATATTTTGTATAGCAAAATAATTATTTAGTTATTACTCACCTAAAGTTACATCACAAGTTACACAAAGCGCCAATTAAATTGTATATTGACAGTTTTCTATTTAATTAATGAAAAACTAATGCATTCGTTATATGCTTGCATGAGTTATGGTGTAAAGTTACCACCATCAAAGATTGTGATGAATGCAATTTGTAACTATTGGAGATTGTCAAGGAATACCGTATCTTCTCTTGTTAAAATTTTTAATAAGTTGCATTAAAGCATAAAAGAAATTTATTTTGCTAACTTTAACAAATACTACGAAAAATGTCACTAATAAAAAACAATACAATAGCTTTTTAAATATAAATTTAAATAAAGATACAATGGAGACAAATACGTGACTCTTATTTATTTTCACCAGCACTTTTTAGTATGCTCGTCAAGAATATTTTTAGACCAATTATCGAGAAATTCTATAAACCCAGTTACCTGTCGGTAAATGAATCAATTGTGTGTTGTCTCTCTATTTCAATGTTTACTAGTAGTCCATTTGTTATCTATCCATCAATATTGGAACACCCTAGCTAGTTGGCCTATGATTAAGTCATAGGTTTCCCTGGCTAGTGGTTGACCTCTGGTGCTGTGAACTACTGATGAAAGCCTTTTTAACCACTTTCTAGAATCTCGACATAGTTTAGGTTTTGTCACAACTATGCCAAGTTCAAAGAAAGCTTATCTGCGCTTTTGTCGTTCAAATTAAATATTTATATACATACCTACTTTACGGCTTTCAGATTCCAAAGGAATCCAATTGCAGTATAGGGTATGGTCGATCCCACAGGGAGTTGTAAATACCATTCTTGAGTCTGTTTAATTAAACAATGGAGTGAAAGATTTGATAATTTGTTTAATAATTAAAATAAGTAAATAAACGACATAAAAGTAAATAGGAAACAAAGCAGAGGTAGTTCCGGAGCTTGTTGGGAATTTTAATCACATCATAGTCTCATGCATCCAGTTACATATTACATAGAACTATCAATTGATTGCCCGACACCAGTTCTTAACTTGTCATCACTTTCGCGCATGACAAGATCACAGGTTT
>QANU01101648.1:3201-18069 GCA_003254905.1 Nissolia schottii | reverse complement strand
CTAACCTAACTAACTAAGCTTTAAA
Source organism: Nissolia schottii (assembly GCA_003254905.1). NCBI lineage: Eukaryota > Viridiplantae > Streptophyta > Magnoliopsida > Fabales > Fabaceae > Nissolia > Nissolia schottii. The sequence goes on along the minus strand of QANU01101648.1, from coordinate 18,044 downwards.
AGTACAAAATAAATGAAGAAGAATGGTGTTTTTGGTGAAGGGAAAGGGTGGATGAGAGATGCCTTTAAAATGCCTCGTCCTCCCCTATTTATAGGCCAAAATCGTCCATTTTCGCTCAGCGGATTGGAGGGGTCGCTCAGCGATGGTAGGTGATGGCGGCTGCCGACTTCAAAGTCGGTTTCGGGAAGGTTCGGTGGTATCGCTCAGCGATGGGGTAAGATTCGCTCAGCGACCTTAATCTTAAAATGACCCCAACTACAAAGTTGTAGATCTTTCTCTTAGCTTTAAGTAGCAATTTGAACCACCTTAATCCGATATCCGTAGCTCAATTTATTGCGATTTTACTAACTGCTGCGCACAGCGGATTCCTATCCCTTTTTCTCTATGCTTTTTACCACGTCCGCTCAGCGGTTTGAGTGCCATCGCTGAGCGATGTGTGGTTCCTCGCTGAGTGATGCCTCGTCCAGAATCTTCTCTTTTAAGCTCTTTTCCAATTCTGTCCTTTTATTCCATTCTTCAAGGGATTATTCCTTATAAATTATGCTTGCATTCATCTTCAAAATATCCTACAAAATATGCAGAATTCGTTAGATAATTATTTAAAAACATAACAGATAAGTGCCTTTTTGATAAAGCAAATTTGTGTAATTTGGGCACTTATCAACTACTACTTTTCTAGTTTACTTGCTCAAATTAGGGTTAAGGAAATTACGGGCCATTTGAAATTTCTTTGACAAGTACGATAACATAGAAAGTAAACAGCCATGTGAGTAATACGTCGTATAACGGCATAATATAAGGATAAAATAAGTGCGAATACATACTTGTAATCAGAAGATCTGTCGTCGGAACATACACATAGGGGCCCGAAGATACACAATACACTGATACTTTATACATATCTGAGTTATAATACTTCACGTACATAAAATCCACATAGTGCACACATACCACGGATAAAGAAAAAGACTACGCACACGTGTGGTACTTGATGAAAGCTTTTTACCGCAATGGGTTTGTACTCTCGTTAATTTAAAATATCCTTCTTAAAGCTTTCAGATCCTCGAGGGATCCAATTGCAGTAAAGTCGGGTATTATCGTATCCACAGAGATTGTGATTAAAACAACAGTCTTTGATTGATGCTACGTTAAGCTTGTAAAAGATGATTGGTTTGTGTGAGTAGATTTAAAGAAACGATAAAATAAAATATAAAACGATTAATAAACTTAAGTTTAGGCAGGTAGAGAAATATGTTGGGATTTGAGTTGTAATATTACTTTTAATGTAACCAATAATTCAGTTAATATGATCTATGGGTTCATTTGATTTTTATCGCCACCAGTTCTTAACTTAATCATCTTTCTCAAGCATGTTAAGATCACAAGTTCCTTTATTAAGTTGTCAATGTCTTGCACAGACTAAATAAAGTACCTTGAAGTTTAAAGCGGGTGTTAATGCGATTAGTTCTAGGTCTCCAGTTACGGCGGTTAAGAACTAAATGAATTGATCTAGGTCAGATTAAATGATGATAACTTTCGTCCACAACATTTAAACGTTAAATAAAACTTTAAGAATAGCAATATTGAACTTAACTTGGTTTGCAACTTACTTAGGATAGCTTTCACTCAAACAAGTAAGTCTCAAGTTAGGAATCAAAGCACTAAACAAAAGTTAGCATTAGGTGCAAGATCAATCATAAAAACCATAGAACTACATAGAATCATACTCATGAATTAAGACGGATACATAAAAGCAATACAACGCATCAAATCCCAACAAGAAAGAAGTTAGCTATCCATTGTCATGGATAGATTACAACTTACAAGGGTTTAGAGCAATGGTTGGTTGAGAAGGGTGTTGAAATGCCTCCACATGTCCACCACGGTTCACAACCGTTGACAATCCGGCAGCACTTCCGTTTAAGGAAAGCTTCTAAACCCTAATTTCCTACCTAACCCTAGCTTAAGGAAGTATAGGAAATGGAAGAAAATAGGCAAAAATGGTGGTAGAGGAGAGGGTATGAAGGACGGTTCATAATTGCCTCGGCCTCCCCTATTTATAGGCGTTTTTGGGGTTGAACCGCTCAGCGGTTAGTGCACCACCGCTGAGCGGTTTGGTAAAAATTGGCGGCTCGTACGCGGCTTCATTAATGGTGGTGGCGGCTTGAGGTGGCGCCAGGCTGGAGCATTTAATGCGTGGTCAAAGGCAGTGGCCGACGTCAAATCGCTGAGCGCTTAGGCTTGGCCGCTGAGCACTTGTGCTTAATCCGCTGAGCGCTTGTGTCCATCCGCTGAGCGTTTGTGTGTTTGCTTGCAACTTTCTTGCTCTTTTGTCCTCTTTGCCTTTTGATCCATTCTTCTAGGGATTAATCTTCATTATTCTTCTTGTATCCATCTTCCATAATATGTAATAAAACCTACAAAACATAATACTTTATTTAGGTAATTTGTTAAAACATAAATGGATAAGTGCTATTTTAATTAGTAAGAATTACATAAATTAAGCACTTATCAGTACTACGCACTTCGCGTGCGGTACAAGCCTATGTCTACCACTACCATCGGATCCTTGAGTCCTGCCGTCTACTCGTTGTCCTCCTCCCGCTCGGCTGGGTCCTCCTCCTCCTCGTTCGACAAGTCTGTAACTGCTGAGAAGTCTCGCAGAGCAAACCGACGCAGTAAAACTAGCAACACTCTCTTTCTTGCAGTCGTACACTGGCCTCGACCTCGTACTGGGGGAGTGGCAGTAGCGGGATCGGGAACTGGCTCGATCTCTGGCTCTGGCTCCGATGGAGGCACCTCCTCATCTCCGTTAAGGTGGATAGGGTCTCAGCTGCTGCTCCTTGGGCGCTCGTCGATCCAGATCGGCCGCATCAGAGAGGACCCTGGGACTCCGAGTCTCCGTCTGGGGGTCTATCGGGCTCGTTTGGCATGCGGGCAGGAGCGAAAGTACACATCTTGTAACATCCCGTGCTTCTACGAGCCGATAAGTTATCCGGTGACAGCCGAGAACGGCCGGGAAACGCCGAGGGAGCGAGGGAAAGGGAGTTAAACCTCCGAAACCCTGGAAAATTTGAGAAACGGACTAGGTTTAGCTGTTTTGTAACTTTTGGGAGTCGCCGGACGAGTTTTGACTCAAACGGAAATTTCTCGGATACTGAAAAACGTCCGTAGAATTTTTCGGCTCGGCAAAAGAGTCCCTGGTCCCCGAGGAAATTGTTCCGGACCGAAGGGAAAAATAAATGGGTCGCAACGGTATGTCCAAAATATTTTTAGGGCAACCGAGAGTAAGACTTTTCGGACAAAACGCGATCGAATAAAAACGAAGCTAGATAAAGGGAATTAACTTCTGAAGGAAGTTAAGTAATAAATAAATAAATAAATAAATAATAATATAATAATAATAAACATAAACTGAAGTAAAGCTTCAGTAAAAGTAAAGAATGAGAAAAGAAAGAAAAGGAAAATCATTTTACTGTGCGTGGTTATTTATAACTTCGTAACTTATCAGAAGTTACATTTCGTTGGCAACCGAGGGTTTCGTTCCGACACATCTAGAGCTCGTGCCGGAGTCTCCAAAAATTAGCTGAAGCACGCCATCGTGAAGAGGACAATCTCCTCTTCAGAGTCACCGAATCGGAATCCCGATCGGAAGTGGGTAATCCTAAGCCCACTATCTATGTGGTTTAATTTTTATCTGTATATATGTTTAAATGTATATCTGACTAAAGAATTGATTAGTAGTATTTTGGGGGGATATGGGTTTAAAAGGGTTTTGGAAAATATTGCAAAATCAAACGCATAACTGTACTACTTGGAACCCTAGAAACAGTGGAAAAATGAGAACTGGAGTCTCGGGAAGCGATTTTTACATCTATCATTCGAATACTACAGGAATTCAGTTGAATGAAAGCCAAAATGAGCTTTCCTTCAAATCAGTTCCTCAGCAGTCGAATGAGGGCGAATTTTTAGGAATTCAATCGAATGAATACCCTCGTATTCGAATGAAAGTATGCCGAGGGAATTCAGTCGAATGAAAGCCTATTCCAATCGAATGAAAGGACTCCGAGGGATTTCATTCGAATACCACAGCAAGTATTCGAATGAAACCTGGTAGAGTTGGAAGTTTAGTGTTTCTAAGGGATCCAATGAGTAAGGTTAGGCCATATTTATGTATTTGAGCATGCACCATGAGGATGGGATGTCACCTAGGAGTTAGGACAACCCTAGAACACTAGAGGTCAATGACTTAATGTTCAAGAAAGCATAATGGAACTTAGGGAAATACATATATAGTTATATGCTAGGAAGCCCTCTCTTGGCAAAGTCTTACAGACAAGCCCCTCACCAGTTCACAAGTGAATTGGTCGATGTGTTACCTTGCCCGTCCTTACAAGTTTGGATTGGTTAACGAATCAGTCGCCCAAGGGTGGATTGATTTGAAGAGGTTAATGATACTGGAAGGTAGAGGATGGATAGTAAAAGGAGGAAGTAGAGGAAAAAGCGCTAACCCGGCAAGCCGGTACGCGTATGGAGATAGAGAGCTAACCCGGCAAGCCGGTATGCCTATAGAAAAGATGCACTAACCCGGCAAGCCGGTACGTGCCAAAATGGAGAAGTAGGACGCTAACCCAGCAAGCCGGTACGCGTAAGAGATCCCCAAGCCCCCCAAGCATTGAGTATAGAAGTTAGGAAAGTGCAATTATGTGATGATTGAGTAAGTGCATGTGTGGCAATACATGTGTATGTTGCATGTGAATAAGTATATGTATGATTTTAGGTAGGTACGTGCGCATGTGTTAAAATACCTATATATGTATGCATTTTGGGAATTGTATGTATGAGGTATCGTCAAGGGAACGACCCGAGACGAGCAGCTTAATTACAATCGAAAGATAGGAGTCATAAGCATGCAGCCATAGTAAGGAAGACTAGTTCCTATTCACCTAGCTAATTTAGATAAAGTTGTTCAGGGTTTTAGCAAAAGATAATAATCAGTAGGGTTGTAGTATGCATGATCACTTAGAAATCCCCTGAGCGGCCTGGAGGATACTCGAGTAAATGAACCATTAGCAGCCACAGGAGACTCACTGAGGACCTAGAGCTCTCACCCTCACTCGATTATGGATCCAGCTTGCAGCCATGACTTCGCCACCGGCCAAGGATGTTTGGCTATTCACGCGCACACGCATGCGCAACTACCGCACCAATACTCTCTTGGAGACGAGCACTTTCGCGCCTGCACGCCTACCAGACGAGCCTGACCATCCTCCCAGGCAGCGGCTTGGAGCCCCAGGTACTTTGCCGCTGAACCCTATTTGGGTGGACGAGCGTCCAGGGAGCAGCAGCAGGGATCCGATTCGCCTCAACGGCGATGATGAGATGCCTCCTTCGGAGCCAGAGTAGATGCCTACGCCAGCCCCGACGCCAGCTACTGACCCAGGTGCGTATACCCCGACGGTTCGAGCTCGAGGTCACCGGACCATTGCAAGAAAGAGGATACTGACCGCCCGACCACATCGCTTCGTTCCACGCAGCTTCTCGGCGGTGACAGACCTGAGCAGCAGTGAGGAGGAGGAGCCTCTGGAGCGCCTAGGAGACTCTGAGTAGGTGGAGACCAGCCGGACCCGAGTGCAGAGTTAGGGTTTTGTACCGTACACGAAGCGAGTAGTGTCGCTCGTGTACGTAGTTGCTTCTAGTTATTACGTTTGTATGTTTTGCTACTGATGTATGTATATTATTATCCACTGGACAAGATTTTGTATAAGTACTATAATATCATGGTGTGTTATGTATATTCGAGCCCCTATATGTATCTTCTGCCAATCAAGCTCTGCACTACAGGTATGTACTTGTACTCTCTTATCTTTTAGTTATGTCGTTATCCGTTGTATTACTCGCAAGGCTCATTACTTTTCATATACATGTATTTGCAAAGGAAGTTTCAAACTGGCCCATATTTTCAATAACCCTAATTTCAATTGATAAACTAGAACAATAATAGTTCACAGCCCAGCATTCAACTACCTAGCCAGGGAAACCTATGACTTAAGCATAGGCCAACTAGCTAGGATGTTGCACATCTCGAGTAGAGTATCTGTACGGTAGTTGCGCTGGTGCGTGCGAGTAAACAACCATACATCCTTCGCTGGTGGGGAAGTCATCGCTGCAAGCTGGATCCATACACGAGTGGGGGTTAGAACTCTTGGTCCTCAGTGGGGTTCCCTCGCGTCATCTATCGTTCCTTTAGTCGGGTATCCTCCAGGCCGTTCAGGGGATCTCTAGGTGAGCATGCAAACTAAAATCCTATTGATTATTTTCTTTGCTAAAACCCTGAACAACTTTATCTAATTTGTCTACGTGACTGGGGATCTAGTCTTGCTTATCTAGGTTTTCGCGCTTTTTACTGTTACCACATAGCCACATAATAACCACAGATACATGTATGCAAGGTGATCGTGTCCCATGCGTTCCCTTTGAGCCTGGTGACGTGATCGAGCCTCATGCGTTCCCTTCAAGCATGGTGACGTGCAACAATGCCTGCGTTCCCTTCGAGCCTGCTATTGTGCACTATGCATGAGTGTATTATCTTTTCTTTTAACTGGTATCATACACACTCTGGTCGCCTTCCTTTGGGCTAAACCAGGCGAAAATCATATTCTCATTTATTCGTAACCATGTTCTTATGGACTTTTATCTTTCTCATTGGACTCTGGTTCCTACCTTTTATCATTTTTCTTTATTAGGCTTTCATTCCCTCGTAACCTCTAGTGATCTATCCTCATGATGCATGCTTTGTCATGCCACAATAGTTGCATCTGTGCTCATTGGATCCCTTGGAACCATTAAAATCTCAAGTCTGCCAGGAGCCAGGATGCATTCGAATGCCTAGGTATGCATTTGAATGAAATCCCTATGAGTTCTTTCATTCGACTGAAATGGGATTTCATTCGATTGAAATCCTCAGCATTCTTTCATTCGAATACTATGGGATTCATTCGATTGAAATCTTGAAATTTTCGTTCATTCGACTGCAAGGGAATTCAATCGAATGAAGGCTTCCTTTGGCTTTCATTCGACTGAAACCCTCAGGGATTCGAATAAGAGCTGAAAAATCGCTTCCCCGAGACTCCAGTTCTCAATTTTCCACAGAAAACCATTGTTCCTAGGGTTCCAATCAGTACAGTTATACATTTCATTCCACAAATTTTCCCAAAACCCTTTTCACCCTGATTTTCCCAAAAATACTACTTAACATTTTTATAGTCAGAAACATAAAATAACACATATACAGTTAAAAATTAAACCACATAGACAGTGCGCTTAGGATTACCCACATCCGATGGAGATTCCGAATCGGTAGGCTTGAAGGGGAGAATTTCCTCTTCGCGATGGCGTGCTCCTGCGATTTTTTCGGGACTCTAGCACGAAACCTAAATGTGTTGGAATGGGGCGGGTGTTTGTGAAAAAGATGGAAAATAACGTTATATTTTTTGAAACATACGTGGTTATTTATAACTACGCACAGTGAATCTTTTCTTTTTTTTTTTTCCTCTTTCTTTTCCTTCCTTTTCTTTGTTTTGCTGAAGCTCTGCTTCAGTTAATTATTATTATTATTATTATATTATTATTTATTATGTATTATTTATTATTTACTTCCTTCAGAAGTTAATCGAATCCAGTCTGGCTCCGTTTTCGTTCGATCGCGTTTTGTCCGAAACGTCTCACCTTCGGTTGCCCTAAAAGTATTCCGGACATATCGTCGTGATCCATTTAAATGAATAGATAAGTATTTGCCACCAATTTTACTTCTGATATGGACAACTATAAGACAAAACTTTAAAAATAAAAAAGTCAGATATCATTTTTCGGCGATTGAAAATATTACCATTCTTTCTTACATCACAAAGTCCATGGTTATTAAAATTATGAGAGACACAAGAAATTGGACACAAGGATTGACTTATATTCCTTATATAGTTGGAAGATTAGATTAATCTAGATTCTAAGTCATAGCAAATGTATGCCTGTATTTAGGCCTAGAATAAATATATCCCAATTCCAATCATAATTGTTTTAACTTATTCTGCAAAACAATAGTAGCATTAAATTGTTATCAATAATTGTAGATTTTAATTCGCACTCCACCTAGCTAAATCTTAATACGATGTAAGAATGCTACGGTTAAACGAAGATTGGACATGGGTGGACAAGCAACAAAGAGATCACGCAGGTTGAGAAGCATCGCAGATTTCAAGTGAGCAGAGAAGAAACAATAATTGCACTGTGGAACAACAATACTAGAGTCTGTCTTAGGGTAGACAAGCAATAAAAATTGCCTATGCCAAATCGAATAATGGTGACTACACCGAGGTGGAGGGTAAAAAGACATTTCACCATAGAAAAATGATCGTGAACACACTAGTAGGTGAGATGAGATTGAACAAAGATAGCCTGAAGAATGACAGGGTTTAATGGTGATGGCATTATGAGGAACGAGGTTGAGCGGAGACAGTTAGAAGCACGAAGGAGATGGCACATAAGTCACAAAGACTAGAATCGCTCTTATATAGTTGTTATGTTCAAAGGGAAAGCAAATATGAAGGCAGAAATAAATGAAACGCAAATTGAAGTTGAAGCCAAACAATTGGAGTTCACAATTTAAACATTATCCTTCTGATAAATAAGGCACCAAGTGTAAGGTTGTAATTGTCGAAGGAATTTATTAAACCATAAATAGATTTGGGCTATCCACAATCTCGGAATATGGTAGGATTGCACACTAGAAAATGCTCTTAAACAACTTGGGTATCAATGTGAAGTATATTAAACACCGAGCACGTTTCCCTAAACTGATCCTCTTTGATTTGGTACCCCTGTATAAGTTTATAGTATTGGTCAATTTTAATCTTGTTTGTAATATACACTTTACACCTAATGCAAGTCTTATTTATTTCTCCTCCTTTTCTTGAACAACTTGTCCGCATCAGTTCCAATTTACTACATGTATATACCACCCTTTTCTTGTCTTCCACATTTCACTATTTCAATGTTTATTTTATTGCACTAAAAATCGAAAACAAAAAAAAATACTTATAACACAATAAATTATAAGATTCGACATTGACAAGGCATCATATTTTCTTGGCGAAAGAAATAGAAACATACGATTCTCTTGGAGGATGACATATCTATGAATTAACCCGTATAACAACTTTTCTTACACTAACCGAGATTTTGAAGTAAAGTAGAATTGTCAATTATTATTTCTATCACTAAGAGCGAAAGTCCAAGCAAAACACCTAGATTCTAATTAACTAGGAAGAAACACTTTGTTATATGGACAAAATAATAATTCATAAGTCAAATTCAATTTAAATTTGACACGAATCAAATACTATAAAATAAAGATATTTGAAAATATATTATTTATTTATGACAATACAAATCATTAGTTCTAAACTATGATTTACTATCGGGTACCCAAAGACCAAACATTCCTCCTCGACGTCCCCAATATCGCCAGTCTAATGTCACATTGCCTAGGTTTAGGTCCAGGTCAAAATGAGTATTTGACAACTTGTTGCACACATTGATTATTTGAATTAGTTGCTTATCACATTCAGTACACAAATCTTCTTTCTCACATGATTTGTCATTTGACATTTGTTTCAAACATTTTTGTGTTTGAGCAATGATGCACTTCTCCAACACGGAATCGTATCGTTCATGCGGTTTAGGTGCTAACTCATGCCCGTTCAAATAGTTATTATATGTATCCTGTGTATCCTTTACAGAGTGAGTTTGATGACCTTCAAAAGCGTCAACTGTTGCACTCCCAAGTAACATGATTACGAATGTCCACAAATTATGTTTCACCATGCTTTATAGATTGATTCAGTGCAATATAAGATGCACTTCTCACAAATGTTAGAATGCAATTGTTTTGCGCCTTCCTTTTATAATCAATGTGTTCCGAAGTATGCACCTCGGTACAAGCTCTGGATCCTGAGACTCGGGAACGGGATGAATGCTCTAGCTCCGGTATGATTGATCTCTGGACTCGCGATTGCTGTGTGTACCTGCAATTACTCCGACGCTCAAGTAAGCAAGGGTCTAAGGAGTATAGTAAGTGATTATTGGATGATCTGATACCTGGGGGGCGGGCTTATTAAATAGATGAGGCGGTTGAGGAGGTTCCGCGTATCTCGGCGGTGGGGGATATCTCGACCCCGAGCGCTTCGCCCGCGGATACCGGCGTGGCTATATCTTACCTTGGGCAGATAAGATATGAGGAATGGGTTATCTTATCCTGGGCAGTTGAGAGTGGTGACCTCGGGGCGACCTGCCACATGGGCGGTCGGGTCGAGTCCGCGGATATGGGCCAGGGCGTTGGGGCCGCTAGGATGGGCCTTTATGGCCCAGTCCGTAACAGGAGCCCCCCCAGCTCGGAGCGCGGAGCGTAGTGACGGGTCTGAGTTCAATTTCTCGATTCTTCTGGTAGGGTTTCCGCGTATGTCTTTCTGATGTTTACGCGGAGAGGGTGGTTCGCTTGGACGCATGTCTTGATCTGCTTCTTTCTGATGGCGTGACGTTCGGGGATCCTTGACGGGACGCGTCTCCCGTCGCGGGAGATTTGATGCCGTTGATCGCGGACACGTGGCGAAGATGCGGCCGATGGGTACTCGAGGTGAGAGTGAAATGATGGCTTTGGAGGGAAAACGCTTCGGTTTTCGCGCCCCATTAATGCCCCAGTACTTTTTTGCTTTTTGAAATTTACCTCTTCGAAACCGTTTCGTGCGGCGAGGGCATTCCAAGCGTTTTGAAGAACTTCTTTATAACTTCCTCTTCTACATAGTTCTCATTTCTTCTGTCGCTCTGATTTTTAAGCTGTCTCTGCCCATTCGAAGGCGATTTTTCTTCTGAAGTTCGGGAGCTTTTTGGCTTTCTTTGTCGTGTGGAGGAGCGTCTTTCTTCCTCTTCTTCTTTAACTCTGTAAGTGCTTCTAGTCTTTCTCTGCTTCCTATTTTTCTCTGCTTCTGGTTTGCCATCTTGCGAATGCTTTTGTCTTTGCTGTTATTGCTGGGTTGTTCTGCTTAGTTTTTGTAGATCCGATTTGCTGCTTGTCTCTGTTAGAGTGGGGGTTATTTCCTTGATGCTGTTGGTTTGTTGTCGTAGGGATTTAGCTTTCGTTTAGTGAGTTGTTCATGGGGATTTTGTTCTCTGTTTTTATTTTTTGTTTCAGTCTTCTGAGCCTTGGTGATGGGGAGAAAGAGGGACCAACAGGGGGAGAGGAGAGAGCGTCCCCTGAGGGATGCTCATGAGAGGTTGTCTTATGGTTGGATCGACCCGGAGGTTTTTTCTATACCTTCGATGTACGATCCTGGTTCCGGTGAGCACTTGCAGGAGGCGTTGGTGCTGACGGACGGGGGGGATGAGGACCACGAGTACTACGTGGAAGTCGCCTCCGAAGATGAGAGGGTTTGCATGGCGAGGCATACTGATACTCCACACTTTTTGTGGATGTATGAAGTGTTGTTTACGCGGCTGGGGGTCAGGTTACCCTTCACGCCTTTTGAGCGGGAGGTGATGGAGTTGTGCGCTTTCGCTCCAACCCAGCTCCACCCGAACGGATGGGCACTTCTTCGTGCTTTTCAGGTGGTGTGCGACGTGTTTGAGCTCGTGCCGTACGCTAGGACCTTTTTTAGCTTGTACTTGTTGATAAACCCCAAGGGGGCGATGACTCCGGGGGGGCGTACTCGGTACCTGAGTTGGCACACCTTCAAGGGTTACGCGGGGACGAAGGTTTTCACGCGGTGGGAGGAGTCCTACCAGGAGTTTAAATGGAAATATTTCAAGATTTTTGCCACTCCGGGGACCACGGCTTTTTGGGAGGGGGACCAGGATACGGTGGTGGCCATCTCCTGTTACTGGAACAGGAACATTTGTCCCTACCATCCCAAAAACCTTTCCGCGGAGGAGCTAACTCAGCGGGAGTTCTTTCTTGCCCTGTCCAGTGGAGGTCCCTTGAACGTACGGGTGCTCGTTGAGGGGGTGACCGATCCTGTCCGGTCTTATCTAGGTAGAAGTGTTTTGCTTGTTGTGCTTTTACATTGTTATCCTTGGTTTTCTTGTCTTCTTATATTGTTAATCATGTGTTTTTTTTTTGGCAGATTCGAAGCTACGAATGTCGCCTGCTGCCGGGGACAAGCTCGAAAATCTGAAGAGAGCGAAGGCTGCTGTTGCCCGCCGGAAGGCTGCAGAGAGGAAGACCAAGACGGGGCGTGCCCAGGAGACTAGCGCGGAGCCTTCTCCTGTTCCGCGGGTACCTTCTCCTATTCCATCCCCTCCGCGGGTGCCTTCTCCTGCTCCGGCCCCCGTTCATTCGCCTGCTCAGTCGGCGGTCGGGGGTGCCGCGCCTTCACCATCCGTCCAGTCTGTTCCGCGAGACGTTGCCGAGCGGATTTCCGGGTCACTTCCGCGCAAGAGGGCGAGGAGTGTTGAGTCCGACGGGCTGGATGACCGGGCCGCCAGCGCGTTCGCCAGGGCTTATCCAGTGGATATCAACTTTCCGCATTTTTTCAAGCGTAATCTCCTTCATGCAGAGGCCCGCCGTCATCTGGAGGGGGTCTCGGCTAGTGCCGCGATGGCGAAGGGTTTCCGTCTCGTCGGGGAGCTCGCTGGTGTGATGGCGCACGCCTCTGAGCGGATGGCTAGCTCCGAGGAGTTGGAAAACCTTCGCGGAGAGCTGACCTTTGCGCAAGATGAAATTAAAAAACTGAGGGCGCAGCTGGCGGTCTCGGAGGAGAGGGGGAGGACCTTCCAGACCGCTGCGGATGAGAACGCGGCGCTGGTTGCTGAGAAGGTGCGGCTGATGGCTGGCCTGCGGGCGGAGGCTGAGCGCAATGCCAAGGCGGAGCAGGTCGCGCGGACGGAGGCTGAGCGCAACGCCAAGGCGGCGCAGGACGCGCGGGCGGAGCTGAGCAGGACGGCGGCCGAGTTAGAGGACGCAAGGGCTGAGTTAAGTAGGATGCGCGCGGAGGCCGAGAGTGCGCGGAAAGCTCTTGCGGACTCCGAGACTCAATGCGAGGGTTTGCGAGAGGAGGTGGACAACTTGGTGCAGATCTCCGAGGATATGGTGGGCGCTACTTTTGAGACAGTGATGGATCAAGTTAAGCATATCGCGCCGACCATTGATTGGAGCGTCGTATCAACGGAGAAGTTTTATGATCCCAAGGCGGGGGTGATTAGGGATCGGGAGGTCCCCCCGGAGGATCCGGAGGTTCCGCCGGAGGATCGCGAGGCTTCGCAGGAGTGAAAAGATGATTTTTTTTTTGGCTCTGTAATGAATTCCTGATGGATAGTATGAAATGGTTAGTATGAAATAAGAATTTGCCAAGTGTTTGTGCGTAATCCTTTTATTTGTGTTTTGTACAATGTTGTTCTCCAATGTGTGTATCTTGCGATTTGGTGGTGGATTGGTTCCGCGGTTGAGTTTATGCCTTCACCGGTTAAGACCAGTGTGACTTTCCCTTTTTCTCTATGGTTGATACCACAGTTTAGTTTGATTTTACTCTATGGTTAAGACCAGAGTTTAGTTTGGTTTTTACTCTATGGTTAAGACCAGAGTTTTTAGCGTGACGAGATTCCGCGGAGCGTTTAGTTTACTCTATGGTTAAGACCAGAGTTTAATTTGATTTTACTCTATGGTTAAGACCAGATTTTAGTCTGAGCGTGACTGGGTTCCGCGGAGTTAAGCTTTTAGTCAATGGTTAAAGCAGAATTTATGGATGCTGTGGAGAAACTTTTTATTTGATAAAAAGATTGGATACATGAATTTGTACCTTTGAAGAAAAATATTAGAGATAAAATGCGCGGAGGTTCATGGCATTCCATGTCCGCGGTATGTCCCTGCCGTCTAGGGTTGATAACTTGTACGCTCCGTGGGTAAGGCTTTCCTTTATGAGGTACGGCCCTTCCCAGTTCGGGTGAAGTTTTCCTTGTCCTGTTGCTCTGGTGCCGATGTTCGCCCGTCGCATGACTATGTCTCCCAGCTTGAAGACCCGTGGTATGACCTTTGCGTTGTACCGCCGGGATACCTTTGACTTGATGGCTTCCTCCTGTACGCGGGCTTCGTCTCTTTGTTCTTCTATGAGGTCTAGTTCTTCTCGTCTGAGTTGACTGTTGATTTCCGCGGATGAAGCTTGTACCCGCAGACTGCCTTCGTCGATTTCGACTGGGATCACATCTTCCCTGCCGTAGGCTAGGCGGAACGGGGTGTGGGTGGTGGTCGAGTGTGGGGTTGTGCGGTACGCCCACAGGACACTTCCTAGCTCGTCCGCCCAGAGTCCTTTTGCCTCGTCAAGTCGCTTCTTTAGCCCTTTTAGGATAACCTTGTTGGCGGCTTCGGCTTGCCCGTTGGTTTGGGGGTGTTCCACGGACGAGAATCTTTGTTTGATTTTAAAACCTTGTAGGAAGGTGGTGAATTTCCTGTCCGTGAATTGTGTGCCGTTGTCGGAGATGATGACTTCCGGGATGCCGAACCTTGTGAGGATGTTGTTCCATACGAATTTTCGGCATTGGACCGAGGTGATGGAGGCTAAGGGCTCTGCTTCAATCCACTTGGTGAAGTAGTCTACCGCGACGATGAGAAACTTCCTTTGTCCGGTGGCCAGAGGGAATGGGCCGAGGATGTCAATGCCCCATCTTTGGAACGGCCAAGACGCTATCGATGTCGTGAGCTCCGCGGGGGGAGCAATGTGGAGGTGAGCATGTTCTTGGCATTTTCTGCAAGTCTTGACATACTCCGCGCAGTCTTTCTGGAGAGTGGGCCAATAGAATCC
>QANU01101627.1:0-11591 GCA_003254905.1 Nissolia schottii | reverse complement strand
AAATCCTTCCTATACTCCCTTGAAGCTCCTCTAACTAGTCTTACCAGATCACCTCCTTGCATCAGAAACATCTTCCACTGTGTTAACCCTTCCTCCGAACGACTCTCGCTCCACCTTATGGTACTCTTGGGGTAAGGAATTTGGTTGGGGATCCCATTTCCGAAGGACGTGTCCAAAAGGGTATTACTTATTTATTTGGGGGAATTTAAACTTATGGCAAAGGTAAGGGCATTTCTAAACCTATAAAATTTCTACCAGTCTCTTCTCTATCAGGGCTCTACCTATCTTTATGCTTATAGTTCGTTGCCAAGCTTTGTCTGACCTCTATGCCACTTCCTACTTCTTTAGATTAACAAAACTTAGTCTAGGTAATCTATTCGAATTTTAGGTTTCCTAGGGGTTGTCGCTTGCTTTTACTATGTGGAATCCGCTATCTGTTGTGATCTTCCTTAAACTAGTTAGGGTCTCTATTCCATTTTCTCCCTAACTACTGTTCTATATTTAAACGGTACACTCGTCTTGACTACACCATTCTCCTAAACAATCTTATTAGGATACCTAATATAACCGGGTGCTTTTTAAAGATCTCTTAGTTATTCAAAAATTTTATCTTATGCTCAAAGGGTATCATCTTAAATTGGATGTTTTACATAGGTAGTTTATAAAAATTGTTAAGTCAAATTTTCCTTTCAGATGCAAAGGGTACAACTTGCATCATGGGTTGAAGTCAGAAAATAAAAGCTGGAATTGCGCAAGTTGCTGGAATAGGAAGAATCATGAACTAGGTTCAGGTTCTATTGAAAAAGGGATGACATGACTCTTAAAACATGCAACGGAATGAGGAGAGAGAACTATCTCAGATTCTATTCCTTCAAAGGAACGGAGCATTCAACCTTAACCCAAAAACCTTCCATAGGGAAAGTCAAAGATTTGCAGGAGTATGAATTTGAAACGGTGTAAAGGCTCAGGTCTTTTTCCAAAGGATCTCTTGCTGAAGTGAACATATAGGCATAGTGGAGTGTTTTACCGAGGATAGGAACAAAGGATTTTCCAATGAAATTCTTGCTAGACGGAGGGATGCATGTGTATGAGAGTATTTTAATTGGGAGAAGGAACAAAGGGCTTCCCTTGGTTAGGGGTTCATTTTCTGAACAATCCGTCCTCTTTCAACGAGTAACGGTCTCATCGCAGGGAGACACTTAGCAGAAGGCCAAATCCCTCAAGAATAAGATTTACAGAGTCCACTCTGCACTAGCTATCAAGCCCTGAATACACTTAACAAAACACAGAGTTAGCTAGGCTCTATGTTCCTGAAAAACGCAACAATTGAATGAAAGCAAAGTGATAGAGTGCATTATGCCACACTACTCCTTATCTTAAAAGACAAGACTTAGTGCATGGCGAATTGATTCTGAGTATGCACAAGGAACAAGGGCAGATCAGTGTTCCAATACCACTGATTTATCCACTTGGACCTTATACCCAAAGGTGAAATACCTAAACACCGTGCAAGCTGAAATTGAGACATGCTCGGAAGTGCAGATAAGCTCAGTCCTCAGGCTCCATTGGACCAAACTGCTCTAATACCAAATGAAACACCCCTAGCTAACTGTTTACCCGTACGTAGTAAACAATGCTCACTAGGTTGTTTTCTTCTTTGGTTGGGTTACTTTTAGCCCCTACTTTTAGGTTGAAAAATATATTTCTTACTTGAAAATATGGACCATTTTGAAAATTGCTCTGTTACGGTATCAATTTGCAAATTAGGAGCCGTGTGTGAACAAGGAAACATATATATATATATATATATATATACAAAGGCTAATGAACCTGTCACTTAAGGTGGTGACAAGCTGGAGAAATATAAATATATATATATAAGCACAATTCAAGGTCCAACAAATAATTACACCTTGCTTATTAATAATTAATTACACAAACAATTAATAAGAGTCATACATCATAGTACAGAATATTTATCAACCTATTGCTGACGTCTTCACTTGGCTTTGGCCGGGAACTGTCCTGTTGCGGTCGCTCGTCGATCCCTTCGCTTTGCATACCTGGACCCATAAGGAGTGGGGGTGAGAACAGTAGGTTCTCAGTGGGAGTTCCTCGCGGTATCTATCGTTCATTACTCCGTTATCTTCCAGGCCACCCAGGAATACCTCTAAGTGTCATGCATACTAATACCCCTACTGATTATTATCTTTGCCTAGGTCCTGAATGGCTTTATCTACTTTACTAGGTGACTGGGGATCTAGTCTTTCTTATCTAGGTTCTCGTGCTCATTAACTTTACGTTACTGCTAAAGACATAATATTCGTCTCGGGACGCTCCCTTGACGATACATAATGCATAAACATATATAAATACATACATACTTGCATACATACATACATTCATGTCTTTGCTCATACTTGTAAATACGTAGTGCATGGGGGAACTCTGGGGATCTCTTACGCATACCGGCTTACCCGGGTTACCGTCCTTCTTCTTCTTACTCCTTCCACCCATGTAACCGTGGCCTTCGGTTACAACCTCCTTCTATTCCCTATCATGATGACCCGGCAGCGCTTGAACCGGAGTGGTAGCTAACCACGCTAAGCTCATAGGTGGTAATTCATCATCATGATAGGTACTACCACCCCCTTACAGGGATGGCGAGGGACCGGCCCTTTGGCACGATCAGGCGTGGATTCGTTTCTCTTTACTTTAATCTTAGTTCTTTACTTTGAGGTCCCCCGTTTCTTTATTACAGGACTGTTCCTGTTCCCTTTCTTTCATGCCTTTGCCTGGTCTCTTTCTTTCAGGCCTTTGCCTATTCTCTTTCGTTCATATTCAGGTCTCTCTACCTGCGTTTCTCTTACCAATCCATCTTGCTGAATTGGTGAGGGGCGTGTCTGTAAGACGTGCCAAGAGAATAGGGATCTTCCTAATCATATAACTACTGACTCTGGCTAACGCCGTCCGAATCCTTGGTGATCCGTCGCCTCTGCTTTGCTTTATTCCCTAGGGTTCAATTATGCTCTCCGTTTAACTTTAACGTGAACTTCTAATTATCTAAGGTCGTCCTAACTCTTACGACGGCCTTTCCCATGATGCATGCTCATAGTACATAAAGGTATACATAACTATGCATGTTGGATCCCATAGAAATACGAGTTTTCAGTAGGCATTCGAATGACTGGAGCTCTAGCATTCAATTGATTCTTTCATTCGAATTCCACAAGGATGCAATCGATTGAAATCCTGCTCAGGCTTTCATTCGATTGAAAGCTCATGCATTCGACTGAAATCCCTTGGGAATTCATTCGAATCCCACAGTAAAAAAATCGCCCCGAGAGTGAATTCTCCAGGGGTTTGCTCCGCGTAACATTTTCATCTCCACAGTGATCCACTCAGTACAGTTATGGTTTCCAAACATCAAAATCTAACCTCCCTAACTCGTTTCCTATCATTTGTACAAAATAGTTTTTCATTCACATACACACAGATGCATATAATTAATCATCAAATAAACCACATAGACAGTGGGCTTAGAGTTACCCACCTCAAAATAAAATTCGGGATCGATAGAAGTGAAGAGAAAAATATCCTCTTCGCGTAGGCATATTCATCCTATTTTTTTCGGAGTCCGACAGCGCTTCCGCGATGTGCACGAACAGAACCGAAACAGAACAAAATAGAGAAGGAAATGAAGCAGCAAGCTTCGGTTGGCTTGCCTATTTATAGGCAGCCTCCCTTGCCACTGTACTTCATATTTTCACACACACACACATATATATATATATTATCATTATTATTATTGTTATACTTTATTAGTATTATAATTATATTATTATAATTATTACTATACATATACACCCCTCCCCCTATTTCTTGTATATATATATTTATACTATGATTATTATATTTTATTATATATATATATATTGTATATTATATTATATTAATATATGTATATGTGTATATGTTTCTTGTAACAGCAGTGGCCATTCGGCCACTGTTACTACTACTACTACTACTACTACTACTATTATTATTATCATCATCATCATCATCATCATCTTAGAAAATATTTTAGCATATGGATAACTATTAAGGTTTTCTGACCGGTTTTGATCACGTTTGATCGCGTGGGGTCATTATTTGCTCAGGAATGGATGGCCTAAAAATATTTCGGACATACCACCGTGATCTACTAATTTTTCCTGATCATATGAGTATGTCAGGTTAAGGTATTTGTGATATATTACCCGGGGGTAATCTTCACAGATACCTTAGGTACTTACCGAAATCCCGGCTTTCGGCAAAATTTAGCACAGACCTTGCGGCAGCCCGCGAGATCAAGAAACAATTATTTGACTGGCATTTGAAAGAGATAAATTTTCTAAATAATTTTTTCAGTCTAAATAATCGCCTCTAATGTGCTTTAAATTAAGCGGAATTAAGACTTGAGTGAAATCTCCATAAGGGAAAAATTTGGGTTGTTACAGACGCTACCCCAGTTCACTAGCCCAACCAGAAGCGTAAGAGAATCCCCATATTCCCCAAGCATGAGTATATGATGTATGAGTATGTGATGCATGAGTATATGATGAATGAGTATGTGATGCATGAGTATATGATAATGTATGTAAAGCTGTGTAGTCGTCAAGAGAACGCTCGAGATGGCCTATGTATGTACGCGAAGTAAAGATAATGAGCACGAGAACTTAGATAGGAAAGACTAGTTCCCCAGTCACATAGTAAAGTAGATAAAGCCGTTCAGGACTTTAGGCCAGATAATAATCAGTAGAATGTTAGTATGCATGTTCACTGAGAAACACCTGAGCGGCCTGGTTCATAAGTGAGTTAAAAAGGAATCCCCCGACGCCAAGGTAAACCACTGAGGACGAATGTTCTTACCCCCACTCACTTATGCTTCTAGGGGCAGACGTAAGCTATGATAAGCAACAAGAGGATCAGAAAAGAACGGAAGACGAGCCACCGATGACGGACAGACAGATCTCCAAGGCTATGAAGACATGCTTGGCTAGTTGTACGCTAGATGAACTTTTATTATGTATATGAATGACTATGGCATGTATATGTAACTTTATTATAATATTATGTGATTTGTTGTACTCATCTGTGACGGACCATGTATTGATTATATGATTGCTTAGACTAGGGATAATGAATATTCATAAGCTCATGGCTCTATCGTTTGTCTTATATACTTTGATTCACACATGGCTCATATTTCATGAATAAGCACTCAGCAGGAAAAGTTTTAAATTGGTCCATATTTTCCTTAACTCAGTATTTTCGAAAAGTAATAAAGGACTATAAGTATTCCCACCAAGTGATTAACAACCTAGTGAGCATTACGTACTACTCGAGGGTATGCGGTTAGCTAGGGTGTTACAGCTTGCAGGAAAGATGAATCAAGTAAAGAAAAGAACATGAAAGCATGAAAGCAAGAGAAAAGTATGAAAGAAAGAGGAAAGTAAAGAAAGAGTAAAGTATAAAAGAAAGAAAGAAAGAAATATAGTATGTGATGTATGCTTGAATGTGTAACAGCCCGACTTTTTCCTTTCGCTAAAATTTCGCATAATAAATAATTAAGAATATATTAATAAGAAAAGATAAAAGAAAATAAAATAAAAAGTTAAGTATTAATTTTAATCCCTGTAATATTAGTTAAAAATAATAATCTTGCGATCTCGTGGCGTCCGGTGATGTTTGGGTCAATGTTAGGTTATTATTAGAATTTAATCATGACTCAAAGAAGTCTGTAAAATATAATAATATGAAAATAAATTTGAGAATATTTCAACAAAGATTTAAATATTAATAAGAAAAATTAGTAGGTCACAACGGTAGGTCCGAAATATTTTTAGGACTTTCGGACATAAATAGTTAATGAACACCAAGCTTCCATAACCTAAGCTTCCATAGCTATTTCAAGGGTTTTGTTTCCTAGCAAGAACTCAAGCAAGCAAAGCTTAATTTGATCCTTCCTCCATCCTCAAGAAGCTCTTTAGGAAGTGGGTAACTCTAGTTCTTCACCTCTTTGATGGTGGATGATTGTATGTGATTATATGTATGTGTATGTGATTCTTTGATTATATGATCATATATGTTAGAAATGATGCTAAGGGTTAGGAAGATGATTCTGAAGGGTCTTGTGACCTGGATTAGATAGGATTATTATGTATGGAATATGTGTAAAAAGCTCAAGCAGGTTCCATGGAAAAAGGGGTAGGAAATGGGAGAAAACAATGCATTCGGTTTTCAGTTTCGCCCAGTGACCGCTGAGCGGCCTTTAGCGCCGCTGAGCGGAATGCATCAAGAATTTTCAAATGTGAACTCCAGAGCGCTGAGCGGAAGGCGGTTACCGCTGAGCTGTCTGTAGTCCACCGTGGATAAGGATAAGGATGGAAAGATATTTTTCTTAAAGGATAAAGTCGGTGGAGATATTTTGAAAAGTTGCCAGACGACTGAGCGATGGGATTCTTACCGCTGACCGATAAGATTCCTACCGCTGAGTGGACATGTTTTCAGCGTTGAGCGCAAGGAGCTCAGACCGCTGAGCGGACGATAGTTTTGCTGAGCGGCCTGAGACCAGAATGTCTTATGGAACCCCTCTTGAGGCACATAGTCTAAGACTCAATGTTTACCCATGATTTGTACTGAGATATGTGAAGTATATGAAGTATGTGAACATGGGTATGACATGTAATATGTGGCAAAATATGTAGCATTCCATGCATTCATGATAAACCAAGTTTTAAAGGATTAGAAATAACTATGAGATAAGTAAAGATTCTGAAATGAACCATAGGAAACAAGTCATAACATGCTGCAGGTACAGAAAAGTAAGAGATGCTGAAATACTGCTGAAAAATACTGAAAAGGCTAAATGCCAAATGCTGAAAATTCTAAGGTCGTGATCACGAGAGCCAAACCATGATCCCACTTTAGGAGGTCAAAGAGGCATCCTGAATNGCCGAGGGGTCCCGAGGGGGCATACGGCAGGTGGAAGCCCACCGCAGGGGTCAACAGAGGACCACCTGGAGGTGCGAGGTTATTCCGTCATACTAGTGTCAAAAGAGGGCACTATTATGGTGGGAATAACATATATTCCAAAAGCAGGTTTATTCTGTTATGCATGAATATCAAGCATGTTTATTCTGTTATGTGTGAATATCTGAATGTATGATTCTGCTGTTATGTCATTATCGTCAAGAGAACGCTCGAGACGGCTATGTATGTACACGAAATGTTAATAAGCACGAGAACGTAGTAAGTAAGAGTAGTTCCCATATCACCTAGTAAAGTAGATAAAGTCGTTCAGAACTTAGGCCAGATAATAATCAGTAGGATGTTTAGTATGCATATTCACTTAGAAATCTCTGAGCGGCCTGAAATCCGACCTAATATGAGACGAGACTCAAGAACTAAAGTTATTTCCACTGAGAACCTACTGTTCTCATTTCCACTACCTTATGACTTCAGGTATTGGTGATACTTCATACTTTGAGGATGCTGACGAGCCGCCAGCAGAGCCATGAGCAGCCATGATAGTAGATGGACTCAGAGAGCTGGATGTCAGGATTTTTGCCAAGGGCATACTGAGTAGTATTCCTGTAGCCCTTGCATTTTGATATTATGTATTTTGGATTATGCTTATGGTATTTTGGAGTATGTACATGTTATGTGTATCTTACTTATTGTATATACAACTATGTGACTGCTATGATGGACCACATGAATGTATATTGGATGCTTTATTACTATACTGTTATACGCTTTGTTATAGTTGTTCTTTCCAACGCATGGCTCTATTTTAGTAATTATTCAATGCAAATGAAAAGTTCAAAATGGGTCCCTATTTTTTAAGCAACTATTTTCGAAAGATAACAAGGGACTAAGGTATTCCGACCAGGTAGAAAACAACCTAGTGAGCATTGTTTACTGTGTACGGGTAAATAGTTAGCTAGGGTGTTCCATTTGGTATCAGAGCAACTTGGTCCAAAAGAGCCTGAGGACTGAGCTGCACTATGCTTTCGAGCATGATTACGGTGTATGTTCCAGCTAAGTGGTATGTTCTAAGTTTCCGTGTACTTGCCTCTCTTGAGACTGATCACCTCGAAACTGTGCAGGTACTACATATTAGACATGCCGCCCTGCAGGGATAATACACAGCGCACCCCGAAATCTGCAGAGCTTGCAGATGTTCTCAGGGAGATGGCCCAGGCTACCGCACTGATGGCAGCTCTAATGCTCAACGCAATGCTCCCAAGACAGCTCAGGAGATCGAGACCCTAAAGTATCGGGATTTCTCGTGAGTGAATCCACCAGTGTTTGAATGCGTGATGGAACCTGAACTGGTCCATGGTTGGATCAGAAAGCTGGAGTAGATTTTTGAAGATATTCCATGTACTGAGCAACAGAAGGTTAAGTTTGCTTCCAGAAAGCTGGATAAGTACTTTCCACAGGAGCTGCAAGAGAGAAATGAGGCAGAGTTTTTGGAGCTCAAGCAGGCAGCTATGACTGTGGCAGAATATACAGCAAATTTTGAGAAGCTTTGCAGGTATTCGCCAACGTACAGGTTGCACCCTAATGAAGGTTGGAAATGTGCAAAGTACCAGCGAGGGCTGAAGCCAGAGTTGAGGGTATTTTTGAATGTGGCTGGTGTACAAGATTATGCCACCTTGGTTAACACTTGTCTGGCTCAGGAAGAGGCCAATAGAGATTTAGCTCAGGTGCGTAATGAGAGGTTCAAGAGGAGGTTTGATGAGGTTGGCAGTTCCCAAGCAGAGCAGAGGAAGAGGGGACCTTTTCAGGCATCAGTTGCAGGAAGAGGCAGAGGTCAATATCCGTCGAGGCCACAGCAAGGAATGGGGAGAGCCCAGAGTCAACCCCGATCAGGACCATTGGGAGCAGGATCCCCAGCAGTGAGACCTCCACCATCAGGTACTCCGAGTTGTAGCATGCCGGAGGCTCAGCAGCGAGCCGATCCCCACACCCCCTGTCCGAAATGTGGCAGAAGACATTCTGGAGAATGCCTAGCAGGTCAAGGAGTTTGTTTCAGATGTGGAAAGACAGGTCATTTTGTGAGGGACTGCCCAGTAGCTCCGCCGTCCAGCCTGCGTCAGGGGAGAGTGTTCACCATGGCAGCTGAAGAAGCTAAAGAGGCAGGCGGTCTGATTTTGGGTAAGTGTGTGCTTAATGGCAGGACTTTGATTGTATTGTATGATTCTGGAGCGTCACACTCCTTTATATCCTACTATAGTGTGGAGGAGCTGAATTTATCTCCTACGACACTGCCATATACGCTTGCTGTATCTACACCTACTGCACCGCTAGTTAAGACTTGTCAAGTATGTCTGCGATGTTCTTTTCAGCTGCAGGAAAGAGAGTTCGTGGCTGATTTAATCTGTCTTCCCCTAGTAGGACTGGATGTGATACTAGGGATGGATTGGTTGAATGCCAAGCAGGTGGTTCTTGACTGGGCCAAGAAGCTTATTACTTTTCCCTCTACAGCTACCAGCTCAGTAGCTTCAGAGGAGGAGTTGCCGATTCTCTATTGTTGTCAGTTAAGGGATCAAGGGTATGTTTTCTTTGCATCGTTGGAGGTAGTAGTTGCAAAACGGGAAGTCAAGGATATTCCTGTAGTCCAGGACTACCCAGATGTTTTCCCTGATGACTGATAAGTCAATTTTATACCTTAAGTTATTACTCTATAAGTGAGCAAATGCATACTAAAATGTGTAGGTTTAATACTTAATCAATACGTTTTTACACATTGTCCTCTTTTGAGAGAAATTAAGGAAAACGGCAAAATAAGGTATTAATTCTCTTCGAATGTAATATTTCTTTTGTAGTTTTTCTATTTTGAATTATAGGGAATGAATGTCTAGGAGGATCAATGAAGATGTGAAGAGAAGATTTGGACCAATGAATGCAAGATTAAATTCAAATCCGACAAGATTTGGTTAAAAGATGAGCTGAAGAAATTCTGACACCGACTTTGCCATTGATTTTGAGCCATGATAGAGATTGAATCACGCAACTAAAAGGTTGTAGCTCTATCTCTTAGCTGTAAGTGGCAATTTGAATCACCTCAATCAGAGGTCTGTAGCTGGAGATATCGCAGTTTTACTGACTGCTGCGCAAGTCAGTCCGCTGAGCGGCCACTGAGCGCCTAGACTCCAGAAACTTCGCCAGCTGGCGCCAGCTAGCAACCGCGTCCGCCAACCAAGGTTGACTCCACCGTTGAGCGGTGGCACCAACCCGCTGAGCCGTACCGAGGAGCCTTGGCCTATAAATAGGTGGCCAAGGCACTCCTTTTGGGCATCAATTCCTTTCCATTCTCTTCCACCCCTCCCCAAGGCCTCCTAGGCCTAAGAACCCTTCTTTTCCTTCCATATTCTTCACTTTTTCCATTTTATTTCAAAGCATTTAGGCTATGTTAAAGTGCTTTGTTTTCTTTAAAGCTTTGTAACAAAGTGCTGCCGAATTAATTCCAGGTTCTATAGTTTCATTTCTTCTTGCCATCTACTCTTTCATTTTCTTTTTTTACTCTTTCTTGCTTTACAATTGCTTTAATCTTCCATTGCTATTTACATCCTTCCATCTCTTTATTTACTTCTTTGTTTCTCTTTATTTACGTTAAGTTTATTTACTCTTTCCATTTCCTTTTCCTTTACTTTTATCTTTCATTCACCTCTTTCTATTTTCCTTTACTCTTGCCTTATTATTTACTTTTCCTATTGTCATTTAATTTTCCTTTCTCTTTATCTACTCTTTCTTTCTTTTTATTTAATTTGAGTTTTAATCCTCCAACCATGAAGGAATAATTTCTTAATATCTTACATGTGGTAACTCAAGATAAAGATTAAATTGAGGTCTTGCGCTTAAAGAATATTCATGTCTCGTTCCACCTTAACTAATGATATAGCGATTGCATGTTATAAGTTAAGGCTAAATCTAAGTTAATGAATCTTGACGATTGTATGATTTATTTAAACTATGATTAAGGAACCTTTGGAGAACTAATCAGATCTGATTAGGTTGTGCAATTGGTACTTAATTAATATGGGTTTTAATGCTGAGATCTTGGTTTTAATACCTATATTAACAAATGCTTAAGGAATTGACGATCGTAGTTTCTTAAGTAAATTGCATATTAGTTAGAGATCTCAACTAATAAACAACATCTCCTTTCATGAATAATTAACTAAGAACCGATGAGAATTAATCCTTAATCTTGAAACGCCGTATGCAGGATATTGCCTTTATCATTATTGTCTTACTTTCGTTTTATTTTCTTTCAAGTAATCAACAAACAAAACCCCCCCGATTTACTTAACTATTGATTTGGTTCTAAATTGCTTCCTTGAGAGACGACCAAGGTTAACCTCCTTTACTACGTTCTCAGGGTTTACTTGGTTTATAAATTATTATTTGATCGCGCACTGAAATCTAACGACGTTTTAGTGAGTCGTCAAATTTGGCGCCGTTGCCGGGGAAGTAATTTAGCCAAACTCTTTTCTCCTCTCTCTATTTCTTTTTCCTTTTTGTTTAATTTTGTCCCT
>QANU01101609.1:56333-148611 GCA_003254905.1 Nissolia schottii | reverse complement strand
CATTTTTATCTCATCTTTTCTTTATTAACATGTTCCAAATTATTTATTAAGCTGAATTTTGGTAGAGGGAAAACTTGGGTTGTTACATTAATGTTCCCAAGGTCCCACATCGGTTGGGGAGGAGAACGAAGCATGCCTTATAAGGGTGTGGATACCTCCCCTTAGCAGACGCGTTTTCCGAGCTATAACGGTCGGCCGCTCTGGTCCGGGAGAACAAATCCGTGAGGGGGTAAGCCCCAAAGCGGACAATATCTGCTAGCAGGTAAGCCGGGCTGTTACAGATGGTATCAGAGCCGGGGCCCGGGCCGGTGTGCCTGCCGGGGGCGGCAGGAGCCCTCCAAGGGGGGTGGGATGTTCCCAAGGTCCCACATCGGTTGGGGAGGAGAACGAAGCATGCCTTATAAGGGTGTGGATACCTCTCCCTAGTAGACGCGTTTTCCGGGCTATAACGGTCGGCCGCTCTGGTCCGGGAGAACAAATCCGTGAGGGGGTAAGCCCCAAAGCGGACAATATCTGCTAGCGGGTAAGCCGGGCTGTTACAGATGATGTTCCCAAGGTCCCACATCGGTTGGGGAGGTGAACGAAGCATGCCTTATAAGGGTGTGGATACCTCCCCTTAGCAGACGCGTTTTCCGGGCTATAACGGTCGGCCACTCTGGTCCGGGAGAACAAATCCGTGAGGGGGTAAGCCCCAAAGCGGACAATATCTGCTAGCGGGTAAGCCGGGCTGTTACACTAGTAAAAGTTCTAGTCTCACATTGGTTAGATCACAAACCTTTTAAGTGTTTATATATCTTTAATAGTTGTTGTATTGGTAAAAAGAGTTGAGAATGAAGTTGGGCTTAAGCGCACGAGTCCAAGCCATTTGGGCTCTACGAAGTGCAAATCGACGAATTCCCCACATGCGCGCATGACAAAGAGCGTCTAGGACTTTTTGCAAAAATTATTTTTTGGACTTTCGGTGCTTATCTAAGAACCCATATTTTTTATTAAAATTTCCTTCCACCACCGTTTATATAACTACAATACCTTGTTGAAATAAATTATGAAATTTTAATTTGGACTCCATTAAATTCACTGACCAGATTAGCAGATTCGCGTTAAATTCGCCACCCGGTCTGGCGAATTCGTGTTAAATTCGCCACGCCTATTGCTGAGTTTGTATGAAATTCGCCAAGCCCGTTGGCGAATTCAACGCAAATTCGCCAGCCTTGTTGGCTAATCCAGGGGGAATTCGCCTCCCTGGTTGGCGAATCCTGCGTGGCATGTCACGTCAGCCCAAACCGTGGTAGTTTGGAAAATAGTTTGAAAACGAGGGTAATTTGATAAATAGTTTCAACAGTAAGGGCAAAAGAGTAAAAAACTCTTAAATTTGTCATTAAAATTTTATAATTCAGTGCAAAGGAAGGAAATATTAAAGTAAAGATGTAAAACTTATAAGAAAGTTTATAGAGTGAGATAAAATTTTTAGCTAGTTAAAATTTAAATGAGTAAAAAAAATTGAATTTGTCGAAAGTAAAAGGTGGGACCAAGAAGTTAATAGCCTACATTACATATAAAACCATTAAGCTACTACAATTTGTATGTCATTGATGTACATAAAATAATATATATATATATATATATATATATATATGGGGAGAGAGAGAGAGAGAGGGATTTTGTGGTGGGGGGTTGTAAGTTGTTTCAATTTAAATGCATGAATTAAATTGAAATAAATCAATGCGTGAACTGAATTGAAGTAAATCACATTATGATTTTACAAACTTTTGACTTTTAAAATATTAAATTGGTAGCAATAGGTAGTAAAAGGTAGCAGGAAACGATTTTTTTATTAAAAAAAATGTGACTTCATAGAAATTTAATGTTGTTAAATTTTTTTATAAAAAAATTTGTTAGCTCACAAGTCAACCCACCAACCTTTGAATATCTTAAAAAATGGGGCAAAAATATATTTTTAGCTCGGCTCAACCCAGCTCATTTAAATACAGATTATGTGTTGTTGGCTCGGGATGGTCGACTCAACTCGTTTGCTATCCTTACCCCATACTTTGAAGAAATGAAATCTGCCGGGAATTGATTTTGGGTTTTCATTTTGTGGATTTTTGTCTCAGGTCCATTGAAAGAAGGGCCTATATTCGATTAATCTCAACAGCTCTTGTTGGGCCTGAAGACGGTTTATCCAATTCATGGCCCCATAGAACTAGCTAAAGTCAATTCAGACCTAGTACAGATGAGGTGGGCTGGGCTGTTTATTTTTTCTCCAGCATTCAGTGTTGCAGGACTATCGATTTTTTTTGTTTTTTGACATATAATATTTTTTATTAATCAGGGTTGGTAAGAACTGTATATAAAATCAAGGTGCAGAACAATTCGAGCACCTAGTGCCAACAATAATAAAAACAGAATCTCAACTAACAAATTATAGAGAATAAAATATACTTAATGTGTATGCTCAACTGCTCAAATGTACCATACATATATGAACGCCTATAATCCGCCAAAGAATAATGGGTTAGGAATCATCAATTTTTTTTGGCAAGAGTTAGGAATCATTAGTTTAGTTGGAACAAATTATACATTTGTTTTAAGTTGATCCATCGCTTTTAACATTTTTCTTTCCTTCCTTTTTTTTTAATTTCTGAATGACCAACGTTGCGACAGCTGCATATCATAACAAGCAGGGTCCGAAGTTTCCTTGTTTTGGTGATAATTTAAGTAACGAAGCAGGTAAGTTCCAAAACGAAAGCTAAATGTGACCTAATACACCTAATCATCCTTCACCTAAAGTCCAATTAGTAACCATATACATATAATAAGAAAATAATAGTCTTACATGTTGACATTTTTTTTTTTGGTTTATTCGGTTGAATAAATATGAGAAAAAGGGTGGGTGAAGGTGAAGTAGTGATTATGATTAGAGATCTTGCACGCACCCTTAGCTTTAAAGCCAAGCAACATTTATAACCTCCATAGGAAGTGCTCCTCTCCTAGCATCAACACTATCTTAGGATCATGCATGACCCAACCATACTTCTTCATCACACCCTTCTACATTCGTAGCTGTCGTAATTATCTCTCTTTTATTTTTCTCATTTTTTGTTAGTGCCATGCATGTCAACAGTATTTTTTCTTTGCCTTGAGTTCAAGTCTTAGGCATGAAGTAATCTCTATTACACTTATGATGATGTAGGACGAGTATTATCTGCTATAAAATCTCAAATATTCAAACAAAATCGTCTACCTTGAAAAGATATACATTTAAGTTCAATCAATTTTTCTTTCTTACACAGCCAACAATACCAACATGATAGATAAGTTTTAATAGAAAAATGTTATTTATATTTATTTAAGTATGATACACTTTGCTAAGACAGATGTATTTATCATTAGATAAAATTTATTTCAGATGTGAATTCCATTGAAATCACAATGAATGGTGAATGTTTGTCAGCATAATGTCACACACTTAAATGAGTTTAAATAATAAAACTCATGAAATTAGAATCAACCTCTATATCTAATATATATATATATATATATATATATATATATATAAATAATTTTTCCTTCAGTACTTAGGTTTTTATGAAGGTATCGATACCTCTTTGTATTTGAATGATTGTGATTCAATAAAAAATTTAAAACAATAAACAATTTGAGTTAATGGGATATATGGCAAAATCTGAGATGCTATGATATCAATATCCTTAAATTTTATAGAGTACCAAAGTAAACCCATATATATCTATAGACACACACAAGGGTTCTAAGTTATCGCGATAGCTAAGCCAACGCCAAGTACAAAATGCACCACTTGTACACATAAAAGTAACAATAGGAATTCCTAGGAAATTTCTGCCATATTATATTAGTAGCTTGATGGTCTTCCAACATTACTTCTTTACCTATACATAAGTTAACAAAATTAATTGTAGAATTAAGGTGCATGGAAGGCAAGTAGGCTGTTGGACTAAAGACTGTGATGATCATGACAGCTTAGCTAGCACACGCCACCTCACCTCAATTTGGCGTTTGTCTAATCAATTAAGAGAGAGAATGAGTGACAAAGTGGTGGCAAAATGTAGTAAAACTATCTGAAATTATGTATATTCAAATTACTTGATGTGCGAATTAAATATTTTTCATAAAAATAAAAAGCGCAGAGAAAGAAAAGAGATTTAAACATATATTTTTCAATCAACATTGTTGGCAGTATTGTTTTTTAGTAATGTTACACGTACACCATAAAATGTGTTACCGTACTGCTACCCATAGATTAAATACGTCTGACCCCACTATCAAACTCTCCAACCATAAATCTCGCACACGATCTCCACTTTCCCCTTAAAAGCATGTGCACACGCAATTCACATAACTGTTCGTGCTTCTTTGTTTTCATTCATGCATAAATATGATAAAGTGAATGAGTCGTCCACAAACTTTTAACATGTTAGTGCACAAACATATATAACATGCTTGCACAAACATATGACTCAATTTATGCAACTTATTCACTTTTTTTTCGATGATTAATCCAAAAGCACAACAAAGTGCAAAACAAAATGAACAATAGTACAACAAGAGAAAACACAACCCACCCCAACCCACCAAACAGACCAACAAGTTAGGAAAAAGCCTAATTAAAACCTTCCTAGCGAAACCCAATAGGACAAAGCCCTTGCTTTTTAAGGGAGGAAAAAGAGTACCCAAATCTAACTTATTAAGGGTCTAAAATAAAAGGCAAAATAACTAACAATCTCCATAACATATCTAACATGTTTTTCTAGAAAGACGACTATAGGAGATCTACATGCATATAGGTACCAAAAGCACTGATAATATGAAAGCAGACCATACTCAAGGCAGTAAGAGTGCATGATCCCTACCAAAAACCATAATGGCCTCTATAAGAAGCTCACTTGCTACATCCGTCATGGATTTCACTTACACATCCCCTCTGCTATCATACTTCCAAATAGCTTTAACCACGACGGTCGCATTGAGCTTTGCACTAAGGGCACATTCTAAAGATCATTTAACAAAACGTTTTCCCATTGTAACATCTGCCTTCTCCATGCAACTTATTCACTTAAGATGAGTGGGGATTGCACAAACATTTATAACATGGGAGCACAAACTTACTCTATAGGCAATTGAGGTGAAAGAAAAATGCATAAAATTTTAACATGTTAGTGCACAAACATATACAACATGCGTGCACAAACATAATAAAGTGAATGAGTCATGCACAAACTTTTAACATGTTAGTGCACAAACATGTATAACATGCTTGCACAAACATATGACTCAATTTATGCAACTTATTCAATTAAGATAAGTGGAGATTGCACAATCATTTACAACATGGGTGCACAAACTTAATGTGTGCAACTGAGGTGAGAGAAAAATGCACAAACATGTATAACATGCACACAAACATATGACTCAATTTATGCGACTTAGTTTGTGGACAATTTAAATGAAATAGGAGTGCACAAACTTTTATCATTTTAGTGCACAAACATTTACACCATACCTACTCAAACATGTGACACATTAAACATATATTATTCTGCGAACAATTGCAGTGGATTGCCACTGCACAAACTTTTACTAGTATACTGCACAAACTTTTATTACAGTAGTGCACAAACTTTTAAAATAGAAAGTGAGCAATTAAATGGAAACTAATCTGTGAGCAATTAAAGGAAACTTCTAAAACAAAAGTATACAAACTTTTAACATGTCATTGCACAAACATTAACACCTAGCGTGCACAAACAAAATTATTCTGAGAGTAATTTCTAATGAAAACCTAATGATCATTCACATAAAGCATACTCAAACAAAGTTTTAAAGAGTTATACCTCATTTTTGCGATTAGTTTGATCAGTAGATTCAATCGACGAGTTTGGATCTCAAATTAGATAAGAGTTATGTCTAAAACGATGAATGAGAGGAGATATATGATGATGAATAACGATGATAATGCAGAAAGCAAACACAAATGATGAAAAGTATGAGCAATCAATTAATGTTGATGAAGAAAATGAAACTGGCATGCTCTAGAACAACTTGTTACGATGGAGTTGAGAGACGATGGAGTTGGGGGTTTTACGAAGGACTTGAGAGCTGCGTTGGAGTGAGTGCCAATCACGCGAGTTTTACGGTTTTCCAAATTTGCATTTCAAAAATTACATTGGTAACAATGAAATTTAAACTTAGAATCTCATGTATATTATACAAACTCCTTATCATTAGACCAATTCTACCTTTATAATTATTGGTAGCAATATTTATAAAGATAGAATCATCGAAATAACCTACAATGTTACGTAATGACAATTCAAGATTATTTTAAAGTGAAATTGAAATTAACCTAAAAAATTTAAATAATTAACAGTTTAGAATGTAAAAGATAGGATTAAACTTCTCTAAATTATAAAATTTTAAACTATATTACTCAAAGAAATTTATATTCAAGATGTTTTAAGTACGTGATTACTTCTTCCACAAGAATATGATTATCTATTTTATATATATATATATGTATACATATATATATATATATATATGTATACATGCATATGAGTCAATACCCACTTTTGAAGGGTTTTTTCCCCACCTTAATAGTGGTTGACCACTATTTTCATAGTGATAGTAATTTGACGTGTCAACATTTAGTACCCGACTTTTGCCCAAAATGAATAGAATTCTTCAGCGCCTTCTAAGCAAAGTAAAATAAGTGTAGTCTATCTTTACAAATATTTTCGTTTTAATTTATTTTCATTATATTTTATCCTCGTTTCCATTCTTTACTTGAAAACCTCTCGAGTCTCATTAAAAGGTTTTTTATTATTATTATTATTATACCTATACATTACTCTTCCTCTTTTATAATAAGTGTCAATTTTTTATTTTTAAGTTTATTTTTAATAAAATGTATCTAAATACAAATTATAAAAACGAGAGAATAATAACACTCACCAACCTTTGTAAAGTACTTACATGCCTTAGTTATAACCTATCAAAGTGTGTACACACACACACACACACTCTCTTAATCATGTTTCTCTTGAAGGATATAGAATAACTAGTGGCCTTTTGAAGGAGTGATAAATAACTTAAGCCTCTGTAATTGAGAAGTAATTTCTTCTAACTATAAATCATAAGTAAAAGAGTTCTGTATTTAAAATTCAACAATATGTTTATAAAACGAAACACAAAATCACTTACCAAAATCAAGTACCAAACAGTATACATTAGTACTAGGTACTTAATTTTCTTTTCTTCTTTTTTTACGTGTACTAAGTACTTAATTTTGAAAAGTCGCGCAAAATATTATTAGTAACGTGATATATAGTCATAATGGTTGACTGTACAAAAAAAGAACAATAAAAATAAGAGAAGTATAGTTACTTTGTTGATATTTTTTCAACCCATGTTTTAATAAGATGACAAGACTTTTGAGCAAAAATCACATAATCAATTCTGAAACATAATATTTAAAGGTCAAAAGTAATTATCCTCCTTTTATTTTTTATTTTTGTTACCCATGTTTTAAATGGAAAAACAAATTTTTTTTCACTTGTGAGGTTGAAGACTTTTGATCAGACTTTTATTGCAGAATATTTAATCACATAGTTTATCTTGCTTAAAAATATAAAATATAAGAAATTTTATATAGTTTAAATCAGCGTGAACAAAATAAGATTGTCAAAGACTCTAAATTTCTAATACCCTTAAAGAATCAAGAGTTACAAGACAAATCTAAGGAATCTTTCTATAGCTTCTAGAATAATAATAATAATAATAATAATAATAAGGGTAGAGTTTTTGACACCAAGTTTGATGTAGTCCTCTCACAAACATCATGGAGCACACTCACAGCAATTAATAGGTAAGTGTGGATCTTATGTTATTCGTAAAGAGTGGTTGGGTGATTACACCAAACTTAGTGTCAAAGAGTATTTTGTAATAATAAACATATCCTTTTGAAACAATGTTAAACAAGCTTCTCATATTTTTTATTATTATTTATTATTATTTATTATTATTATTATTATTATTAATAAAATAATGATCATCCTCTTGCTTGTCCTCTCTACACCCAATCATTGTCATTTTTCCTTTCTCTACTGGTGTGCTTAATAATTTCAATTTCCCCTAACTTTGACATTCATATAATTTTAGACGGCAGAAATTGATTCCTTCGGTCTATATTCTGATATATTCATTTTAAAAAAGATATAGTTTGCTATATTAATAGAAATAATAGCAAGAGAAGCAAAGAGAAGAAGAAGAAATTAGAAAGCAGGTTGGGTTTTGGTGTGTGTGTGTGAGGTGCATGCAAAATGAAGGCACCAATATTATCAACCTCTTCTTCTTCCTCTCTTTTGAGTTTGAGAGCCAATAAGGCTCGCCTCTCTCCTTATTACCTCTTCACCCTCTTAGTTTTCATCTTCTTCGTTGCCATTCTCTATGGAGAAGATTTCATGTGCATCTTTGGTCAACAGCTCCAACTCTACTCCGATCCTGCTCCGGCCACATTCTTCTCCTCCTCCTCCTCTTCCGGTGAGTTGACTTATCCTATTTTCATCAATTCCTACAGTTGATCATCTCAATTATTCACCATGCCATATTCAAACATTTATGCTACACACTCTTATCTTTTGTGTTTTTGGTTTTTGATTTAAAAGGGCATGCTCTTAAAAAGTCTGAAAGCATGCTCTAATACTATCAGAATAATCAGTGTCAAAGATACCTAAACTTTCCATATAAAAAAAAGAAATTATAGCAAAGATTTTAATATATAATAAATTCTAGTAGGAGAAACATACATGTATAAATGTATAAAGAGTTAAACTATTTGAACAATCATACACTTTACAAATGTGATTCTTGGTTGTTCACACTATTTATTTGTTGATAATGATATATCATTTCTCTCATCTAAAATAATATTTTCTTCTGATTTTTGTTGTTTTGTGTGACGTGACGTTGTCATTAAGCTGAAATTGGTTTTGTTGGTTTGAATGTATGGAAAATTAAGGGAAGGTGAAGAGGCCCAAGAAGCTGCCGTTTGCGGTGGGGAAGACGGAGGAAGGTTGCGACGTGTTCAGCGGCCGGTGGGTTTGGGACGAGACTCGGCCGCTGTACGAGGAGTCCGACTGTCCATACATACAGCCGCAGCTGACATGTCTAGAACACGGCCGCCCCGACACGGACTACCGCCACTGGCGCTGGCAGCCTCACGGTTGCGACCTCCCCAAGTAATCATTCATTCCTTCTCGTTTCATTTACTTTTCACATAAATGTGTGTGTCACAAAATTAAAATTTAAGGTTGGAAAAAGCTGGCCTAAATTTCGGGTCAAAAGGTATGCTTCCAAGCTAATCTAACTTAGGAAATTCTAATATCACAACGTGCTCTCCAAATGTGACACATAAAAAAATGTGACACTTAATTTGGTCTCTCTTAATTGCATGTTCTATGGGACTAAAATATATATTAATTTGCAACTTGAATGTTTAAGGATCTCAAATGGTGAAGTCCTGAGTAGTGAGTATATAATTTGGAGGAATTTTGTCATAAAATAAAATCGATTATTTAATTTGTAGAGTTTTCCGGTGAGGAGGATGGTGCACATGGAGGCACCTCTAGGACTGTGAGAATGGTATAATTTCATATGTTATTATCAGTGTTATTATGATGTCAAATTGCCAGCAGTCATTGTTATAATATTATGCAGAATGCAAGATAGTTAAGAATAGAGTGCATATGTTTGGTGTGGGTTTGGTTTGACATTTATCTAAATGCGAAACCAATAGTATTACATAGCGGAAGCTGGACACGGTTGTTGACAGGAAATTGGGTTCGCGTTGGAAACATTGTAAGCTGTCCTGTATTATTTGGGTTCTATTTGAAAGTGGTGTGGTGATCATGGAAAAAAAAATAAAAATACTACATGTACACCCAATTTCATACACATACACTATTAATAATGCACAAACTTTATTCTCACGAGTGCACAAACATTACAAACTTGTAAATGATACTCTCACCTATATTTAATTAAGTGCACAAACATTACATGAGTTAAAACACAAACTTTATGTATATAAGTACTAGGTTTATGTATGGTGTATGATTTTTGGTGTACGTGTGTAGCAGAACTCAAAAAAAAAAAAACACACACACACCCTTCATTAATTATTATTTTAAGATTTGAGTCAAAATTTGAAAGCAAAAATTATGGGAATTGGGTTTTACAGGGGTGAGGGAGCCAAAACTGCAAAGATTTAAACTAAGAGTTAAGTGAGAAAAGTAAAAATAAGTTAAACGTCACATCTTAACATTTTTTTTTTAAGAAATTAAAATTAAGAGTCTTCATACACATATTTTTCACTTAATTCAAACTTAATTTTTTAAACCCAACGTGTATATTATGTGTCTATGCCATTTTTCTTAAATAATAATAATAATAATAATAATAATAATAATAATAATAATTATTATTATTATTATTATTATTATTATTATTATTATTATTATTATTCTTATTATTATTCACTCGGTCCAAACTTTCTTACATATATTATTGTTGTTGATAGATACTGAAATGGCTATATCCTTTGAATGAAATTGTTAGGATCTCTCTAGGTGTTGAATGATTTAATTGGGCGAGTCTTTGACTAAGAGTTTTTAATAAAAGTAATTTATGAGACGCTTAACAAACCAACCTATCCTCTTCTATTAGACCGCTTTATCAGATCAAAATCATGCTGTCCACAATCCAGACGAACATGACAAAAACAAAATCCAATGGAGACGAAAATTTCATTTTCGTAATAAATTTTTTATGGACCAGAAAAAAAAAATCATATATTTGGGCCCTTGAATTTGAGCTATGTAAATTTTTTTTAAAAAATGTTTCTATTCGATGAGAAACAAAAGAGCATGGCCCAGCTATGTAAGTTAACGACCCAAATAAAAACGACTATGTAAGTTTCAGCTAAACAGATACATTGGGAGGGGGAAAAAAGAAGGAAAAAATAAATTTTACAAGACAAATGGTAAAGTACATTAATCTTTCTTAAATTTTTTTTATGAGAAAGAAACATTTTCATTCATAAAAAAGGCTAATAACACTTAAAAGTTAAAAATGATACGTTAGAATTATCTTTAATAAGATGTAAATACACTAAGCATTTTAAAATAACGAAAAATCTGTAGTTTTGCTTCTTATCTAAAACTATTGATGTCTAAACATTTTTTACATCAGAAACTAATACAATAATTATTGTAGCATTTTTTTTTCAACGAAAAACAAGAAAGAAGACTACACCCTCTCATATAGGACCGTCATATAGTCATTCTGAAGGGGCAACTGGGGCCAGAGGGGGCTCCTCTAGAATACTAAACTTTCATCACGTATAGCCTCAACTTTAACTATAAAATTCGCACAATTAAGATGATCTTCGCAAAGAGTATGAACTAAAGAAATGTCTCAATGATAAGCCGCCTCATCAGGCCCACTCTCTTTGACAAGACGAAACACTTCCTTTGAGTTACTCTTGCAAATGAGCATTCAAATCCCACGTTTCCAGCCATAGCGAACACCACGCAGTAAAGCTAGCATCTTCGCGTTCAAGTTATCTGCTGCTCCTATGCTACCCCTAGCACCTAGACCCAGGTACCACTCAAATCACACAACAAACCACCAAAATTGGAAAAACCTGGGTTATCAAACGAGCTCCCATCCACATTCATTTTCTTAACACCTGCCAATGGCTAGCTCCAACTCACCAACCGAGGAGCAGCCACAACACTTTTCTTACTGCCATTGAAAATAGCAAACTTAAGGAAGATGCAGTTTCGAACATAAAACAGGGACCAACATGTTGCTTAATTCACGAGAGTTTCTATCCCTTCAAAGCCACCACAATACGCACCAATAGAAGGTTGAACCAACTCCCGCAAGCAACGTCAGAATCCAAGAGTCAAAATCCGTACCAAACAAAACTACTGAGGCACCCAAGCTATTCCAAACAACACGTGATTAAGCACAATCCTGAAAACAATGAAGAAGAGTCTCGTTTGCCTCGCCAGACCTATTACACGTAGCAGAGGAAGCTAGGTGGCGGTGAGCACGCACCATGTTCACTAGTAAAGAGTCATGATAGAAAAGCCAAATTAGATGCTGGCATTTGGCTGTACAGTTGAGGCGCCAAATCCAAGACCACGATTCCGCTGAAGAAGAATAGAGATCTGTCGGCGATGAATGTTTCTGAGCCACCAACAAGCAAAGGACACAGGATACTTGTCTGTTGAGTTTCCCGTCCAAATAATACGATTAACCGAATTAGAGTGAAGCCACATATGCTCATTCATAATACTCTCTCTAAACTAGGCATCGATTGGAGTATAAAGAGTAGCAAAATTCCAAGACCCATTTCCCCAAACATCCTTCACCTCTATAGTTGTGTCCGTGATGTGAACATAAGGGATCCGAGAGCTAGGAATCTCACCTGAAGTCCATCTAGATAACCAGAACGACGCCTCCTCATTCCCTAAACGCAAGTGAAACCCATTAGTCAAACAACTTGCAACCTTAGATAACGCATGCCAATTAAGAGAAGACTGAGAGTCCCCATTATCAAAGGGCCAATCACCAAAATGAGGGTATAGTACACCACGAAGGAGCTTCGACCAAAGTTTGTCATGTGACAGCAAGTAATCCCAAAAAAACTTCCCGAGCATAGCAATATTATTCAAACGAGATTTGCGAATGCCCAAACCACCTTCCTTACGATTATCATAAACCTTATTCCAATTTACCAAGTTCCAACCACGCTTATCACCATCCCTTCTTCAAATAAAATTCCTCACAAAGAACAACTATTGTAGTTTGAAGAATGCATTACACATCATTTCGCAATAGATCTGAATACTTCCATCATCAGTAAGACTCTTCATGAAAAAGAAATATCACAAGGAGGAACAAATACACCACAAATGAGAAACAAAAAACACCACAAAATGGATAATTATGCTCCGGATCTAAGATCTAAACTTACAATAATATTCTTTTCCACTTTTTTTAGGGTAATAACATTCTTTTCCCTAGTTTTAGAAACTAAATGACATTTATATTTATGTTTAATTTGGTCATGCGCTAACTATAATGCCCTTAGTATTAACATCATTTATGAATTTATTTTTATCATTTAAACAAGACACTATCAAAATGTTCTTTCTTTAGTCTTAGAATGGATTGTTTTTCAGTGATTTATTGTGCCAAATTAAAATTGCTGCATTTCAACCCAAGTGATCATGCAGTGATTTCATACACATTTTATGACCAATGCATATTGCAGATTCAATGCCAGCATGATGCTTGAAACACTTCGTGGTAAGAGGATGATGTTTGTTGGAGACTCCCTCAACCGTGGCCAGTTTGTCTCTTTTGTGTGC
Source organism: Nissolia schottii (assembly GCA_003254905.1). NCBI lineage: Eukaryota > Viridiplantae > Streptophyta > Magnoliopsida > Fabales > Fabaceae > Nissolia > Nissolia schottii. The sequence continues at coordinate 135,133 of QANU01101609.1, read as the reverse complement.
CTTCTCCATCAACTCATCCCTGAAGATGCCAAATCCATGGAAACCTTTGATTCACTCACTGTTTTCACAGCCAAGGTAAAACTCTACCATTACCAATTTGTTTTCATCGAGGCAATGTTTAAGAGAACAAATGTCGAACTACTTAAACGAGCCAAACGTTTTATGCGCATATTGCACTGTTTTTTAGTTGAGTCTAATTTTATACACCTTACGTGTAATAAAAGCCTCACAATTTCATCTAATCTTGTGTTTACATATATGACAGAAATTAAAATCAACCTAATTTTAGCTCCAATATTAATATTATGCCTCCCCTTTTGTCTACGTTAATTTTGTTATGTTTATTTTTTTTTAATTAGGAATATAATGCCACAATTGAGTTTTATTGGGCACCTTTCCTGCTTGAGTCAAATTCAGACAATGCTGTCACTCATCGGATATCTGATAGGGTTGTCAGAAAAGGTTCAATCAACAAGCATGGCAGGAATTGGAAAGGTGTTGACATTTTGGTGTTCAACACTTACCTTTGGTGGATGACTGGCTTAAAGATGAAAATCTTGTATGTTGTATATTCCTTCTTGGTTTCTATTCAAATTAAGAGTTATTTGCTTAATTAGCCCCCACTAATTCCTGATTTATCCTTAAAATTTTTAGGCTTGGATCTTTTGATGATGAAGAGAAAGAGATTGTGGAGCTCTCAACAGAGGATGCTTATCGTATGGGTATGAAAAGCATGCTTAGATGGGTGAGGCTGAACATGGACCCAAAGAAGACTAGAGTCTTCTTCACCAGCATGTCACCTTCTCATGGGAAGTAAGTATAGTGCACCACACACACATATCATTATCATGATTAATTTTGTGTTACTATTTAGGTTATTGTCCTTAAATCAACCAATGTAATGCTTAGTTGGTTCAATAGTACTACATCCACTAAGTAAGATTTTAAGTTTGAGTTTTGTGTATTAAAAAAATTATTAAAAGAATTTTATTTTAATAGGTTGACTCGACCTGAGTCAAATTAGTCGAAGTTTAGTATACTCTCAAAAAAAAGAAGCCAATGTTTAAATCTTAAAGAAAATTTTTGAAAGACCTCTTAGTTGCAATAATACATGGGAGTTTAATATCCCAGTAATATTTTAGAGATGCCTAAAAAAAATACACAATTAAACTAATGTATATGAAACTTGGATATTTACTTGCATTAAAATTAAATTCTTAGAGTAGAATTATTTATACTACTAATGTAGACATACTTTTTTAAAAAAATATCTTTAAATGTCTCTTAAATATTGATTTAAAAAAAATTCGAACATATTCTCAACTAATGTTTAAATCACACATCAAAAGGTCTTTTGAAACATGTCTACCTAATTGAATCAAATAACATTTCTCTTTCTACTAAGAAATTAAATGTTACTGTCAAATTCCAATGCTCCTTAAACGTGCAAGAGTTCCTCTGCATCCCATGCATCAATCTCAAGACCACTAAAGTCCTAATATTTCAAAAATATATGTATGTGACAGGAGCATAGATTGGGGAGGTGAACCAGGAGGGAACTGCTACAACCAAACAACCATGATTGATGATCCCACATACTGGGGCTCTGACTGTAGAAAGAGCATAATGCAAGTGATTGGAGAAGTTTTAAGCAAATCCAAAGTTCCCATCACATTCCTCAACATCACTCAACTATCAAATTATCGCAAGGATGCACACACTGCAATCTACAAGAAGCAATGGAGCCCCTTGACCCCAGAGCAACTAGCCAACCCTGTTAGCTATGCCGATTGTGTGCATTGGTGTTTGCCCGGGCTTCAAGACACTTGGAACGAGCTTCTCTTCGCCAAGTTGTTTTATCCTTGAGAGTTTTTTTCAAGATGAATAATGATCATTGTATCGCTTTTAGGGACATCTTTAAAGGGGCATGTGTTTCTTAAATACTGATTGAGAATGAATTCTAGCTTTTTTTTAATCAATGATTAAGGGGGCGCTTCAAGATGTATAGGAAGAGATGTTTGTAAAAGTGGTACAAATAACATTATTCTTGAATTCCGTGTATGCCATGTCAAAATGGTAAATGGGAAGCTGTATAGCATGCTGCAGTTGATCTTTTGTTTCTTTGGCAAGGGATGTCTTGGATGGCAAAAGGGAAGAATCAAAGGAAAACTAAAGAGGGGCTTGTGCTTGTTGTAGTTGTTATTCCAAAAGGAGGAGAAGAAATGTACGTAAGGATTGAATTGATTTTATTTTTCACTGTAGCTAAAATGTCAAACTCAAAATTTTGCTAGGTTTTGTTACCCAAAAAAATTGCAATTTTTTTTTTGTTCTTTCTAGCATGAGGTGTACCTTTTTTGCTGCACTGGGTTGCCTTCAACGTTGTTTCAAGACTCCAATGAACGAGATACTTTCTCTAACCAACATCATCAGTAGTTACATAACCAGTGGCTTAAATTTGAGTCAAAAATTTAGGAGACCCAGTAATGTTTACTTTGTGTACATTTTTCATAGGGCTGTCAAAACGGGCGGGCCCGCCCGTTAAGGCTTGCGGGCCTAAACGGGTCGTGTCAAAAATATGCATTCTTTTAGGGTTCGGCTCGTTTATGGTTGATCTGCGGGCCTAAACGGGCTTCCCACTAGCCCGTTTATTTTTTTTAAAAATTAAAAAATTCAAAAAAAATTCAAAAAAAATTATTTAAAAAATTTTAAAAAAATTCACGAGCTCACGAGCCGGTCTGCGGGCCAAATGGGCCGGGCCTAAATGGGCTGGTCCAATTTTTTTTCAAATTTTCGTGCCTATTTTTTGCATGTAAAGTCCGTCTATTTAACCGGGTAAACGGACCGGGCCCATTTTGACAGCCCTAATTTTTCAATTTGCAAAACTATAAATAGCAAGGTTGAGAAAATTGAACCGGACATCAAATTGGTCGAGACCGGGTTCAAAGGTTCAATTAATTAGTATTTGCACATTATTAGTGTTGTGAGTGTATGTTTTTCAACAAAATATGTAAGTATTACATCAAAATTAAGGTGTTGTCTTAAATGATCCTTCTATCTTAGGGTGTCTGATGCATCTTGATATAAAATTATGGTATACCGTGGACATACACAATGTAAACTGTGGGATCGTCACTTGGGAACGTTTAATTACTAAAACAACATAAAAATATAGAGACACATGGACAAAAAACCTATTTTTTTACTGAGACAGGCACAAAAATTTGTGTCCTAAGATAGAAAATTTGCGTATTTTTTGTACCTCCATTTTGTTGGGACACGGGAACAGTGCACAGGACACAACCTTTCAGATAACAATAATGTGTTTTTTCTATTAAATTAATACAATAAGGATATTTTAAACAATTTGGAGTGTATTTTTTGTTTTGTCTCTATTAAATCAAACAAGATATAGATATAAATAAGTGTGTTTTGTATACTGTTACCAAACAGAATACAAGATTGACTTATCTTCTTATTTTTTATGTCTTTGTCCCCATGTCTCTATATTTCTATCATGTTTCAGCAACCAAATGCAACCTTAAAGAATAAATACTAGTTACTTGATTTAATGATTGGCCATTTAATTGTTTTTAAGAGTCTTTTTATTTTATACATAATATTAAGTGTTTTTATTATTGATTGGATTCAAATTATCAATTAATTGAAAAAGTATCATCCTTTTAGATATGAGTCCCCTCGCTCTCTTCCTCTTCCTCCTCCTCCCTCGTCATCATTCTTTTACTTCTCTCTTCATTCTTCTCCAACTTGATCTTCGACCAACCTCTCTTCCTACATCTTCTCCCAATAGACACTAACAATGGAAGCCACGCCTTAGCTTCGCCAGATCCACACACAGTGCAGTGCATACACCTCAATGTCATCGAATTTGCAAATGATGTCGCCTGATCTACACATGTCGCACTGTCGCCGTATTTGTTGTGGACCCTGGAAGCTACGCCTCAGTTTCACTAGATCCACACGTTGTGCAATGCCTGATATGCACGCACCTCAATGTCTTCGGATTTGTCGACGTTGCCAATGTCGAATCTACACGCTGCACCGCCAGATCTACACAGACACACAATATCCTTAGGGTTTTTAAATTTCTTAGGATTTTATTGAATATATTTTCTTGTGTTATTCTCGTCTTTAATCCTTTTTAGTATTAGATTTTTTCTGCTTGTTTCTTCTTCTATTTGGGAAAGGATATGTTGTTTGTTTGTAAAGCCAGAGAAAAAATGTTGTAAAAAGTGTATGTTCTTCTAATAATTTGAGATTTTGATAATAATATTTGTAAAATGGGAATTTTTCACTTTATTATTTGTTACAAACTAGAGACTGAGAGTTCGGAGAGCTCTGGCCCACTAGGGAGTAGGTCAAAGGGCGGCTTTAGTCCACTAAGGAGTAGTAGGAGCTCTTCTCACATACTCACACTTGTCGGCCCAAGAAGAGAGCTTGACGACGCCCAAAAGAGAAGTTCGCAGGCCCAAGACTCCGGATCCATTCGGCCTAACAGGACTAAGAGAGAAAGTGACTCCTTCTTCTCTGCAATCAGTGGAATGCATAACCAACTCTTAGATAAGCGGCGAAGATAAGACGAGGAAGCCGTTATGCGAATTCCCCTTGCTCTATCTCTATCTAACCATCATAGCTCACCTGTAAAAGCACACGACATTAGGTCACTAGGTACCACTCATTCCCTCTCTAGAATACTCACCTAAGACCAGTACTTACTTGAGCGTCGGAGTGCCTTTGCAGGTACATCCCGTCGGCAATCTCTCTCTTATGAGGAACCTACTTGGAGCTTCCATCAAAGTGTCTTTCTCAACCCTATACTCGTGTTCAGGTAACTTCGTTTCCTATATGAATTACTTACGAACATTGGATCCACATATGAACAGCTCCTTAATGCTATTTGTCTACTAATTCCACCTTACATTTTAACACTCTGGGATAATTGTTGAACCTTAACTATTGGAGGATGGTCAATTCATTTTTAGCCTATTAGATGTTAGTGCATTGGTCCTTTAGGGAGACTCAAAAGGGGAACAATTCATCTCCTTCAACCTTTAGTTGGGTTGAACCGCACCATTCAAGTTTGAAGGTCTTGCTCGTTTACTCGCTCAATCGATCATGAAATCATACAATTTTGGAGTCTACAAAATCGTAAGGAAAGGATCTACAACACCCATATAATGGTTTAATGAACCGTGCTCTAAAATTTCTTGGTTTGTGAAAGAAAGTTTTGATGGATTTCATGTGGTTCATGAGCGATTTCTCACTCGTCACTCATCGAAGCCGAACGCTCTTAGGCTCGTCACATTCGCCTTTCAAAGCTCTACAAAACCACTAAAGAAATTTAACGAAAATCGGCCTTGCATATAACTTAGGGTTTTCAATATGTGTTGCTTCCAGAAAGAGAGATCTAGAAAGAGGAGAAGAAGAAGGTCTCAAATCTCCATGATATCTACACATTGACAAAACCAAGCAACAAAAAATTGTGAAAGGTCTAGCAACCCATATCCTCAAGTTCTATACAACAACATCAATAGATCGTGAAAGGTCTAGCAGCAAAAAAAATTGCAATGTTGATTTAAAAAATTGCAATTGTGAAAGAAACCTCGACACCAACCCAATATCAAAAATTGTAAAAACAAAAAAAGAAGACAGATTTGAGTAAAAAAAAAATTTCTGAATCTTAAAAATCAAGAGTGGAAGATAGATCTATGTCTTATTTTGCTACAAGAGAGATTTGAGTAAAAGAAAAAAAGAGAAAATTTAGATCAAAAAAATAAGAGAGGAAAACAGATTTAAGTTTTATTTTGTTACCTAGTCCTTTAAGTTTTTCAAGTTCTTACATTCTAGCCAGGACCAAAATGATTTTGGCAAGTGCCAGGACCATGTTAGAATTAGCCTTTAAAGAATATATATACACACACACATGTATGTATATCACTACTTTTTCCCTTTCTGTATTTGTTTTTCTTTTAATGTTAGGCTCAAATAAATCCAGAGCGTAGCAAAGGTTGGGCCTAGTTTTACTTTTCAAGATACATCTCATAAATGGGCCTTATCGGCTAAAATGGATTGAGAAATTTAAGCCCGGTTATGGTGTGGGTACATTTGAGTCTTCGTATTTTTTATTTGTTGGTTTTAGTCTTGAACATTCGTGCCTTGTTTTGGTGCACTAACTGACTAACAATAAGTAGTTATATTTACATATAGAGAGTGTATTAGTTTTCTGACCTTGATGGCTGGTGGGGTCAGCGGCAGTGCCTTGGGTGTTCCTATGGGTCTTCTGTGTTTTTATTTTTGCTTCTCTTATGTTGTGGTCTTTAGTTTTTTCTTGACTGGTTCCTTTGTACTTTTGCTCACCTCCTTTTCAGATTAGTTTGAGCTTCCTTCATCAAAAAAGTTAAAAACTTGGTTGAATTGCTCTTATGTAACGCAGGAAACAACCTTCTCAATGCGCTTTTTCAATGCGCAATGCCTTCTCAATGCCCAATAAGCAAATAAATCAAGATGTGGAGAACATATGTTTTAGCATTTCATCAGTATATAGTAAGGTGTTTGGTGCTGCCCTGTTTTATAAAATGTGTTTTTATTGTCTGAATTATGTTTTAAGGTTCATTTTGAGATTTAAAATGTTTATTTTGGGCTTGATGTTTGAAGAATTGGACTTTCTTGTTGCTTATTTAAACACTAAAAACTATTTTTAGAAAATCAATTTGAGTTTGTTTAAGTTTCTAAAAGTGTTTTTTCAAGTTTCTTTTCCAAGCATCGCATAATTGCTTCAACTTTACTTGGGTCAACTGAAATTTTTCCTTGTGACACAACATGTCCAGAACTCATACTTACATAACTTTAGAAGAGCTCCACTTCTTTCGACATGTTTAGGACAGCCCTAAGGTGTTCCACACGCTCTCCCTCAATCTTCGTATAGATGAGTATATTGTCTATAAAAACTACCACAAACTTATTTATTTAACTCTGATTGCTTTAGTTTTTTATTTTATTTTTCTATTCCCAAAAGCTCAAATTCAAGATTTTACATAAGGAGAACAAATATACTTAGCATAATTTTTTAGTAATGATATATGTTTAGGTTAATTGTGAATCCTGTCCATGATAATATAAGTATATCATAATTTGCTTTGATCAAAGGATGAGAGAGAAGTCATTGGGTGCATGAATCTCTCATAAAATAGAATAACGAAGTGAGACGTTTGATTTTAAATTTAATTTTCTTACAATCATAACAATTTTTTCATTGCTAATACATCTTTAATTTTCGTGTTTGCAACAATTAATTAGGGATGAGAGATGTGAGGAGCATGATGAATCTTTTTAAATGGTTTAGGGTAGATTTACAACTCCAATAACCTCTTTGCATATCTCATCTAATTAAAACATTAAAATTAAATAATAAAAAATTATGTATATCATTTATGAGATATTTATGACCTCAATAACCCCTTTATATCTTGCCTACTTACAAAACCATTAAGGATGTATTGACCATAACAAACTTATATTTACATTTTCATTAACCATTTTTTCACTCACTCAACTAATAATTATCCTTTGCTCTCCCTCTCAAAAATTTACTGACACTACTGCCATTAGTTTTAAACAATTCACATATCTTATCTTTTCTTCTCGTGTAATAATAGTCCTTGTACCTCATAAAATGGCAATGGATTTGGTGAGGTTGCCATTGATGGAAAGAAAGTTTGCAGCATAACAGAGAAGGAAACAGAAAGAAAACTAAAGAACAAGGAAAATGAAACTGGAAATGAAGAGGAATATGCTAAGCCAATTGCTGAATATTCAATACTCAAAACTTGATTACAAAATACACCATGATAGGCTTATATAGCCCTCAATTTCTGTTGCTTGTGATGCAAGCAATCCCTAATAATTAACAGCTATAACTAACAGTTGTAAAATAGAAAAATAGAACAGAGAAAAACAGAACAGCAACAACTATTTTCTGTTATGCAATAAACAGAAAACATAAAACAACTTCTGTTATGTAGCAACAAGTTTCAGGCTAAAATTTAGACTTGGATGAGAGTACCTCTCAAAAAGTTTTAGGAGAGATTCACATTCCATTAGTTTTACACGATTCACATATCTCATCTTTTCTTCTGTGTGATTTTGCTGTAAATATGTGGCCTAAGTGGGCAGATATGTAGAAAGTTTAGCAGATTATGCTAGGGAATGACACCTTAGCAAGAGTGACAATAAGGGATGGCAAATACCTTTCTTTGTGGCTTTGTGGGTGGTATGGAGGTCAAGAAGCAAATGTGTGTTTGATAAGGAGTGTTGGAACATAACTAAAGCCATTTGTTTTGCAAAATATTAGCTGAACTTTGAGTGCACACGCTGTTCACAAAGAGATGGGTACCAATCTGGTTGAAGAAATTATTCTGAATTGAGTTTCTCAGTGGCAACTAGTTGATGGCTTTATATTGTTGTTGCGACATACAAGTGTTGTTGGGTAAGTGAGAGCAGGCTATTTTGCATGTGTGTGTGACTTGCGATAGACTGATACTATTTTGAATGTGCGTGCTGGTGCTAAATTGTGATAAGAATGTAATGACTCATGCGGTTGGAGTTGGCGTAGGATCATATGTTTTGAATGTTGTAGGATGAGTGTGCAGGTTGCATAAATGGTAAGAGGATGAGTGTGTATACTTTTGTGTATGAGGAGTATGGGCTATAATGATTTATTTTATGTGTCCCTTAAATTAATATGATGTCAAGTACCAGAAAAAATTAATATGAGGTGAGTGTTTTTTTTTTTTTTTTTGCCTTTAAGTTTTGTATTATTTGAGTATTTTTTTTTTTAGAAGTTTTAATAAGGTTTAACTTATATTAAATTGAGCATTGTTAAATTTTAATGAAATGTGTGCGTATCCTTATTATAATTTTTTATTCATTGTAGGTTTAATGTTGTTAATAAAATGGTACCACCACTTAACAAATCAAAATTATTTACCAAATTAATAAATGCCAAGTGGAACAAGAAACCTTAAACACATGACATTGGATATTGAGTTGCATTTATCTGCCCAAATCAACATACATGCAGTAGGGTTATTCGTTAATGGTTGAGGTCAAAAACCTCAAATTTCTCTAACCCGTATGCAGTAATATATATTGACATATATATCCCCAAATCACATCCACCACAATCCACATCACTTTAAATTTGAATCAAGGCCGGGGTGATGGTGGAGACAAAATATTGAAATATAGGAGCAATTAATTATACTGATTGTATAGAAGCCTAGTGCATCGAGTTACACCTCTATTTTCCACACCCAATCCAAGTACTCAAAGTATACAAGCCATGCGAATTTGAATAAGGTTCGAAAAGTTTATCTCTGAAAAAAGAAATAATGATAATAATATGATTTTTTTATCATTCATTGACATTTTTGGTTTAGCAAGATTGGCTTTATAACAGGCCATAAATAGATACAACTTCGATATGGCAAGCAGATTTTGTTAAGCATGCGCACTGCTGGCTATCCTGAACTTTTCCTTAAAAAATGAATGTTGCTGATTCTTCGCATCCTCTTAATTTGTTTTTGGTTTGTCGAAATAATTCTCCTTTCTATATATATTTTTGCCCCACTTAATGGGAGTGGGAGATGGTTTTCCACTAATGCATGCGAATCATTTTAAAATCTTAGTGCCTATGGCTGCGGGGAGCATTTGAAAATACTATTCTTGGTATTAATTGGAATAAAAATCTACTACAAAAAAATATGACTTCATATGCATTCTCTATCATTTAACCAAGTTAAAATTAACTATTATTTGCTGTTTTTAACCTCATAAACATACTTTCTTTTCCTTCTTATCCAAATCATTAGTATCAGCCCACTATCCTCTATCTAATTTAGTTTGAATGGGATGACTCCTTACAAAGATAAAATTCTTTTAATATTCATTTTTTTCATTTACTATTTTTTTTTCTATATGCTTCTTCGTTTAATGCATAAATATATATGAAACCATCTTCGATCGGTTCTATATATATCCGTGACCGGTAAGTCATTTGTTATTTGCATATATTTACTATTTTATTTAAATTTCAATGCATGTGTACGATTTTTTATTCATAAGCCTAAGAGATAAGTTTATTTTTGCTCAAATTATTGTGTGAGGATTTTCAAAGGAGAAATCAGACATATTATTAACTGCATTATTGAAAGAAGAAAGATCTTGCTTGATCGCGATTCATGATTGATTCATGGGACATTATTTTCTCATTTTTTGGATAAGATCACAAACAAGTACCTGTTCTTATAGGTTTTGGCCTTATTTTTGGACTACCTATAATTAAGATTAACACCCTCAATATTCGATTACAGGAGCACAAAAGCTATGCAGTACCTTCCCACAAAAATTGCGTCTCGTGGATTTGAATTCACGCATCCTTCTTTTCAGAATGTTCAAAACGTTGCTTAACACCTCAACCAACATTTTGTGGCTTGTGACAATTCTCTTCTAAAATTAAAGTGTATATTATATATACGGACAAAGAAAAAGGGTAAGGGGTAAACAAAACATTAATAATGAAGGTCCTTTCTTGCATGCCCACTTGCAAGCCAACTTGCACTTCCATCCATCGCTTCCACCACACAAACCCCAATTTGTATAATGATAACAATAAACTATTAACACAAAGAAGAGAGAGAAACGTTGGACTATTAGTCTATTAGTGAGGGGACAAAGAATGCCAACTTGACTTTTTTTTTTTTTTTAATACATCAAGTTGAGTTCAGAGGAGGCAAGTTGCAGTTGAGAGTTTGATCCGTCCACCATAGAAAAATTAGTACTATAATAATGTGGTTATTCCACGTACTCATGTCGTGTCGTGTTAGATACACTTTTAACTACATATAAAATGCCATTTTTGAATGATGAACATGAATTCTATCACCACATAAAAAATATCTCTTACATCATTAAATTTTTGTTATACAAGAAAAATTTTAAATCACCTTTCTTTGATATTCTTTTCCCTTATTTCGAAGCATGATTTTCCCCCGTTATGATTCCAATTCGAGTGTATTTTCTTGACTAATACGGATTTAAGTACTAAAAGTAGTACGAGGAAGTTGCAGGGAAACTTGTAAATAGCACCGAATCTCACGCCGAGAATTGATAATATCATAAAAGGTTCAAGGTGATCTTCGCAATTGGCATTGATGGGTCATGGAGCCATCAAGGACAAGCCATCAAGGACAAAATGTAGGAAGAAGATTAATTATTGGTAGTTACGTAATACAATTTGCTGCTGTTGGTACTGCTTCCTGTGTGCTGCGTTTATGACCATGATTATTCGAAAAGAAATGTGGATTGTATTTATATGGTATCGATTCGTATTTTATATATTATTTGATTAGATGGCATTCTAATAGAGTTTACCTTATCTAATAGTGAACATGTGAGTCAGCGTCATGTCAACACAAAATGAATATAAATAACACAATTATAGCTAGCCACAATTTTAAAATGTTAAATACTTTTAATTTTTAACCGCACTTTCAAAATGTATTTAGTTATACTTGTGTTTAGCCACCATTCATGTGTATAGTCACATTTAAAAATGCGGCGAAATGTAAGACGTGTTAACAAGGAGCATTACAACATTAATCTTAGAAGAATATTGAAAGAAAATGATATTGAATGTATGCTTTCCGTGTAACGCATGAAGCGCTTTATATTGTTTACCGCTAATATAGTATAAAGTGAACATAATTTTCTTTCAAAAATCTATATTATTTCCATTTTTAAAATAAGTGTACTTTAATTTCCAAAATCTAGTTTTTCAAAAATTGCCATTCCTTTTAGAAGATATAGAAATTATATCTAACAGTAAGGCTTATAAAATTACTTTCATCTATATGTGCGCTTTACAAACATTTGAAAGAGAACTGCTACTCAGACGACAAAATTTTCAACCAACGAAACTCAAGATTTTACAAATATTATGGAGAACAGAGAAAATGTGGCTAAGAAACTAAAGGTGTTTGAAATTGATCGCACAATTCGAACATTTAACTTCTCGAGCTACATAACATTTTCCCATTTTTGAAAATGGATACAGTACATGTATTTCTTTTGGTATTGTAGTACATGTATTATAAGAGTTTAATCACATTTACATTATCGTCAAATTAAATCATTTCATATGCATGATTTTTTATTAGTAAGAGAGAAAGTCAACTATAATTATCTATATGATAAAATTTCATTGGATGATAGTATAATTTTTTTTCACATTATTTGTATATAACAGTTAAACTTGTATTGTAATACCTAATTACGGTTGACAGAGAAAAAAATTATACTGCCAAAATACCATAATTAATCTCATATTTATAACGTTGAAATGGAAAAGAAATCAACTATTAGTTGGCTTAAGTATCAACATAGTTAATTTCTGAAGTATCAGCACAGTTGTTTTCTAAAAATTTTATACACCAAAACTTCCATATAATTGTTGTACGGGTTAAAGATGTGTCTTAATTAATATCCGTTTGACTAGTAGGTTAGGTACATTTTATTCCCCCCCCCCAATGATATTTTCTTTTTACAGCAAGTAAATAGACTCCTAACTTTTTATTAGAGCGTAAATCAACTCTTATATAATTAAATTATTTACATGCCATTTTTCTTCCTATCTTTAACTGATTTGCCTTGTTAAAAAATATTAATTAAACGATTAATTACCCAATTTAAAATGTTAAAGGTGCACATGACATAGGTACTTCGTGATTGTCAAGAACAATGTCACATAGAATAGAATGGTGATGATTTATATGAGTGATGTGGTTATAGAAGAGAAAATGATGATGGTGTGTAAGTAGCATATAGTGTCTAAATGAACTTGAAAAAAAAATGATTTTAATAGACTTAATAGAGACCTCTCAAAAAAAATAAAAAAATAATAATAAAGACTAAAAGTTAGTTATCAAAACAATTATCTTCATATATTAATTTGACATATACTTTATGTTCGTAAAGTATTGAATTATTGTTGTGTACTTACAGTCAAAAGTATATTTCTTGAAAAATAGGAGAGTATATATGGTACAAATTTAGAAGAAAAAAAACATGTAACATGTAACTCTAGAGATGCGAAGGAGATGTTTATGCAGTAGTAGTTAAAATCTTGTGTAAGTATATGCAGTGGTTGTGGTTCGCAGAGTAGTGGTCAAATGAATTTATTTATTTATTTTATCCAATACAATCTTTTTTAAGTTTAATTATGTTTGAGGATAAAATTGATATGATAAATTGGACATTAAAAAATAATTTTTTCTCTTAATTTTCTTTATTGTATTGTGTGTGTATATATATATATATACACACAAACATTTACAAGAATAAAGTGCTGATGACAAAGTTTTTTACTCTTTTGCCCCTGTTAAAATAACTAATTACCAAAATACCCCCTTTGAAAACATAATACAGCAATACCCCTGTTTTGGCTAACGTGGACTCCGCGGCACGCGTGGACGTCCACGTCAGATTCGCCAACACGGTTGGCGAATTTAGGGCCAACTAATTAATTCGCCAACGCGGTTGGCGAATCTAACGTGGATTCGCCAACCGCGTTGGCAAATTCAACCCTCCCCATTCTGCCCCTCATCTCATTTTAGCTACCGGTAATCACATTTTAGTTAATGTTCTTTTATTATATGATAGTGTTTAATGTTGTTGCATTCCTCACCGATGCCATTGTTAGCCAATTAATATAATGGTTCATGGTTTTACGGTGTGGTTTGGTTTTTTTGTGTTTGCGTTGATATGGCGGTACTCTAAACCCTGAGACCCGTGATGGCCGAGAATTATAACGTTGATATATAATAAAAATCATAGTCTAACATAAAATTAAAAAACATGATTCAAAATAACGATACATATGTCATAAACAAAGAACAATAATCAGATATAAACAAATGTCGTGAAGGGGGATCGGTGCGCGATGGTGTAGGAGCTGCACCAGACGGGCCAGCCTATGAGGGATAATGTAGGGGCTGCGGGTAAGGATTTGAGAGATAAGAATGTGATGGTGGGTGTGATGGGTAAGGGTAAGGATATGGTGGTGGTGGGTAAGGGTATGACGATGGTGGAGGGTACGGGAACGATGGTGGTGGGTACGGGTATGAGAGTGATGGTGATGATGAGTAAGGATATGATGGCCGGGGGTAAGGGTATGATGATGGTGGCTCCGCAGACTCAACGCGGTTGGCGAATCCACGTCAGATTTGCCAACCGCGTTGGCGAATCTGACATGGACGTCCACGCGTGCTGCGGAGTCCACGTCAGCCAAAACAGGAATATTCCTGTATTATGTTTTCAAAGGAGAGTATTTTGGTAATTAGTTATTTTAACAGGGACAAAAGAGTAAAAAACTCCTGATGACATGGTCATGGAAGACAAAAACAATGGAAAAGTGAGTAAAGTGATTATATTCTTATAGAGGAGAAAACAGAAAAAGTAAAATAAAAATACATAGGTATTATTAAGTTATCCGAAAATAATGGGCATGGCAGCAATTTTTTTTCTTGTGAAATACTAATAAGAATTTAAAATTATTGATTTATATACACCTAAAATTAGAATGAGTATAGTCTAAGAAAAATAATTGGTGTATATCTTACAATTTGCCATCATACTATTTATACGATTAGTCTATGTGCACTTACAATTATCGCGCACAAATATTTTTAATTATTCTACAAAACATTTTAAATTATCGTTTATTAATTCATTTTTAACTCACATGTACAAATATTTTTAACCATCTTGCACAAACATTTTCAACTATCTTACATAATTAACTATCTTACACAAGCATTCATAAGTACATGCATAAACATTTTTAGTTAACATGCACAAATTTTTTATTATAGTGCATAAATATTTTTAATTATTGTGCACAAACATTTTAAACTGTTGTACACAAATATTTTTAATTATTATGCACAAATATGTAAACAGTTCAAAATATTTGTGCACATCAGTTAAAAAAATTGTACACACCAAAAAAAAAAAGTTTGTAAAATTACCAACGATATTATCTTTGCCTATTAGTATAGACATAGAATGGAAGCACAGATCCACACACCCACCATTAACTACTACAACAATGCAATGAATTAAATTTGGTGCACGAATAACAAGATTTCTCTTTAGGGTAATAAAAATCCAAAGAACTAAACCATTTTGATTGAATTCAATAATAATAGAAAAATTAAGAACATCACTTGAAAAAAGACTAAAAAGAAGAGGAAGAGGATAGGAGGAAGAAGAGCAAACGAATTCGCCACAACAAATGAACAATCACTTAAAAAATCATATAATTATCAAGTCCCACTTCAAATTAAGAGGAATTTACAGAAGCAAAATGATCCTACCAACCACCATCGATTTGGTGCAAAGCAACCAAACAAAGCAGCAGCTATACAGCAGCAACACTCGATCAGAAAATTCGGAATGAATATTGGTAGAACGGAAAAATAAAAGAAGAAGAAGAAGAAAAGATCTGATATAATAGAAAAACTAACATCTTATATATGAACATATTCCATCTCATATATAAGAATAAAATCACATTCAACCATATTCAGTCGCTAATTCCTTCCAAAACTAGAAAAACCTAATGGTCTATGTGATCTACCCCAACCGCCGAATTCCCAATACGGGGGCACACGCATCCATGTCCTCATCCTCATCGTCCATGATACAGTCGCAGGATACAATATCCCCATCCCCGTACTCGAAACAAAAAATTACCCCAACAGAAAAAAAAACTTAATAAAAGAAGAAAGAAAATGAATTAAGTTTTTTTTAAAAAAAAAAAAAAAAACAGAGAGAGAGAGAGAGAGTTTCTTTTTCACTTTTTCACACGCTTCGTCTGGCCATGTTCTCAGCGATCTGAGCCAGGGACTGCAAGTTGCACCGTACGATCGTGTCAACGAACACGCACGTCTCTTCATTAGTGTTACCGGCCGGTACGTCAACGACGTACGACTCGATGACAACTGTACCCCCGTTACCGTCGCCGTGAAGCGTGGTCACCGACCGGTAGTTATTCAGCCTGTGGTCCCCACCCACCATGCTG
Source organism: Nissolia schottii (assembly GCA_003254905.1). Classification (NCBI taxonomy): domain Eukaryota; kingdom Viridiplantae; phylum Streptophyta; class Magnoliopsida; order Fabales; family Fabaceae; genus Nissolia; species Nissolia schottii. The sequence goes on along the minus strand of QANU01101609.1, from coordinate 118,977 downwards.
AAGCTGATGACGTGTCTCTCATCGTCCAGGATCTCCAGCCTCTCCGTGCTCGACTCGGCCGGTAGCCCCGAGACCACGCGCACCTCTCGCAACGCGCCCACGCGTATCCCTCCTCCGATGCCGCCGCCGTTGACCACGTGGCAGCTCTTCACGAAGTTCTTGTAGCCCTGCGGGTTGTCGAAGCGGCGGACGACGGGCCACACGGTGGAGACGGGCGCGTCGATGGACTGGATCACGGCGGAGCAGCACTGGTGCGGGGCCGCCGCGTGAGCGTGGTGGCGCGCCACGGCTTCCGGGACGCTCATCCTCGCGAGGCGGCGCGCGGGCGAGGGGAGCGCCTGTTGTTGTTTCGGGCAGTTGAAGCCGTTTGCGATGGCGGCGGTTGCGGCGTCGGTGGTTGGATCGAAGCGGTGCACCTGCAGCGAAGAGGGCATTGTTTTTTTTTGGATGATGAAATATTATTATTACTACTATTATTATTAAACTAATAATAATAATAAGAACAATAATATTTCTCTGATTGTTCCTCTCTCTCAAATTTTCTCCTCTTTGAGGTATTAAGGAAAGTGGCGCTGTGCTTATATATGCGTGTTGTTTGGGAGAAAACGAAGACGGCGACACAGTCTAGTAGCTAACTATTTTTTTTCCCCTTTCTTTTGTGAGAAGGTCTTGGTCTGTGGTGGTTACCAATAGTAATATTTTTAGTAATCCAACTTGGATTAGCTTTAATTTAGGTTTTTCTTTAATTAACAATGTACAGTTGTTTATTTTTATGTTGTCACTCTGTTTCCTTGTATGAATAAAAGTGATTAATTCTGTTATTTATTATTTAAAAATTATATATAAAAAATAATTTAAGTAAATGATAATATAAATAAATTTATGTTATTAATATATAATAATTAAACTCTTCTTTCTTTTATATTTATATCTATTTATTTTTTTTGTAAAAGGGTTTGGTGATTTACTCATAGTAATATTTTTAGTAATCCAATTTGGGATTTGACTGCTTTAAGGCGAGGATTTTAAGATAAAATGAATATTTTAATTATTAAATTACTAAAATAAAAATGAATTATGTTATTTATTTTAATAATATAATAGTAAAAAGCATTCAGTCTATTTTGCAGAATAAAATTCTCAATTTTAAAATACAACTTGGATTAGCTTAATTTAGTTTTTTCTTTAATTTTTTATTTTTATTTTTTAATTTGTTGTTGTGGTTGTGGATTTCCCTTTTTTGAGGGTTTGTTAGAGGAGAGAGAATATGGTCATTGATTTGGAGGACCTTAAGAAATGGCGGTGCTTGCAAGTGGATCCTCAACTTGCAATTGCAACTGTCTTTTTAAGACTTGGTTTTTATCAAACTGCAACTTTGCCACTCCATCTATTTTTTTTTATTGTTAACTTGCAAAAAAAAAAGTATCATATACATAAATTTTTTATATATAATTGCAACTTTGCCACCCGCCACTTTAAATTATTAGAAAATTGCTTTTTGTAATTTTACCCTTACCTGCTATGTATCCTATCTTGTCCCTGCATGCTGCATAATCTTCTCCCCTTTCTTTTTTCTTTTCGCGATTTTTCTAGATTCATTTTTTGGTTTTTGTTTTTAACTATAGGTAGTCATTGCGTGCATTCCTAGGGTATCTTTGGAAATGTAAGGGGTTTGGAAGAATAATCTAGAAGCTCCTGCACATATCAACTAGTTGTTTGAGATATATTTTGTCCAAGTTGAGGTGTCCGTATTAATCTTTTAATGACAAAATAATTTTATAATCATTGGATGCTTTTCTGCAGTTAAATTTTGAACTAAAAATAATTAAACAAGTCGATCGGTATGACGACGATATGCATAAAATATATTGGATTGAATAGGAAAACGATAAACTTAATACAAGTCCTTATAAAATTTCACGAATTCTACAATTCATTAAATCGTATTGTCAGTTTATTGTAATTTATTGCGAGCCTGGGAGGAATTCGTAAAGACAAGTTTTCTACGAAATTTAATACAGTTGCCAGGAATGTGCCAAATTTATATATTATTAGCATCCCTTGACAATCATATTTATTAAATTATAACTACTGAATACATCTTTATCCCAGTACAAAGCTTAAGATTTTAACCGCTTTTTGTCACAATTCCAAACATCAAAATATATCTTCTACACACAACTTCTCATACTTATCTCTCATCAATAATTTAGTCAATTTAGTTTTTCATTTTTTTTTCTTCAATAAACAACTGGGCAAAAATGCCAAACCAAAAGCAGAAGACTACAATCCCTCCACACGGGAGAAACAGAGTACCTACCCTATCAGCAAAAATTGCTAAAGACAAAAAATTAGGAATGGAGTCTGTGGGGTGACAGCCACTGAAACACTTATGACCATACTTGGTTAGAATATCTGCACAAGAATTAGTTTCCCGGTAGATGTGGTTCACCTGAACGATCCAATTTAACTCTATCAAATTAGTTATAGCCTTCACCAAAGGAGAACAAGGATGCTTGGAATCTAGGGGATTCTGGATAAAATCAACCACACATTTTGAGTCTATCTCAAGGATCACGTGCTGAAAACCCAACTGGGTTGCCCAGGAAATGCCAACAAAGGAACCTAGAGCTCAGCAAAAGTGACAGAGTAAGACCCAATGTTGCAACTATAAGCTGATAGAAAATTGTCATCATGATCTCTAATGATCCCACCACAGACAGACCCATTATTAGAATTATAGACAGACCCGTCAACATTTAGTTTGACCCACCCATGCGGTAGGGTTCCCAAGGCTATGTGGATGACTTTGAAGTGAGGAGCCGCTTTCTTCGCAGACAAAACAGAGACCCTCGTGCGATGATACTCACTAGACAAAGCCACTGATTTCCTCGCAAGATCAAAAGAAGATGCATTTAGCTGCTCGAAAATCCATTCATTCCTAGCTTGCCAGATGGAGCTATAAGTTGTAGCAAAAATGAAGGGCCAGTCTGCCTCTTCTAAATTATGAGTTCTTGATGCAATGTTTTTCTTCAACCACTCTTGAAAATCATCCTAAAAAAAGAAAACATGAAGAGAACTATGGACGATGCTCTTCCATGTCTCCTCCGTACTACTACAATCACAGAGGACATAGAGCATTGTTTCTTCAGCAGCCCCACAGCACGGGCACATGGGATCATCCTTCATATCTCTCCACTACCTAACATGGTTAGTCAACAGGGCCTCATGGGAAATAATCCACATAAAAACAATATTACGTTGGGGACCATTTATATTTTTAGATATCCTTAAACAGATTAACACAAGCATTGGGATCAAAAACCATAATATCATAAGCAGATTTAATGTTGAATTTTCCATTCATAGTCGAAAACCAACCAATATTATCTCTACCATAGAAATATGAGGAGCTTTAATAGACAAAATAATATCCACTAAATCAGGGTCAAGAAACTACAAGAGCTTCACTTGATCCCAATTACCGTTTATTGAGAAATCTGACACTGCAACATTACTATTTGTGGTGTCAAGAGGCTGAACAACAAAGTCGTTCAACTTGTTAATGCCAATTAAGGATACCTTTGATGGTTTCAACGTGGTCCATGTTCACAACAGTGAAGAGTACGAGGTCATCCGCAAAACAAAGTTGTGAAAGCTTTGCTCTTGACCTTGACAGCCTAATGAGCTCCCAAGAACTAGGATCAACAACAGCTTTTGAGATAACTTCTCAATACAAAGCACGAAAAGGTAGAAAGAAAGAGGATCCCCTTGTCTAACACCCTAGATGGTTTGAAACTATTTGTCACAACCCCATTCCAAATAAGACTCTGCTGGAAGAAATGCAATGTCAGATAAGATCAACCATGCCAAATAAGAAACCAATGTTGTGCAAGGTATCTCTGGTAAAATCCCATTAAAGTCTATCTTAAGCTTGTTCTAGATCCAACTTAATAGTCATAAACCCTTTTTTGCCCTTTTTAGTTTTCACCGAATGAATGACCTCTTGTGCCACCAGAATATTATCTGAGCTCAAATGGTTGGGAATAAATTTACTTTGAGTTGGGCTAACCAGCTTCTCCATCACACCTTTACTTCTAGTAGCTACAATTTTAGTAATAACTTTGTAATTCACATTACAAGGAGAAATGAGTCTAAAATGAGCAAAATTTTCAAGAATATGAACTTTAGGAATAAGGAAAATAAGGGTGCCATTAATGTTACCAATAACATCTGAATTAGCAAAAACATCCTTAGTCCATTAGATGAGCGAAATTCTCACTACCTCCCAATTCTTCTGGTAGAACAGTGGGGGAAACCATCTGGATCAGGCACTTTCAAGCTACCCATAGAGAACACAACCAAAAAAATTTCCTCATCAGATACTAGTTTGGCCAAATCTTCCACCTCATCAGGAGAAAGACTAGGAAACACCATGTTGATAGGAGACTCAACATAATCAATGTCATCTTTGTACACGTCTAAGAAAAACAGGATTCCCATGACCTCAAGAGACGTCATATCATCAATCTAGTCCCCAAAAGCATTTTTAAGCATTCCAATCTTGTTTCTTCGCTTCCTACCGACAACTTTGGTATGGAAGTGAGTAGTATTTTTGTCCCAAAATTAATCCAATTGTATCTAGACATTTGCTTCCAGTAGACAAGCCTTTCTTACTCTTTTCTACAAATACTTATTAAGTTTCATGAGAAAAGGGTTAGAGTGAGCATCGTTGCACTTAGCCACACCAACAAGAGAAGCAGTCAATCTTTCTTTCTTCTAATGTGGCCAAAAACCTCCTTATTCCACACTTTGACTTTATCGAAGAATTCAGCAATATTATTTAGAAGGTTTCCATTAACCTCCCAATCACTCTAAAGAAAATTCGAAAAAACCTCATGAAGTTGCCAGGGAGGCAGAAATTGGAAAAGACGATTGTCATTAGGATATGTGTTCGATGAGCAACACACAAACAAATGGTGATATGTTCACTTTTAAACTTTGGAAGGTGGAGTACATTACCCTCTTGAAACCTTGAAACCCACGAAACATTAGTGAGGACCTTGTAAGTCTTGTACGAATAGTCTTATTCTGCCAAGTAAAGGGTTGAACATGGAACCCAAGATCCGAGAGTCTGAAATTATTAAACCTTAATGTCTCGCACAAAATATTTACAGAACCCCGTGTATCAGCCTATCGGCGAAGGAGAAAGTAAAGTTAAACCCAAGGTTCACCCTATTATTAGAAGAGCCACATAGGTCTCCATAAGGACAAAAAACCTTGAAATATATCTCATGGATTAATCAGAGATTAAAGAACTAAATCCTCTACTCGACACAAATCAACAATCTTACAGAACAATGTTCATGATTGACCATTAGAAGAGGATGGAACCATTTCTGACCCACAAATCAGGTTGACTTGACATTCAATTTTACTTCTTTCAACATAGCCTATATTTTTAGCATAGACTTTTCTCACTTTTTGGATCCATAGACTTTTCTCTGGGGTCTAGCAGATTTTTGGCATCCAATAGTATCTTGAAAAGGGAAAAGGACTCCCAGAAAACTATATTTCAAATTGATGATGGTTTCCCAATATTGTTCTTTTTTATTCCTGCTCTTCATTAATGTCCTATTGTGTGGGTTACGATTTCTCAACTTGAGTAATCTGTTGTTTATGGATTCTAATATATGATTTTGTTGCTTTGTTTGGGCGGGGGTGTAATGAGTTTTTTTTTAAATTTTTGTGGCGCTGGGGGCTGTCTTTAGCGATTTGGGTTATGAGGACTAGGTTGAGATGAATTTTTGGAATTTTTCATGTTGATATTTTTGGCAGGATTGAGGGCATGGTTAACAATTTCCTTATTCTTCCCCTTGTCTTGGTTTTTGTTGCTAACAAGTTTGGCGACTAGGACTCAGTTCGGATCGATTTGAACACTAGATTCAGCAGGCTCAGGTGTCGACTCCTCTATCATTTCAACGTCAGCTACTTCATTTTTCGCTAATGTACCAAATCACTTTGTGAGAATATTTTCCTGATTTTCAGACTTCACAATTTTTGGTTTAGGATTTTCACACCTTTTCCTTTGGGAGCTACCGGCCAACATCGCCCACTCCTTTGGTCATCCCTTCTCCTATAAATAGAGCTCTCCTCCCCCTATTCTAACTCCCTCAAAGCTTTAGACTCTTCTACTCTCTTAGAACGAGTTTCTGCTTAGTTTTCTTCTCTCCCTCTTGTGAAGATACAAAGTCTTCATTTAGGTAGGTAGCGAGTTCTTTTTAGGATGGCCTTGAGTAGTAGGCCCCACCGCTGCCACCGTGTTAGTGGTGGCCACGGTAGTTCGCACGACGTCGTGGCTATGCTAGAACACGGTTGCGATACCGCGGGGCCTACCAGTTAAAATATTTTTTTATGATTTCTGATGGTGGTTTTATTGGCTTTCGAGGTGCCAATGCCACACCGCTTGGAGCTCCCAGTGCCAACGTTCCTCCTTTCTGCGACATTCCAGGTGAGTGGCAGTCCTGGTGCATCAATGGTCCCAATTTGGTGGTCCATCAATAGAGTCAGTTGTGTCATAGCATGATAGTAGTTATTTACTTATTCATATTCATGTTCAGTAGATGTCATGCTCATGTGATATATTATATGCCATGTGTTTATGATTATGTTATACTATGAAATGCTATGCCATGCTATGTTAGGACAGAGACCTAAACCCTTAAACATGATATCCCCTAGAATTGCTTGGTTAGACTTATATAATAAGACTTTAAGTAAAGGCTGCGATTAAGGCATGGACCCTAACAAGGGGCAGGTTCTGACTAAGGCAAGACTTGGTACTTAAGATGTCCATTTGTGATACACTTCTCTTACTTGGGAATCCTGTCCTAAATGTGGGACCTTAGTCCTTGAGCCCGCACTAACAAACTAGATTAGCTAAGTAGGACACACTTGTCATAATCAGTAGCCTGAGGCCTTAACAACATGGCAATCAAAGACAACTCCCTGAAAAACTTCACAAATAGTAGATTCTAGGGTAGATGACCTAGAACAGTATGAGATCCTACGATCTCATAACCCAGACCCAATAGTAGATAGATATGAGTGTCAGGCTCCATAGTTAAGGCATGCATGCCCTATTAGACCCTTGAGCGTCAGGCTCCTCAAACTTAGGGTATGCGTACCCTTACAAATATCTAGGTTGCGTGCATATCGAAACCACCCGAATTTATCTTGGTGAAGTGAGGTCGAGTTGCGGCTCCCTTGAATTGTGCTCCTTCGCCAAGGACGTGGGCATATGTACATTGACCAGTTTTACTTTCCAGTAGTTAATTCAGTTTACTCAGTTAATCAGTACCTTCGGCTTATTCAATATGTGAAGTTCATTTAGTTTCTTTCAGATATCAGTCATATATATGTTTTTGTTGATATACATGTTCCTTCAGTATATATGTATGTATCTATATACCATGATATTATTTGCAGTACATGTTATTTGAGTGGTACCGAGGTACCCATTACTGAGTTGATAACTCAACCCTTTGTTGATAACATCTTCAGATTCAACTGAAGATAGTGAGAACGGTCACCTCATCTAGTAAGCGAGGATTTCATGCGTTAGTGGTAAGCTCCGCTTCGCAGTGGGGACTACCTGAGTATTTACAGTCATGCTCAGACACCTAGGGTAGGGTCCCTATTTATTATTCACGTATTTCATTTTCAGACATTGACATTATTTAAACTCATTATTATTTTTCAGTTCAGTTACATGTAAACAGTTGTTCAGTTAGTTTTTAATAAATAAAGTTATCATTTTATCATTATGAGCATTTAATACATGTTTAGTATGCCACGTCAGAGCTTTCGTAGGTCAGAAGCCCTACATGCGATCACGTCCTAAGTTGGGGCATGACATCGTTCTCCTCCAAAAAAAATAGGAATCTTAATCTTGATGACAAACGGCGGCAGCGGGATTGGAAGCGCTTCAATATTATCTTGCTCGGATATGAATTCCTCAGTGATCATTTGAACTATCTCTTTTGGCCTTAAAGTGACCCGTTAACATCTCCCATACAAGCATCCTTGTAAGAGATTTTCTACCATTGAAGAATTGGGTGAGATCTCCTTTTTTGAATTTGAATTATGATTAGTCTGCACATTAAGGGCATCCTTGTTGCCTATACTTGTATCTTCATTTAGTGCACTCATATCTATGGTAGCCATAACTACATCATTGATAACCTGCTCGGATTCCTAGCCTTTAACCTTTTTATTCCCCCTCGCTATCTGATGTTCTTCTTCTATAGTACTTGCCACATTTTTTGCCATTGGTGTGGAGAGGAGCCTCCCCGCCAGCAAATGGAGCCTTGACAAAGACACAAAACACATAATTACTCTCACAAAGAAACTTCTTAGTTTTTCGCTTATAGTAGTTACAAGGGGCGATTATGAGCGGTTTTAAACTTTGGTACCTTGAGGGTACCACCCCCTCTAGTGTTAGAGAAGTGGAAAGAAAATGTTAATTTTTTTTCTTTAGCATTGGTATATTTTTTTTTATTTTATTTTTTTCAAAATGTGTTGTGGGGTGAGTATTTTTTTTCTTTTTTTTTTTTGAAGTGAAAGTGAGATAAGGTAGTTGGAATAAAAGGTTGATGAAAAAAGTTAAATTAGTAGGAAAAATAAAAAAGAAGAAAGAAAAATTATGCACCATATAGATAACTATATTGGAGAATGCCTTTATTATAGGTATAGATTAAAGAAATTCCTCCCATGGCATTGATCAGGTTAGTTACAAATATATCGGATTGAAAAATAAAATGATATTTTTTTCTTAAATATATGTTTTGAGACCCCAACAAATATCCAAGATTTTGTCTATGTCCCTAATTTTTATTTTGTTATGATCCAAACACATAAACAATTATTTGTACGTTTTTGTCTCTACCATTAATGAGACTATGTGGTTTTAGTCTCTGCTGTTAGAGTGAAACTTTGTTAATTGCTGGTGTGATTAACAAAGTGTCATATCAGCAGTATCATGTGAGCAAAATGAACTCACCCAACCCATAACCCACTAGGTAATGATTTGAGGAAAATTCAGGTAAAATAGTGGGTTATGAGCCGGATTATAGGCCACTAAGTTTATTTTTCTCACATGACGTTGCAGACATGAATAATTAACAAAGTTATACTAACATAAACTATAATCATGTAATTTTTGATATGTTTAGACCAAAGTTCCAAAACCAAATATTATAAACCTAAACCAAATCATGAAAAATTTTCAGGGACACGAAACATATTTAAATGGACTTTCTTTATTTTTAAATAAACAATTGGTAAGCCCTAAAAACTTTTATGCTTTGCTTGGATGAAGAGAATTACAAGAAAAAGAAAATGGAGAGATTGTGTCATTTTCTTTTGTTTGAATGCGTAGAGAAAATATGGAAGAAAGAAAAAAGGGATGCAGACTCCACAAAAATGTTTTCTCTCCACAATTGAAAAGAAAATTATGAAAAGTTAGTGTTTTATTTGAAATGACAACTCTATCCATACTTATCTTTCAACCCATTAATTAAAGTAAGGATTAAAATGTCATTTAATATGATTTCAAATTTTCTTTCTATTCATTTTCTCTTCATTCAAACAATAAAAAAGAAAATGACTATTCTTTTTGTGTTCTCTTCTCTTCATTTTCTTTCTTTCTATTTTCTTTCCTCATCCAAGCAAAAGTTTAAGGAGAAAAAAAAAACATATAACAACAACTCGAAAACAAAGAGACGGATACTAAGCATCAAAATCTAGAAAACACCACCTAAACCAAAATCATTATATTAATGGCACACAAACATAACAACCAAACCATAAGAGAAACATAAAACACACTATAAATAACATTGATACTATTATATAATCTTTTCGATTAAAATAGTTGTCCACTTTCTGTTTTACGTGAGTATTAAAAAAATAATTAAAAGATATGAAAGTAAAAAAAAATTGATAGTATTTTACCTAGTTGTCCTTATTTATAATGGATAATTAGAGTTATTATAGTGGATAAGTATAAGAGAGAGAGTTTATTTAATAAGAGTATGTTAAGAAAAGAAATCATTAATGATGTCTAAACTTAATAAGGATAACTATTTTAAAGCATACCAAAATAGGAAGGTGTACAACTATTTTAAATAGAAGAGAGTATTGGATAGAGACCATGCTAACACTATGAGACAAAACAAGATAACAACACTCTAAGCATCCATTGAAACGATAACTCGTTGCTCTAAACTCGAACAAACTCATTTCTAGTTAAAAGACAACAGATAGTAGAAACACCTTGAGAACAACAACAGACTCCACGCACGAGCACAAACCCCAACATCGCCATAATTCAGGCGGCCCTACCACAACACGTTCGACATCGCCGTTAGATTCTTCTTCCCACCACCATAACCCTAGGACCATCCTTCCTCTGCTAAAACCGCTTTGCTCCACAACCCAGGAAACATTTGGAGGTGGAAATATATCCCCATCAACGAGTTCGACAAGACTCCACAACACTAAGCGGCTTTACAACAGCACTGATAGTGCCATCATGGAATCGCAAGGAAAGAAGCACAAGCCAAGCAAGAGCAGGCGGCGTGTCCTTTGTAATGTTTTACGGTGAAAGTAAGGGAGAAAGAGAGGCGCATAAGGAGAGATGCTTGTGGATCCCTATTTTTTGAGATCTAGCTAGGGTTCTCAAGGAGAGAGGGAGAAGTTTGGCAAAGAGGGGGAAAAGGAAAAAAAGGTGAATGTCACAATTAGTTTTTAAATTTTTTATTGATGTTTACGTTACTCTTTTAACTCAAAAAAAAGTTCTCAATTAATTTTTAAACTTTTTAAATATTATTTGTATTAATTTTTGAATATTTTAAAAGTGGAAGGACTAACAAAAATAATGTTTAACATATTTAAAAGTCAATTGAGACTTTTTTTTTTAAAATAAAAATTAAAAGACTTAGATGCCCAATGAAAAAGTGCAACACCTGAATAGTACATTAGGGCTCACTTCGAGACTAAGGGTAGGTAGGTAGAGCGGCCCCTCTATGACTGCGAGTACTCGTCCCTTTTTTTCTTTTTATTTTTAAATTTATTTTGAGCCGGAAGGAATTTGTAAAGATAAGCTTTCCACAAAATTTAATACAGTTGCTAGGAAAGTAACAAATTTTGTATATTATAAAAGAAATTCCTTCCATGGTGTTTATCACGCTAGCCACAAATAGTAAGAGTTGAAATCTGAAAATGACTTGATAACAAACATATTCATATCGATTGACGAATTTTCAAATATGCCGAGGAAAGCAAATAACACGAGGGAAACTAACAAATCAAATGAAGGATACAAATTGTTGCGCACCTTTCCATATCTTATATATAATATACAGTTGATGGAATTTTCATTAATTGCCGCTGATGTGGCTCTCTCCCTAATTAATTGCCGCACGATTCATAATTTTTGCTAACATAATCAACGGATGTCATTAATCAATTCAAAATCAACAGATCAGATTAAATGAATTGATCAAGTTCGTAATTCTAAAAGAATTATAAAATTCTAAATGTATTAATTATTTTTTTTATATCAACGTATCATTTTAAAAAAAATCTAATCATAATAATAAATAAAAGATAATTACAAACTTTCTATGATTTTCCAAGAATTAATTGTTTTTTTTAAGTATTTGCAAAATACGAAATCTGATTTTCTAAATAATGAATTATTTTTTTATTTTTTAATCTAATATACTATATAAAGAATTAAAAAAATCACAATAATAAAAAATCAAATTTCATCCCTTATTTTCTGAATTTTTCCATACATCAAAGAAAACTAATTGCTTCTTTACACAAAATAGAAAATTCATGCGCCGTTTATTTTTCCCATTTATTTTTTAATACATCTCTTAATTTCTTTTCTTTTTTTTTCTCATTTATTTTGAGTTCTTATTTAACCCATATTTATTATTCTCCTTTTTCTATTACTACTAAAATAATGTTCATTACTTGCAAAATTTGCTGCGAATTTGGGCTAAAAATTTGCAGGTAATTGGTAGATGCGAATTCAAAATTGGCAGATAATTAATTGCATATTTTTTTGCATGAAACTTAAAAAATTTTGCATATAATTTTTGTTGTGAGTAGCAGGTGCTTGAGAGGAATTTTGTTACAAATTTTTATGCGATTTTTTAAGAAACTCCGCAAGTAACATTCGCATGAAATTTTGCAGGTAACATTCGAAAGAAATTTCGCATGTAGCATTCGAAAGAAATTTCGCAGATAACGTTCGCATGAAATTTCATAAGTAACATTCACAGGAAATTTTACAAGTAAAATTCGCAAAAAAAAATTGCGTGTAAAATGTTTCTTAAATTTTGTAGGTAAAATTCGCAAGAAATTTTGCAAGTACAATTTGCAAAAAATACTCCAAGTAAAATGTGCAAGGAAATAGAAATTACACAAGTAATTTTTGCATGAGAGTTCACAAGTAAAATTCACAAGAAGTTTTGCGGGTAAAATTCGCAGATAATTTCACACATAAATTTTGCATGAGATTTTGCTACAACAATTATTATTACTGCCAATTTTAATCTTTTTATCAAAAGAAATATTAAAAAATGGCATACAATTCAAATGAAAATACCATTCAATTTCACAATAAACATTCAAGTTCATTCTATTAAACTCACAGTAAGAAACATAACTATCATTACTTTACAGTATAATCAACAAAAGATCGTAAACTAGCAAGTAAATTACATTCCTTAAGCTAAAAAATTTCTTATAAGTAAATAATTATGATTATATATTAAGTATAATGTCGTTTTACAACAACTAAGTTTGAAATTCTAATAACAAGAAGAATTGGATGTTAGTTGTAATGATATGTAACCTTTGTTCCAAAGAAGAAAAAAGAGACTAACATTCAATCAATTCTTAGGGATACTAACTCAGCACTCATGAGATACTATCACTCCAGAATGCCTAAGATAGAAGATAATATCAAAGCATTCCAAAAATTAAAACAACTCCAGAACCTATAAAAGGTCACCAACCTAATTCACTTGATCAAGCTTGCTGATGATGTTCGGACGCACATCAAGAAGTTCATCCTTCAAAAGGTTAAGGAAAATAGGAAGAACTTGCTCAATTGTTGCCTCCTACGATGAGGGTAGGGTAGAACTAGTGAGAATTACACTAAAAGCTACTACTATCACAATATTAGTTGCATAATAAAATTATCACAATTTAGTAAATTTGTTATAAGATTCAGACCAGCATTAGGAAGAAGTCAATTACCACAGTAACAACAAAAACAGTCTAGCACAAAAGGAAAACCAAATGTTAATCAATTTCAATTCTTCCTCTCGTCATTGCCAAAATCATATGTTAATCAATTTATCTGCGAAAAAAAAAATACAACTAAATATATTAGAGCCATGACCATCAAATGACAAATAAAATGAAGAAAGGTTGAAAGAAAGTTTAACAAAGTTTCAAGTACCTAGAAGGGTCTGTTTGGAAAGACTTTGTATTATGTTTTGGCACTAGACTTCTATTTGCTTTATGTATTATTAACTATTTTGAAACAATGTAGATTCATGTGCTCACAATTGTATCAAATGCAGAACTCGAGGGCGATATTATTCACAAACTATTATAACAAAATTACGTCGATTTTGGGTAACGTTCATTGATTTATGTCTTTTTTTTTTCATGGTTGTGTTTGCATAAACGTCTTATTTCTTTATTTTATTTCTCATGGTTATGCTAACATGTCATAGGAATAAGGCCTTCTCATTATTACGGATTATGATGTCAACTTTTTTACTCTTTCACGACCAGGTGAATGTATTCGTATGGTTAAAATTAAAAATATGAAATCTTTGATCCATTGATGGTGATTAGGATGTTATGAAATCGTTGATCGACTTTTTTGCTCTTTCATGACTATATTCCTTGATTAATGATAAGGATGCTAAGAAATTTGTCATTGTTGCAGATTTTTTGGTATGATTATTATAATAGAGTTTTGGTTATCATCAATTTTGTGCAGGTAACTCCCCAAGGAAGAGGAAGCTTCTTTAGTGGTTGGCAGGGGTGTCAAACGAGCCGGGCCAAAATTATGCATATTTTTAGGATCCGGCTCGTTTATGATCGGTCCGCAGGCCTAAACGGGTCAGCCCACTAACCCGTTTATTTAAAAAAAAATTAAAATTTTAGTTTATTTTTTATGATTTAAGTACAAAGTTGTGAGTAAGTATGCGCAATCATTTTTAACTATTTTTTATCGTCTATCTATTAATTAATTAGAAAAAAATAGTTTAAATGGTTGATTGCGATATTATATTATCTTTTTTGTTCCTTCAACTATCTTACTTGAAAGATATCAAATGCTTTCAAATGTTATTTGAAATCGATTTATGAATTAATACAACTTTCATTAATTAAATAACGGCATATAACATTGATGTGAGTATTGTTATGTTATTGATAAAAAACACAATTGGAATTCTTTCTCGTAGATTAATCAATAATAAACAAGGTTTGAAAGTATATATCAACTTGTAGGGCGTAGGCACTCATTGAAGGAATAGAATGCAAAATTTATCAATATCTATATCATAACACTTCAACTGTATAGCAATATAAATATAATTAAGTAGTTAAGCATAACAAATAGTTAAACATGCTCAATTATAAGTAAACTCATAAACTCCAAAATAAAATTTAGAGTCCAAAATGAAACTTTTAAAAAATTATTTTTTTTATAAATAAAAAAAATATTTCACGGGCTCACGGGCTAGCCCGTGAGCCTAGCGTGCTAGGCCTAAATGGGCCGGGCCAATTTTTTTCTTCAAATTTTCACGGGCCTATTTTTTACATGTAAAGCCCGTCCATTTAACGGGGTAAACGAGCCAGACTCATTTTGACGGCCCTAGTGGATGGTGTCATAGATTATTAGTTAGGATATTTCCATGTTGAATTGGTTTATTTTGATCGACATTCAAAGAAGTGGCTTGATTAGTGTTGTTATATATACAAGTTAAATATTTAGAACCATTTCTACATTTCATATTAGAAGACATTGTTCCTATCATCCCATGTGAAATTGTCAATTTTACATTTCAATTTGATGACAACTTTATAATAATTGTGAATTTTAGATAGATATGTCAGTGTGTAGTATTAATAGATCATTATTTTTTTAAGCCATAATTTATAAATAAAAAAAGCAAAGCGAGAATGAAAAAGTCAATTACAATATCAAATCCTTGATTTAATCCCAACTATTCACTCAAAGCCAAAGAGAATTTGAGCAATCATTTACATAAATATAACATTGTTGTTCGACTTATTTATTAACAATATTTGAGAATTATTAGCACCAAAACAAATATTTGAGTATTAAAATTATTTTTAAAATCGTATCATTTTAACGTTCTCAATCCTATATAAGTCATATTATATGACTATATAATAGGATATGACTTGATAAAGAATAAAAATCATATCACTTAATAAATCTTAATACTATATAATTCATATTATATATGATATAACTATTTAATGATATAATAATATAATTATTTAAGGCACCTTAAAAATAATAGGAATTAAAAATAACTAAATTAACAGTTTTTTGATTTCATAACATAATTAGACTTTCAACATTACTAATTTTATTAATATATCTTAATTAAAACATTATAAATCTGTATTTATGAGTGAAATTATGCAAAATGAAAATAAAATGGTAACAAAAGAAATTAGCAATTATTATGGAGACTTTAATTTCTGTTCACCAACAGTATAAATTTTTTTTACACTGTCAATCAATAAAATTTCCTGAAAAGAAAAGAACTTTAAACTCTTACCATGGGAGAGAAATCAACAACATTTGAAAAATCTATAAAAACATTTTAATAGTTTTAATCATTATCCAAATAAAAAATGTGTGACAAAATATAAGGTTAATTTTTTATTCTTTAAAATAAAAAAATAATTAAATGAGATCGACGCTCTTAATGCCACATTTTTCCTCATTGCATTATAAGGTAAGTGCTTTACTATGGTGTTGCTCAATTCATTGGAGAACACATGTATAGTTTTTTATTTAACTTAAAGGCATTTTTTTTTTGCTTTGTATTAATCTACTTAATATTCAATTTGGGTTTCTTTTAAAGGATATAATCAAATAATTTTAAAAATTGGGTCATATATTAAATAAAGTATTAATCAAATTGTAAACAAGATGAGTTACGTTAATGATTAAAGGTGAGTTAAATATGACAACCCACTCTATTTTAGGCGGTTAGGCCCACGAGTTGATGAAAAATAAAAATAATAATTAGAAATTTTATTTGTAAATAAATCAACTCTTTAATATTGTATTAAAATAATTAAATAATAATTATAAAAAATTTTTACTTTTAGTACTACAAAATAATATTCATATAACATATGTTGATATTTTATAATTAAAGACATTTAAGAAAAAATATTTAAAGTAACACAAAAAAAACTATAAAAAAATAATTAAAAGAAATTTTTTAACCCACTGGTCAAACTCGCTCAACCTTGTGTTCATACGTGGGCTAGGTTGATCCAACCAGATGGGTAAAAAATATTTTGTTAGACTAAAAAAAGTTAACCTAACGAATTGAACTTGAACTCATTTTATTGTTATTATCAATTACTTCAATAATTTATTTTTAGTATTTAATTTTAATAATCTACTTCAAATAAATTCATAAAATAAAATATATTAATTATATGCATATTTTTGTTATATTTGTATATTTAACGTGATCGATACCCGTGCACAAGAAGGATGAAATATGGACCTACACTGATAAATACAATTGATAAATATGGACCTAGCAAGAGTCAATAGAAAGAACTTAGATGTGTCAATGAAAAAGAAAAAGAAAAAGAAAAAAAGAAATTTTACCAATTGCGTAATGGCTTACGCAAATACGTTTTGCTTAAGCGAAGGAAACGGTTCAAACTGCTATAGAATCGCCCCCATGATGTTCAAATTCGTTTTTTATTTTAAATTTTAAATTTCTATTAAATCACCAATACCTAAATCTTATTATTAAAAATTTAAATAACTCAAATCAATTCGATTGTAGGCTTTGTAGGAAAGGGACCAAAGCCACAGCAGCTCGATCAACCCCGTGCCCCCTCCCCCCAAAAAAAAACACGTGTGTGTGGATATACATATATAGATATATAAATTTTAATTTATTATAATTAAAATAATGCTACACATTTTTTTTTTACTTAGGATGTCCACTGGCAGCCGTGATAATCTGAGTGAAGATTGAACTCACACGAACATGATTAATGGACAAGGTGACTTACCACAATATCACACCTATTGGTTAAAATAATGTTACATTGTCATCTACTTAATTATATACTATCATTAATTCAAAAATTTCCATGCATATATGGTTATAAAAAATGATTAGAATACACCCAAAATTTGTCACTCATACTGCTACTAGCTTTAATGTACGGAAAACATGAAAAAAAATGTGTGTTTCTAATACTAAAACGTAAAAAAGTTATTTGAGTTTTTACTTGCTCCAACCCTCCTCTTCTTCGATTCTTCACACAGTCTTCTTCTTCCTCTTCACCGTTCTTCATTTTATTACAGAATCATCATCACACATTGATATATTCTCTTCGTTTTGAATGTTCATCATGTTGTTGTGCGCTTACATTGTTAAAGTTTGTGCACTATTGTTTTAGAATTGTGTGCACTAAAATTGTTCACAGAATAATATGTTCTTCATATTGTTAATGTTTATGCACTCATGTTGTTAATATTTGTGCAGTTACATTGTTAAAGTTTGTGCATTATTGTTTTAGAAATGTGTGCACTGAAATTGTTTTTAGGATAATGTGTTTTTTATGTTATTAATGTTTGTGGATCTACGTTGTTAAAGTTTGTGCATTAAAATTGTTCATAAGGTAATATGTCTTTTTAATGTTTTTAATGGTTGTGCACCAATGTTGTTAATGTTTGTGTGCTTACATTGTTAAAGTTTGTGTACTAAAATTGTTCACATAATAATGTGTTTTTCATGTTATTAATGTTTGTGCACCTACATTGTTAAAGTTTTTGTACTGAAATTATATTTCCTTTGTCAATATTAGTGTCAACGTTCTGTGCTTGTGAATATTAGTAGCAAAATATTAGACAGATGTAGGGTCTGGCAGGTGGTTGAGAAATACATGGGTGAGTGTGAGGGTTGCGGCCGAAGGCGATTGAAAAATACTTGTGGGTGAGTGGTTGACAAACACGCAGATGAGTGCATATGTTGTGGGTGACAATACGGTGTCAAGTATAAGGAGTGTACATGTAGCAATACCGTATTGTTATATGATTTGATAACAATATAAAACTTTTTTACCACAAGTAGCTCCCGTCATGGTTGAGGGGGTCATCGCCACCCTTAAATTTTAATTTTTTTTATAAAAAATAATTTTTTTTCTTATTTGTCCTCCTAAAAATTCTGAATATCTAAACCAAAATAGAAAAAAACAAGAATTTAATTGAGTTTGATAGTCTAATTTCATTACCTTCTCTTTTATTTATTTTTTTTGTTACAATTATTTCTTTAATATTTTTTCCTAAAATAGAAGAGAAAAAATGAGTGTAATCATCTTATTTCTTTTTTAACATGGTGTAAGTAACATGAAAAAAATTATGACTTATTTATTATTTTTTTTGTAATTTTTAAGGGTCTTGGATTGAATTAAAATACCGTTTTTAATTTTACTTATGTAAATCTTAGATTAAGTATGCCATTTTATGTTGTTTTATGACGCAAAAACTATAAATTTGAATTATAAAATTATTTTTTTAGTATTGGACCTGAAAAAATGCTCAAGCCCCGCCCGTCTTTCACATTCCTATATTATTATATGTATTGAAATACAATCCATATTTTCACCCCTCAAGATTAATTGAATATTGATAAACTTATCAAATGAAATTAGTAATGTACTTATAAAATAAGTGCGGGACACTAGCTAATTAATTCAGCTAGTGTGCGTGAGAAAAACAGAGGGAGAGAAGATATATATGACGTCAACATCTGGCAAGTCACTATATTTTATCTATAAATAAAGGCCATACATAAAAGAAACTTATACAAGGACTGTTCAGTAATTTCATCTATATATCAACTTGGGCATAATATTTTACCTGTCGACTTTAATCACATCCATGGCAGTTGGTCTTTTTCGTTTAATTTACTCTCACAACTCTTCCAATGATTCCCATCTCCGTGAACTTTCTTTTTTGTCGTTCTCGTAACTTTCTTGCCCCATCCTCACCAACTTCCGCCAACTTGTTATTTTTCCCCATTTATAATTATAATAACTATTAACCTGCTTCCTTTTGGGGGAAATTTTTTTGAATATATGGGCTGGAATGAAAAATTACGAAAGTGTGGGCAAATTTCTGAAATCGCCACTGTACAATGCGATTTCAGACAATAAAAAAAATTAGATGTCTAAAATTGCTATAGAGGGTGGCGATTTCAGACAAAACACCTATACATTCATAATTTTTTTCAATAGAACATATTATAAGATTATAAATTTATTAAGGTCATAGATATGTAAAAAATCTTTTTCCTGCATTATATATCTTTGTGTCATGAAAAATAGGGAGGACGAATTCCTTCTCCTATGATTTAAAAATATGATCTAAAAGGTTAGAAATTTAAATTTGAAATGATTTTAAAGAAAACAAGATTAATTTAATAAAAAAAGGTTACAAAAAGTTTTTTAAAAAAAAGTGAAGAAAAATAAATGTTATTTTTTTATATTTTTTATTTTTATTAGAAAGTTCGGACAAAACATAGTATTTAGAGTTGAAAATGAATGAAAAGCACAATTATACAGGTTGTAGTATTTAAAATTAAAAAAAATTGTCATTGACAATTTAACAGTAAATTTCCTTTTAAGACCTTAGACTAGTTGTCTTTACTTTCTTACACATTAAAAAAAGAAAAGAATAATTTATGGGAATGTATATGGGTCACAACAATATTGAAAATTTTATCACTGTTTATCTCACACGCACCATAATTTCTCAACCAATATTTCATTATTTTCACCATCGACCCTTTTGTTATCCACTAATTTAGAAGTTTTAAAGTGACACAAATTTCCATTTTAACATGACCAATACTAAAAAAAATCTTTTCCAACGTACCCCCAAAAAAAAAATTAAGTTAAACAGAAACAACTGAATAATATCATGTCATAACAAAGTGTTAATATATACGAAGAAAATAATGTAAAAAAAATATATTGATACTTTAATGTAAATAACAATAAATTACGCAATACCAAAATTTGTGTTTAGCGGTGGAAATATGCTAGGCTACCCAATAAGGGGCCTACAGCTAGATCTATCCAAGTCAGACCTATTTAAAAAAATAAGTTAAGTTTAGACTCTTTTAAAAGCCTATTTAACCTAAGTTGTTTACAAGACTTACTAAGTCTATCAGGATAAGCTATTTATAAGCATTTACAGTTATAGTTTGAAAAATTAAAATTGCCTTTAACACATATTCAAACTTGTGTTCATGACAATGTGAAAACACACCATCAACCACTCTGCTAGACAACTTGTTGTTATAACTATTGAATATTTAACTTTTTATAACTTAACTACAACTATTTTTACAAAAAAAAAATGTAAATCTTTATTCCCTGGTTAAATCTACTTAACCTTATCTCTCATTTGTTCAATTAAACAAAGCAGAGGTTGCACAGCTTCACTCAGTTTGGAACTTCGTCAACCAACTCTACCTAAGAAGACCCCAAACGTCATCCACATTGCACACCTTCTCCATCCAGCATCAACGTCGTCCACCTTTGCATCGTCCCATGTTCATGACTCCACATCGTCCATCACAGTTTTGTTGTCCTCCACCTTGACTTCGCAAAGACCTAGCAATTAACCGTTTGATTTGTCGTCATTTGCCTCTTGTCCCAGTGCAGATTACCTAATTGATTTGGTAGTTGAAATCTCTTGCCTCAACTCCAATGTTTATAAAAATTCTCCGATATTCTTTTTTGTTTTTTCTTATCTAAACTTATTTCATTATGTATTATTTTATCTTCTTACAAATCCGTTTTTGGTTAATGATTAAAAATGCAAAGAAAAAATTATAGGTAACTTTCATTATTTTATTTTTAGACCTGGAAGGAATATTGTTTTGGGCATACAATTTTCTTTCAATCTTCCATTGTCTTTATGCTTAATTTTCTAGATTAACATACCTTATAATCAAGCCATAGATCAAGCTAGGCCTTGACACAAGTCAGACTTAGGCCCAAAAAAAAAACCTACTATAAGCCACGGGTCAAGTTCAAATCCAATAATTATAACGCAGGCCTGGTCTATAAAGAGCTTGGCCTAACCTAATTTGATCTATTCCCACCTCTATTTGTGTCTTTCACGGTTATTTTTTGTTTATTATCTTTTGAATTAGCAACATTCATAATATATTTTTCAAAGCTTAAAAAAACATGCATCAAGCTGAGTTAAATTGATTAAATTATGTCACATGAACAAAAAAATAGTTAACTCTTCATCCATTACATGAAAAGTATGTATATAAAATAATTTAATTGGATAATAGTGTAAACATTTTAACTTTTAATTATAAATGAAGGCAACGGCTGCAAGAAATTTGCGATTAGGCTAGGAAAGTTAACGTAGTGATGAAATTAAGTCTCACAATGAGGGGTGCTTCTATGATGACAATAAGAGTGACAACTCTTGAACAATTACACTCACATAAATGTAGGGATTATGGTTGTTCAAGAGTTGTCACTTTTATTTGTCTATCATACGAACCTCACATTTATGTGAATGTAGTTATCTAAGAGTTGTCATGTTTGTTTGTCATCCGATCTAAGTCACACTTAAGTCACGTTCACCAATGAAGAACAAAGTTATAAAATATATGAAAATTTGCCAACAACATTATATAAGTTATAGCCCAATTGGCTAGGATCCTCTTCAAGGGTATGGTGTTGGAATTTCAATCCTCCACCATGCTACTTATCCCCCTCTAACCAACCCAGGTCAACATCCAGTTTATTAAATTCGAAAATTAATCACAATTACACGACCAGAATTTTTGCCTTACTCGGCCACATTAACCTCAAATTAGTCCATTGGTTTGTCAAGAGCCGAAAAAAATAAAAAGGACTTATTGGGCTCTCCATAAAGAAGCTTGTTAAGAAGTGGGCTTTGGCTCCTTTATTGCCATTCTTGATGCCATCTTAAGCTCTTCTTCAGATGGTCCTGTGTAAGCAAGAATAGTGAGAATTAAAGAGTTTAAACCAACAAGCATAAAATGACCCCCGCCAAAAAAAACAAACCCATAACAATTTATAGTTAGAATGTTAACATATCCCCGTGAAATAAGGTTCAACCAAGCCATTGTCCACTTAACTATAATTACTTTTAGTGTCTCAATGGAAATTGCTTCTTCTAAATAAGTTTGCAATTAAACTTGTCTACGCAGAAAAAGGAAATGCCCTCCTAAGCCCTAGCAAGTATGTCCACACTTAGATGCATAATTGAAATAATTCAAACACAAAAATTTACATTTCTAACTTCAAAGTCAGTATTGATGGTTATCAAAATGCACTACATACAATCTGAAAGTGACATTGAAAAGGACTTGCTCACTTTTTGTCCTTCGTAGGAATCACTTATTCGATATTTAGTGATGAATTTGTTACACGAGGAACTATGTTTAACATATAAAATCATTTAACTGTCTCTATCCCAGAACTTAAGTTTTAAGAAGACATGGTTCTCAATAAGGTATGGCTAAAATAGTCTTTATAAGAGTATGAATAACCCTCTCTCTTGAGCTAACTTTTGATATTGAGTTAGACTCACGCAATTTTAAGATGATAGAGTTTCTATAACCAACTAGTATAGACTTCGGTTCTTGCATCCTCACATTCTTCTAAATAAATAAAATGAATTTCAGCAGGGATAGGTGAACTGATACGCTATTCATGGTTCAAGCCTAAAAGGCTCTTGCGTGAAATGACATGTTAAGAAATAAAATCATTCAATTATTTTTACTTACCAACATAAGCTTTTGGGAGAGATAGTTCTTGACATACTGCATCAACACATACATAGGAGAAAATTAAGATCAATAAGATAACAAAACATGGAGCTTAGATGCATGCTTTCTAAACAAGCCAAGAGGCTATAAATTCAAGTCCACATTAGAGATAAATATAGTCTAAAAGGAAAAAATTAGGAGACTATAATTTGAAGTGAATATTTTAAGTTCATATTATTGGTCTTCATGTAACAGAGCAGTAGTGGATATTTAGAAGGCTAATTAAACAGTGATCTCTCGGATTATAAATAATCATCTATACGTGGAAAATGGCAATTTTCCACATGCTGAAGAAAATTGTGTAAACTTACAAGAGCATGTCAAATATGATGCCCCATTTCATGCTAAACTATAGGAGTAAAACCTAAGTTTGGTCCTCCAAAAGTGAAGTAGTCAATACATTAGTTCTTTCACCAGATTAGTCACTTGATGATTAAAAATGTCACATATCAATTATTTTGTTAGTACTCCAAAATTATAGTGGTCAGTCACCACATTAGTCCCGGCAAAAAAAACTATGTGGTGACCGGTGACATTTTTTTTCTCATCATTGAGGGACTAACCTAATGACAAGTTTTTGGAGTACTAAAATAGTTTTTTACTCTAAATTTTAGTGTAGCATACGTTATTTGGAACACCAAAGAATTTACATGAACACATTGCAATCACAAAAGGGACAATAATGATGCTGCTTCAATTCTACAGGAAAAAGAGTTCACCTTTCATGTATCTGCCTTTGTTGCTGCTGTTGCTGCTGCTGTTGTTGTTGAAGCCTTTTCATTCTTCATGATCATATGGAACGACTTAGACTTGTCTTCCTCAACCATTTCCCTTAGTATATCATCCTCAATCTTCTCGGCTTGCCACTGGGAAGGGTCCGACACAAAATCCTCGCTGAAGATCATGCTAGACACCCACTCTTTCCAAGTGGTTCTCCGGTACTTATCCTCCTCCAGCGAACCGGTCACCAGCAGCTGATAAACATAGACCATTTTCTGCTGGCCGGGACGGAAGGCCCTCGCAATGGCCTGCTTCGTCTTCGACGGATTCCACTCCGAGTCCAACATGATCACCCGAGAAGCCGCCGTCAGGCTAATGCCCTCAGCACAAGCCGTGATCGAAGCAAGGAGTATCTTAGACGATCCGCCGGGCTCCTCGAATTTGTCCATCACTCTCCCCCGCTCGAAGAGCTCTAGCTCCCCGGTTAGTACCAAGACCTCCCTGCCTCTCTGCCACTTAAAGTACTTCTCAAAGTACTCCAGGAACAGCTTCACCGGCGCAATGTTGTGGCAGAAGATGAGAACCTTCTCCTTCTGGACGACGCGGTAGATGAGGCTCAAAACGAATCTCACCTTCGACCCTATTTTCAGGTCGAACTTCAATCTGTCGAGCTCCATCAGCTCTTCCACGGTGAAAAACTTGTCGGCGCACACGGCGGTTTTGATGAGCCAGGGGTGTATCGATCCGAGAGTTATCAAGAGCTCCAACTCCAGAGGGTATCCGTTGCATCTGGCCATCTTGTTGTGCAGCCTCTGCAAAATGTCATGCTGCGTGTCGGTCGTGTTCATCAGCAGGGTGTAGATTTGCAAGCCAGGAAGACCGTCAGAGCCCCCGGCTTCATAGACATCTATGAAACCATTCGTTACCTTCTTCAACATGTTTAGGCCTTCCATCCTCTCATCATCGTCGTTCGAGTCAATCTTCTTAGCAATTGTTTCCAAGAAGAACTTCCTCGCACGCGCCTCCATTAAATGCGCCTTGTCTGCCCCTTTCTTTTTCCTCTTGTATTTTGGATCCAATGCTTTCAGTATCTCGTGAGCAAACTTCGGTCTCGCCAGGCACAGCGTGTTGAAGTACTCGCAGAAATTGTTCTGAAACAATGTGCCGGACAGCAGGATTCTCAATTCCGTCTGCACTTTCATCAAGACTTTCCTCAGCCTCGATTTAGTGCTTCTCGGATTGTGACCTTCGTCGAGCACCAGGAGCCCCGGGCTCTCCCTTAGCACTTTAGCCATGTACTTCCTGTGCGCGTACTTCGAATCCTCTCGCATCAATGTTAAGAATGAGGTGTAGCCCATAATAAGAACGCTCGGGTGCGAGTGCCACTTTTGTATCTTCTCCAGGCAATCCAAGACGTGCTTGACATCCTCGGTGGGCTTCGGCATTCCGGGATGGTTAAAAACCATCGACGTCTTGTTGTTGAAAACCCTGTAGGTCCTGCGGCCGTGAATTAGATACACCGGTATAGGAATCTCCCACTTGATGAATTCCTTGTACCAGGTGTAAAGCGTTGTCTTAGGAGCGAGGACCAGAGGCTTCTTCCCCGGGAATAACTTCAGGTAGCTAACGAGGAACGCGATGATGAGAAAAGTTTTTCCGGCCCCAGGAGTGTGAGATATCACGCAGCCGCCTCTCCTCCTGGATTTCGCTTCCATGCGCGCCGGTTCCATGGACCCTGCAATGTTCTTCCAGAGAAACTCGAAAGCCTTCTTCTGGTGTGCGTGCAGCTTCTTCTGAAGCTCGGGAATTAACGCCCAGACATTATCGTTGTCTTGAGATACCGGTGCGTCGGGAGTGTCATGATTTGAGACAAGATTGAAATCTTCAACTTCTTCAGCCTTTGCCTCCGGATCTTCTCCGCCGCTCTTCTTCTCCTCTTGGCACCACACCGGATGCTCAGCCTGCCAATACGAACATGGTCTTCAGAAACATTAAAATGGGGAGATAGATAGAAAATGGCACACAAAGAGTTCATGTGACCACACTCATGAAGAGATTGGGCTAAAACTTGTGACTTACAAAGGGTGGTGTGACAGATTTAATGTCAGTCTTCACAACGCCGCATCTCAAGCAGTAAATTCCAATTTCTTCATCTAATCTAAAGTCATGTTCACAAGCTTCATCTAGTTTGTCCTGAGTCTCGCCGAAACTGGCTAAATTTGAATCCTGATTAAATAGTTGGACAGAACCAGCCTCAGAAAAGCATGACAGTAAAAAAAAAAAAAAACAAATAGATCACTAATAATTGAGTTTTAGGATTCCCTTCCTTTTTCTAGAAATTAACTATGATGACACCATAAAGCTTAAAATCAAACTCAAACCTCTGCGTCTTCATTGAGATAACACGATGCCAATGACACTTCCATTTCTCTCCACAACATATCCAATTCAGACTCCTCTTCCTCTCCCTCTCCAGGCGATATCTCGGTTTCCATCGCTTGACCAGCGCTGCGTGTATCCTGGAATTGCTTCCACTGATCGGCGATGGGCGGTTCCTCTTTACTCGGTTTTGCATTAATGTTCTTCAAGTATGAATTTATCAATTCCTTGTAGGCAGTTGCATTCAAGGTCCTGTCTCTATAAGTTTTCTCTTCTCCACCGTTTCTATTCCTCGAAAACGCCGGACGATACCTTCTCTCTTGAGCTCCTTTATTGGAATGCATCCCTTCCCATCTAGGTCCAACATTCATATCTTCCATATCATAAAAACCTTTCTTCTGTAACTTGGGAGTGCCATAACTATAATAACCTCTCGAAGAGAAATTGCAACTATGTTCTGCATCGTCTGACTTCACAGACAGATTATGAGGCTCGAAAGCTATCAGATTAATACTATTCCTCCTTAGTCTCGGGGTACTAGCCAGATGGCGATATCTGGAAGGAATCTCAGCAGGTTCATGTCCACCACCTTGAGCAATCTTTCGATTGAGATTATAATGCTCGAGGGCTGCTGGATCACCTTGAGTTGGATGAGGAACAATAGCAAGTTGATTTCGATGTTTATTTTTATCAGCGTCGCCGGACATCGCCTCCTTGGTTTTAGGCCTCCTGTTGTACACTATAATCTCCCTGCAGGCGTTCACCTTGTTGGCCTTTTCGCCACCGTGACCCGCCTTGTTCAGATATTTCTGCCGCGGGCGAAAGAGGCGCGACAATGGCATTGACAGTTCATCATCATAATCATCATCTTTCGCCGCGTCTACTACCTTGTATGGCCTCTCTCTGACAAAGCCAACGTCGAACTCAGAAACAGCATTGCAACCAAGGTACCGCTCGGGCTGCACATGCCGGCGCTTGGAGCGCCGCAGGCCCTCTACATTGTAAGACGGCGACGCCTCATATTCGCGGGATTCTTGTGCGTACTCAACCCTCTTGGTGTTAGGTGTAACAAGAACTTGAGAAACAACAGGTACTAACATGCCATTCTCATCCAGTTTGAAACTCAGAACATTAATGTGAGACTTGGTATCCAGCGGAGGGACATAGGTATCGCCTACCAGAACTTGATACACGAGCTTGTTTTCTACCGATCTTGCGCAGAACGAGACCCCCTTTAGAACAGACGTGACAACCAACCACGAGATATCGGATAAGAATTTCCCCAAGAGCAATCTAGTTTGTGGTAATGTGGAGCAATCCTCCGTCGAAGCCCACCGATAGTGCCGGTCTTCGATATTACCGTGTTCAAGGCATTGCAGGATGGAGATTTCACTCAGTCCAACTACTTTGATCTCCTTGCTGAGGGTTCTTATCTCTGCGCCAAGTGAGCCTTGATGAACATAGAAGTTGACATAAAACTGACATGTGCACTCAGACTCATGAGGCTTTCTCTGTATAGAACTAATTTTAGCATCTTTCCAAACCTGCAGTTAAAAAATTACAGGAGAGTGCTTTAAAACAGGCCAAGTGAATTGGGACAAAAGAACCAAGAAATGCCATCATGACCACCTAGTCAATGCATATTTACGCAAATTTATCATATTAGCAAAGCAGGTAATTTACCATGTAAATTGTGCTCCATTTTGCTATCATTTGTTCTGTTATAATGTGCCTCTCCGACAATTTTTTCAACAAAAGTATTAGACAATGTCAAAATCAGGGAAGAGTTATAACTAATCTACTGCACAAATACAAATTACTTAATGCGTGCATCATGTTTTGAACCGGTAGATTGCATTGGCCATGTGATGTTATCTTAAAAGGTTCACAGTTCAATCCAGCAAAAGATGAAAATTCTGTTTGGAAATTCTATGATGTCCAAGAACCTCAACTAAAAAGATGTTTAAAATTCAGCTAGAGTGTCGCTTACACGCCTGCGCACAAATTCATCTGAATCACCGGTGCCTTTAGGGGATGAAAGCACACACACGTCAATTCCGGCTCGTAAAATGCAGGAGCAATCTGATACAGTTGCTTTCCTCGACCTCACCCGAATGTCTGCAGAGGGGCCTTTCGCCAAACACATATGGTGGTTATCGACAAAATGTATGCTCATGGCTCCGTACTCAATTTGTATGAAATCCACAGGTTTCCATGATCCAGAGACACAGGCTTCAAAGGCTGTTTTATATACAAAATTTGTAGAAGTTAATATGCCTCAAAGAATCCTTGCAAAAGAATGTGAATGTGTAAGGAGGCCGAGTGCACAAGGCTGACATCTCATGGAGTCCAAGGAGGGAGATGAATGTCTCACCACATTACCGTTGTGCCAAGGTTCACCCTCAGAGAACATGAATGTATGATAATGTGAAAAAATATAGGCAATTGATACCCGCATTAGAAAGGGATTGAGCAAACCATCAAGTTCGTTCTCGAGATTGTCAAAAGTCAATCAAATTAGTCATTTGGCATCGGTCAAATTAGTCTCAGGGACTAATTTGGTCGACTTTTGGCAATCTTAGGGACGAATTTAATATTTTTCATATCTTGGAGTCAAACTTAGCGGATGCTAACCTTGTGGGCGAATTTGATGGTTTACTCGAAAAGAATTAGTCAATACTTTTACCTTGATCATGGAACTGGCATTCCTCTCAGTATTGTAGAATCAATGTCATAATATTGGATTTTTATCCCCAGTCATTACATTTCTTTTTGTCATGCATATATCAAATGATAACAAAAAAGAGGAAAGGCTTACGGTATTCATTGAATGGATGCTTGGATTGATGCAAACGCCTTTTTCTGCCTGTCA
The DNA here is from genome assembly GCA_003254905.1 of Nissolia schottii. Classification (NCBI taxonomy): domain Eukaryota; kingdom Viridiplantae; phylum Streptophyta; class Magnoliopsida; order Fabales; family Fabaceae; genus Nissolia; species Nissolia schottii. Next base: position 89,772 of record QANU01101609.1, on the reverse strand, counting down.
TTGATGATTCTAACAGTTAACTCTGACTTGCTGGTGTTGTTATGCTGAGTATCTGCAGCAGGTGATTAGTTAGGCACACAAACTTTCACTTAATAAGATCAATCATGGCTTCAAATGACAAGCCAATCGTGGTTCAAAGCATGTATCTGTTCTGTTCTGACCCAAAATGATGAGAGTAAAAAAAATAAGAAAAATATAAAATGACAGTAATTTATACACACATTTGTGACTTCACTCCAAGTCACAAGTCAATCCTTTGTTCTGATCAAAATCACCTCTATCTGAAATCCACTGCACTCCACTTAATTTGGCTCGAGCCAAGTCGGTCGGCTGTAGGGTAAAGCGCTCTGCCGGGCAAGAGTTGGTACAAGTCAACCCTTCCTGAAGGACAGTTTCAGTGTGCAATTGAATTAATTTAGTTAGGGTTTTAAACAGCATACAATCAAAAGTTTTCTGCTCCAACTTTTATTGAAAAAAAAAAAAAAAAGCGTTATTATTTTCTCTAAGATAAGTGTCTCCAAGCATGCCTTAAATGGAAACAACAAAACGGAAGGGGTTAAGAAACAAAAACTCTGCACAAAATGTTCATTTCCCCTGAAGAAGAAAAAAAAACCAATCTTATTCTTACAAAAAGGAATGGAACACACACTCTCTGAAAGAGCCTAGAGCTTCAGCTCAGACTCCTACATATGCATACATGCCAACAATGACAAAGAAGAAGGAGAAAAAAAAAACCAAAGAAAAAAACCAACATTTGTGATACCCCCTAATGCCTACGCAATCTTTCTAAACCCAAAAAGGAAATGATTGAAAAAAAGATTCTTCTTTTATACGAAAAAATTATTCCTTTTGAGAGGGAAAAAAAAACACAAATTTCCATAATCCAAAGCCTTAATCACGGCAAATAATCCTTGATCAGCATCAAATTTTGGCATTGACTAAAAATGCAGCATAACCCAAAATTAAATTCAAGGAAAAAAAACAGAGGAAGCAGCTGAGTTAACCTTCTTCACTTACCTACCCACTACCATCACTAGATGATGAGAAGCATGTGGAGGGAGAATCTAAAAGTAACATCATCTCTGAGGAGGAGAGAGAGAAGAGAAGAGAGGAGAAGAGAGGGTAATAATGGTGTTTGGAAGTGAAGTAGTTGGGGTTGGAGTGAGTGACTGATTGAGTGAGTGAGAGAGAAAAGCGAGGGTGTGTGAAAAAGTGTGAAAAGAAAGCAGACACAAACGGAGTAAGCAGAAAAATCTATAAAAGGACCTTGGATTTCGCGCAGTTGCATGATCTCATGAGAGAGAGGGAGAAAGAGAAACAGTAAGAGAGAGAAAATTGCAGGTTTTAAGGATATTCGCGGTTACGAGAGGCAGGGCCAGGTTGCAGGCACATTATATGTATATATATTGGTATGTCACACTCTTACGTAGCCAAATTATAGGAAAGAGTATTAAATGTTAATAATTTGAGGGGGTTTGTTAACCAATGTTTTCGAAAGGATGGTTAAGAAACACAAATAATATATTATATGAATGACAATTATCAAATAATATTCTATCTTCTTTTTATTTTGCCTTTTGAGTCTTTTCATAGGTTCTTAGGGAATAATTAAGTTAAATTGTTAGGAGGTTAGGAGGATGTAACCTTGCTTATTTCTATACATCTACATTAAATAAAAAAATAAAATATTACTGTGCTGAAAAATCAGAAAATGTTAATGTACGCTCGATTTTATGGAGCACGAAAAAAACAACTTTATGGTGAACTAAAGGCTGCTGATTCACCAAATTATGATGTTTTAATTATGATTCCCTAAACCCTAAATTATCTGTACTCCTTGACGCAATTTGGTTAAAGTAACGTACGCCTTTAAATAAATTGTCACTCCTTCAAACAATTTGTATTGAAAAATAATTTTAAAAAAATTAAATAAACAAATAATCATTGCTTTACGAAATCTTTTTTATGGATGCTGCACCAAAAGCTCACACGTCCCGTTTGTTGTACAGAACCAGATTGCAATAGCTTCCGCGATTGCATTAAATAAAAAGAGGCAAAGGCTTTGATGTTCTACATAAGTTTGATGCTTCATGCACGAAGTGGAATACGGTAGTCCACTTTCATTTAGCGACACTTAGAAAATGTGGCTAGATGCTCTTTATTCTCCATTTCACCCTTCTCTTCCAAGAATCCAACACAATCCAAACTGAATTTCAGAAGCAATTCCGACAAAGCACGACAGCACGACGGCGTCGGAGGTGGCACGATGGCAGTGCGGCGGAGGCGATAGGGTAACAGATCTGATTCTGAATCGGATCTTCCTCAACATTTTTTGAGTAAGCCGAGTCCACCATCAACAACAACAGACAGATGTGATTCAGTTACATCAAGAGAAATAATCATACAGAATCAGCAATATAAGGCAACTCAATAGATCCAGATCTAGCGGCGGCAGCAACGGACGGAAGACGCAAACGACAACTCTGTGGCTTAACGGCGGTTCTAGTGGTGGTGAGGTTGGGGTTTGTTGCTTTTGTTGGAGGAACAACCATCCTCTTTTCATTTATCTTTTTCAATTTTTTATTTGGTCTGTGATTTGCTGAGAAAAGGAGGGGAAGGAGCAGTGGCAGATTCTGGGGGCAAAGGGAGAGAGGGTAGATGTGGAAAAAAATTTGTTGGATCACCATAGACCACTTTTGTTTTACTTGGGGCATCATGCACTCTAATTAAATGGGCACAGTAAAGAACTTGCCATAAAAAGATGTCACATGTTGTTTGTAAAAATTGCAAAATTGAAGTTATGCGACTTCAACTAAATTGTGACTCTCTGATGCAATTAGGTTAAAAGTAATGTATGCTTTGAAAAAATCGTCACTCCTTCAAGTATTCAAGTGATTTGTATAAATAATTACTAAAAAAAAGTTAAATAAACAAATAATCACCGATAATTGTTGCGAGATCTTTAAGTTTATTGGATTTGGATATTCTAAATTAAGATTCCTCAAATGATAAGTGATTCAAGTGATTTGTATAAATAATTACTAAAAAAAGTTAAATAAAAAAATAATCACTAATAATTGTTACGAGATCTTTAAATTTATTGGATTTGAATATTTTAAATTGAGATTTCTCAAGTGAGAGAGACCTTAACCTTTCTTGTCTCCTCTGATGTTGATTCTCTAACTCTTTTTTTGTTGTGTGGCTTTAATAGATCATCAGTAACTCTGACATAATATAATATTTAAACTTTGTAAATACTACTATCATGTAGAAGTTTTACCATACACATATAGATTGGTTTATACATTTATTCAAAAATATATTTAAAATATAAATTTAATTGTTATTAATTATGTAAAAAAATTTAATATTGTCAACCGATTAAATTTTATGGTATGGTTGCAGGGTGAAATGAATTATAATAACATCTACTTATTTTCTATAAGAGTTGGTGCTTATATAGCCAACTAAAAAATATTATGATTTTTATTTTGCACATAATTATTAAAAAAAACTTTGAAAAGTTTTAAAATTAAAAAAAATTAATAATATTTTATAAAATTATTTTTATTAATTAATTTATTTATTTAATAAAATTATTAATATTATCTAAGTTTAAAAAATAAACAATTATTTATAAAAGATAATGACTAAAATAAAATAAATAGACAATTATTTAAAAAATTGAAAGGAGTATCAGCATTACACTCATTGCCAAGGCTAATCAGGGCCTTGAAATCAAATTTTTTGGGAAAACGAGGAAAGAAGAATATCACCAGCTAGCAGAGGGTTGAGATTGATTTGATAGTGTAAAGGAGCGGTTGTGATTGATTTCTAGACTGCTGAGTGGTGGGGCTTTCCACTCTAGACAAAGAGATTCCTGACTTCTAGACCAATTTAAAAGATTCCTGTTGCAAGTTGCAATGCCTTAAATGATCATGAATGGTAATTAATATTTCATCCGTTTTAAAATAATGATATTGCTACTAAAATTAAGGAGATTTTTTTTAAAGATAAATATATTTTTGGTTTGGACACATTTAAGATGTGTTTCATGAACATTATCATTCATTAATTTTAAATATTTAATATATTTTTAAAATATTTTAAATTAAAATTAATAGTTAATAGTACTTAAAGAACACGTATTAAATATAATTCATAAGCACAGAAAAATACTTCTTAGTAATCTAGATTTTTTTTAAAATACTTTTTTAAATGATTATATTATATTTAAGTTTAATCTTGATCTTTTAGAATAAAATCGTTTTTCTTCTGAAATAAAATTGGTCTTTGTGTTTTTTGTTCGAAAGAAGAAAAAACTGCGTGCCTGAAAGAAAATAAGTTTAATCATGTGCAGTTATTTGAGCCCAATTCGAGAGCTGGGAAACTATTGCTGATTAGCCCAATAATTGAAACACAAAAAGTGACAGGTAACAAACCAATTTTTGACCTAGAAAAAAAAAAAACGAACTAATTAATATTAAGGTTTTTTTGGGTAAAAAATGAAGATGTACTCAATTCACCACAGAAACACACGTTTCTTTTGTTAATTGTCACTTTGAAACAGGTCATTTATGAGCAGGTCCATGGGCTAGTAGACAGAACCTCAACCTCACAGCCCCAACATAATTTTATGCATCAATCATTCATTTTAGATTTTTTGTGAAGTTAGTGAACCAAACACAAATAGCTTATGTGTGAGGGTGGAGGCTACCATGGTGCCCCACATGGCATGGTACCGCAAATTCAACAAATTTTAACTTTTTTTATCACATTTTTGCCGCACCTATTTTAGTTTATTCTGTTTTGTGCCCAAGCCCGGAAAACTTGCTTATTTGCAACTAAGGCCCCCAACTCAAATAAAAAGTCCAAAATACCCTCAGAAACAAAGGCAACCACCGCAACTTCCACCGCCGCGAACCTCCAGAACTTTCCTCCACCACAACCACTCCTCCCCAAAACCCCAATTTCATCAACTGCTTCTACTCCCCAACTTCCCCCACCAACGCCGCACCAGCCCCTCCCTCATCGCGGCATGAGCCAGAGCACAAACCCCAGCCTGACCTCAATCCCCAGCCAGAGCCCAAGCCCAATGTCAACCCCATCATCACCGTTGCTGCTCTCGCACGTGCCACCCTACCACCATCATTCCTCTGCCGCACCGCACAAGCTATTAGCCCTCGGAACTGCATACTTCGCACAGCCGCCACCGCAACAACACTCTGATCACCGGCAGGACCACCACTATAGAAGCGTCTTCAGAGCATCAGGGATGCTAACGAGCTCACCATTAACTCTGTCATCCACTACTTCACGCCGATCTCTGTTCCTTTGAAAACAAAGTTCCGAAACGGTTACAGAGTACGATAGCTCCTCCGTCGCAGAATCCACCGCCGCCACCAAAGACTAAATGGGTCATCATCGGCGTCGTCGTTGGAGTCGCCGTGTTGGTTCTTATTGCAATTGCTCTGCTTTTCTTCTGTTTCTATCCCCGTCGCCACCGCAACCAGACTCCGTCGCCGTTACCGCCTGGGAAGCCTTTGTCGGACTCTGCCACCACCGTGGGGATCAAGAAGGGTTCGGATATTACAACCTCGAGGAGTTGTGATGATGATGGTGGCAATGAGGGCATTTTGGACATTTTCAATTGAGCTGTGGGCCTTAGTTGGAAATAAGCAAGTTTTCCAAACTTGGGCACAAAACGGAATAAACCAAAAAAGGTTTGACAAAAATGTGATAAAAAAAGTTAACATTTATTGAATTTGGAGGTACCATGCCATGTGCCCCCAACATGTGGGGGCACCATGGTAGCCTCCATCATGTGTGAGAAGATATTGTTTGAATCGGGCTCACTCGTATGTGACATTTTTGGGCTCAAATTTTGTTGTCACGTAGGTTTCTATGATATCAAATATCTCTATTGTATGTTTACTTATGTGTTTTTGTATCTAGAAGAGTTTTGTTATTATAACAATTATTTTAGATAAATTTTAAACAATTACACTGACATAAGTATGAAATCTATCATAAATTCTGTCATGGTTGGCCCATAAATTTGTGAATATAATTATTCAAAGGTGGTCTAAAATAATTATAATAATAATATAATAATCCTATCTAAAAACTGATTTTTTTCTTGAAAAGTTCTCTTGCATATTGGTTTGCTCAGAATTCGCTCCACCCCCTATGCACATATAAGCCATCAACGACCTTTGCCCCATCTCCTTCAAAGATTTGTTTGTCCTGAAGAGAACAAGTGTTGAAGGAGAAATCAGCATTAACACTAGTCTCCCTGAGTAAGGCAGGAATGGAAATTAAATTCACATGAAATTTAGGGATGAAGACTGAAAAGAACATTGTGCAACTGTGCCTAGTGGTGCGACAGAAATTTTGGCATGATGATGGTTTGTGGGGTGAGAATAATAGGGGAACTTAACAGAGAAATTTGTTATCTGTTAAGTTAGTTATGTTTGTTATAGTTTNTACTCATTATTCCCAGCCTGGTACGTCTGATCCCGACCGTAGACCACCCTATGGCTCGTCGTAGGTAGCTGGTAGATATGTTTATTATATTTTCGTTAGGGTTTTCTGTGACATTGTATTTTCGGAGCTTTGTTATGGACATTTTAATTACATTTCATGCCAGACATTGTTATGTCTTTTTTTATATTAGCAATATATTTATTCCTAGTATTTATCCCATAATGTTCATCACATTAGTGTCTACTTCGACTTTACTTTAACCATATAATTAGTTGCAGTCACGCTTTTTGGAGATCTTCAACATTAAGTATCGCCTCGATGACTTGAATCCATTTAACGGTGGAGGCGGACACAACCTTGAAGGATAGAACTGAATAATAGTCACTTTCGAGTTTACTCTCTAAGTCAACCAATCTGTCAGACAACAACAAAGGCATCACTAGGATCCAACACAAAACATACAACGATGCTTATTATACACTTGAATATTTTCTTTGATTGCTTTGTTGTCTTTCGATTAGAGTTAGGGTTTTAGGGAGATTAGTGGTGGGGTTAGGATTAGGGCTTTGGTTCGACACGCATGGGTTTAGGGTTAGGGTTAAGATTTACAAACTACTAATTGAATTACAGTTACAGTTAGAGTTTCCTAAATATTGAACGAAAGTCATTTAGTTTTTTAGTTATAATTAATATTTGTTATGTTTATTAATTATTTATATTAATAATATTATTTATATTTTAAAAAAATCGAGGGAACAATTCGCCATCGCGGGTGGCGAATCCACGTAGGATTCGCCTGCCTCGTTGGCGATTTTCATGCAAACTTGGAACTCGATTCGCCTTCCTCGATGGCGAATCCACGTAGGATTCGCCTGCCGCGTTGGCGAATTTGCGCCAAAATCGCCTGCCGCGTTGGCGCATCCCGCGTGGCACGCCACGCGTGCGTCCGGCGCCACGTCAGCCCAAACCGTGGTATATATGTAATATGTTTGAAACCGATGGCAATCTTGTAATTTCTTTGACAAACAGTGTCCAAGGAGAAAAAAATTCCAAATATCTCTATTGTATGTTTACTTATGTGTTTTTGTATCTAGAAGAGTTTTGTTATTATAACAATTATTTTAGATAAATTTTAAACAATTACACTGACATAAGTATGAAATCTATCATAAATTCTGTCATGGTTGGCCCATAAATTTGTGAATATAATTATTCAAAGGTGGTCTAAAATAATTATAATAATAATATAATAATCCTATCTAAAAACTGATTTTTTTCTTGAAAAGTTCTCTTGCATATTGGTTTGCTCAGAATTCGCTCCACCCCCTATGCACATATAAGCCATCAACGACCTTTGCCCCATATCTCCTTCAAAGATTTGTTGTCCTGAAGAGAACAAGTTTTAAAGGAGAAATTAGCATTAACACTAGTCTCCCTGAGTGAGTCAGGAATGGAAATTAAATTCACATGAAATTTAGGGATGAAAACTGAAAAGAACATTGTGCAACTGTGCCTAGTGTTGCGACAGAAATTTTGGCATGATGATGGTTTATGGGGTGAGAATTTGAGAAAATCGTCTTTAAAACATGAAAAGTGGCAAGAAGCACCACTGCCTAATATCCATTGAACCTTATGAGCAACATGGTTAATTGAATGGCATGTAGAATAAACCTTACCAATTGGTAATTCTACAATCACATGGTTCACAGTATGAGGCATGTGAGAATTGAGGAGAGTGATGGGGTGTCGATATTGGGCCTGAGTCAACTACAGACTGGCATGGTTTCACTGCTGACCTTGTTGATTGGAGGAATTTGACCCTGAATGAAAGAGCAGGAGTCATGTAACCCCATCAGACACATATTCTGATGGTAAAAATTCCTGACATTTTCCGTATTGAACTCAAGAACAGAGAACACACTTGAGGATTCAGCAATAGTGGAGAAAGGAACGGAAGCGATGAGAATCCTCTACTGATACCATATTATTATAGGGAAGAGAACGAGTCTTTTTTATGCTATGATTTTACATTAATGCAGTACTCAGTTTTATAAACTTTGAGATTGTGATTCTTGAATTCTATGGTTAGATTCTTTTGTACGCGAAACTCTAAGGATATAATGATGTTAAAATTTTAATACACACTTTGCCTCAAAACAAAGAATATAATAAGGACTTTCTTTACTAAATCCCTAAGGAACATGTCCCTAGAAACATAGATAATTGGGATAAAGATGATTATTAACTCTTGTATATGACTCAACAAAAACCAAAAACACCAAATGTTGAACGCCAATGGAGTTATACATTGATAAGTTCGACAAGTTCATTGAAGAACAAGAAGAAAAAATTCTCTTACATTTTATTTTTAAAAATACCCTACTTCTCATTTCTTACTAAAGGAAGGTATTTATAATCAACTTACATTATATTTAAATTTAAACTAAAGATAAAACAAATGATAAATCTAATTTAAACTAAAGATAAGTCTCATCACAATAGTCCTAAAATTAGACTAATAAAATAAAACGAATTTACATACTCTAAATAGTTAAAATGAATAAACATAACACAACTGAAATAAGATAATGATCTAACATTACCCGAATAAGATAATGTCAATTTGTAATATGTTAAAATCTCTATCTTATCCTCTAGTAATATAATGTCTAATTTATTTATTATTTTTCCCCTTTATGCATGTATTACTTTCTCTTTTCTTGTAACTCTAATCCTATTTATTGTGCTAGTCAAGCTCCTTATCCCACATCAAAACAGAATGTGATACAGGTATCCTAGTATCACTGTTGGGATGAAGATAAAAAGAAGAAAAAAATTGCACATTTGTTTGTTATTTTTGTCATAAGAATAATATTTGAACTTTTTTATTTTTTTTGTCGTGAATTATTTGAGATGTAACTTGTGATATAAATTATGGTATAATTTAATTTTATATATATATATATATATATATATATATATATATAAATGGGATAGTTTGTTTTATATTTGGGTTGTTGGGTTGGCTCGACTCAAGTTAGGCAAATCCAAATGGGTCAGGCTAAATTAAGTTGAGTTAAGTATGACTAACTTCAATTTTTTTCAATTTTTTTTAGCTCAATCCATCAATTTAGCTGAGTTATTTGGGTTGACCCATCAAGCTCGACCTATTTTGATGGATCTCCACACTATACCTTGCTATAAAGAAATCCCAAAATATGTAAGTTGTGGAGTCGAGAGTTCATTGGTGAGGGAGGCCAAGGACGTGTATTAAGCTTAAGGTTTAGGGTTTAGAGTCTTACAGCCTCTCAAGTGCTTCTTAGATTTACATGGCATAAGAAAATCATAAATGAAGATGCATTGGCTTAAAACAGATGACTGCTTTGGATTGACTTTTAAAAAATGTGACATTTCAACTTGTTTTCTTTATGTACTTTTTTTTAAATTGTATTTAAACATTTGTTTTTCTAAAAAAAAAGTACTTTTATTTTCGATAAATTCAAAAGGACTAAGAGTTTTTGTTGCCCAAGAGCTTCAATATAGCAAGTCTTGCATTGGGAAATTACTTTGAAAGGACTACCATATAAGAACTTAGACTCTCCAATTCTAATAACTAGTTTTTAAGGCCTAGATCTACGCTGATTACAAATTGTGCGCATCATACAAGGTGGATGCAGAGGAAAATAAAATGCCTTTACTAGGAGTTACCTTCAACTATCTCAACAAATGATGGATTGCTTGTATGTATTTCTGACGAGGCGGAGACATATATTGGTGCATCTTGTTCACTACAAAAGTAATGTTTGGTAAGTAGATGCTTAGATATACCAAAAGGCCAATCATCCTTCTATACAAAGAGTTGTCATCCAAAAGATTCCTTTCATTTGGCTATATTTTCAGATTGCAATGCATGGGTAAAAGTGGATGGTTATGCATCAGTTTGTCAACAAATACTTTCTTTGGGAATGATAAATTCCTGTAGGAGCTCTAGCTATTTTGAGACTAGGAAGATACTTTGATGTAGCTCATGCTTTACCTTGGAAATCAAATTTGAGCAAGGGTTAGGAACTATTATGTTATCCATATAGGCTAGAAGAAAGAAAGGACCAACACTTGCATGCCTCCAAAACAAAGAATAACCATTCTTTGATTGTGAAAACCCCGTGGACAACAATGCAGTTTACAGACCAAATCCCCGCACCCTTGATTGTGTAATCAAGTGACATACTCATGTAGACTTGCTCACAAAAATCGCCATTCAACAAGACATTACTGACATCAAATCGATCTAAATGCCAATTCTTGATGGCTGCAAAAGATAATAGATACCGAACTATGATTATCTTAGCCACATCGGCTTGGTGAATGTCCCACTATTTTCATCTTGTACTCCCATCAACAACCATTATTATGTTTTCAAGGGGGGCAAAATAGGAACAATCCAAGTATGGTTAGCCTCCTTTGCATCAAGCTCTTCCTTCATTGCAACTTGCAGTGCAACTTTGGCGTTCTTGTCGTGTTCTTCTTTCTCCTCCCATTCTTTGTTCATCAATTTATTACTTTAACCTAAACATTTATTGATTAGAAAGTATTTGATCTAGACGTAATTACATCGAGTTAAAGTTAGGAATTTAAGTTTTGAAAAGATACGGCAGTTGGCATACACTAAAAGGAAATTATTAATTATAGACTATGTTTTTATGACATTGCCAAATGAGTAACAGCTAGAGAAATAAAGAATTACAAATCGAGTTAATATTATACTTTTATAAACCCCGAATAGAATCAAGTCAGATAGAATTAAACTCTTTAATACTCTACCTACTTAACCGTAGATATCATTTTAACTTTTTTAATAATGAAGAAGCATTAATACTTAATTATGAATGTGTTTATTAATGTAAACTTATATGGAATTATATATTGATAACCATAAACAATTTTGATCATCCACTTAAGATCCAAAATTTTACAGCAGAGGCAGAGTGAGTAACTTTGTCACCAACCATCACTTAAAACATCACAGCCAAAACAAAATAGCAGCTAATCAACACTAATTGGTACAACCTTATCTAGCAGCCAAGACATTTTGTTTCTAAATCTTCGAACAATCTATATTACTCCAAAAAGAAAAGCACTAAGCCATACATTTCTTTTACTTCCTCACACTTGGCGCCCGTCACCACACCTGGCTAACCAATGAGATATTCCACCCTTGCAACAAAATACTCCACAGCATCCACGCAAACCAAGTCAGCAGTTTCACTCTTCGAGGCACTAGCCCTTTCCAAATTCCTTTGGTATAGCTATATGTGTTTGCTTCTATCATTCTTCATTGCATTCTTCAAAACAGATTCTACATTAAACATGCCATTTATACCTCAATTTATGGGGCCGCCTATGATTTGAGTCTTTAGTGGTGTTCCCTCTAGATAACCTTTCAGTGAAGCGACCAATGCAAACTTCTAGAATACTTCTAAGCTGTTAATAGCTGTCTTTATCAACATGTCGCGGTCAAGGGTAGGACAACTGTATTTCTCGAAATTCAGGCGATCCCTCCTTTTTGTTAATAAAAAATAGTGATAATTGTAATTGAGAGAGGATCGTCTGAAGAATAAGCCCTATGGCGAGCTCGTACTCGCTCAAATTATCATTAAAATCTTATGGCAAAGGTCGCTATGACCGAGCCATGGCTCAAGGGTTAAGCGTTGTCTTAAGCTACAGATGTCACAGTGACCAATGAAAGTAATTGTGATTAATAGGATCCAAGAAATTTTCACATTAATCATTTCCTTTTACAATAACTCATTTTTGAATTCCAGCTAGAATTATGTTTTCGTGATGAGAGAACATTGTGAAATGATCACTCATTTTCTAAGAACTTCTCAGAAATCTAATGATAGGAACTGCTCTATTTTCACATGCACCAAGCAACATAGAATAGAACTATCCGGGGACTGGTTCACGAATTCTGTCCAAATTTCGACCATAATCAATAGTCAATACTGTACTAAACTTCAAAATCCTCCATTTTTTTTAAATTAAAAACAAAGAAGAAATTGATGCAACATCAAGCCAGTGGAGTCATGCACAAAGAACAAGAACAACAAAATTCAGAATTTTTTTCAAACATTTAATCCTTGGTATATAACACATGAAAATTTCTACCGAGATCAGTGCCCAAAATGCTGTATTAGACCCTTCAAATGAGACCTATAAGAAGCCTATTCCTCAGCTTCGCCCATAAAGTAAAAAGGGACCCAAAAAAAAATTAACGAATATTGTCAGCTAAATTCTCCATTCTTAAAACCCTATAGAGAATTAGCCTATTAAAAAGAACCATAAACCAGAGATCATAGAGAAGATACATATTTCTTGTTTTGTTTTCTTTGTGTGCACCTATAGCTAGAGACACACAACAAACCCAGAAGATAAATTACAAGCTAGTGATGGAGCTAGCTAAGAAAGTGACTTTTGGGCAAAGACCTGACAAGCATCCGTGCATCCTTCATCAAAATACTTGTGCTAGGACCTTCTCTAATCATCCTTCTTTCCTTGCACCCTCTGATTCCTGCTTCAGTAATCATCCTTCTTCACTTGCATTCCCTTTGATTCCTGCTTCAGATATTCTTCAAAATCAAGAAACCGCTGTTCTTCGCCTTCGTTGTTATAGTCCTCTGGCCCTTCCGGTTTTAAGAAATCTAGGCCATAATCAACACTTGATGGTGTTTGTTCCATATGGGGCAAACTTCCCAGCAGCTTCACATCTGGATTTTGCAATTGGTATGAGTAGCTTGAAGGCATCTCAAGCTGAGGATTGGTGTCAACTGGGAGATCCATTTGACCTAAACCCATACCATCTTGCATCAAGGCAAAATCCCCAAGTGGGTTATTGTCTATGTCCCCTAACAGTTCATCCACCTGAAACAGCTCATCTGTAGAAAAGCTCTTCAAGTAATCACTATCAAAATCGAAACCATCCATCCAAGACAAGTCCATCTGGTCTTTATTCACATCATCCATTGCAACCTGTCCAACATCAAGTCCTCCATCTGGTCTCGAATCTTGGATTTCTCCTCCCACAGGGTCTGCGGCGAGTTCCGCAGGCTCGTCCGGCGCTTCCAGCTTCACCTTGCTAGTAGGGGAGGAGGTTTCATAAGCATTATGACAGGCATAATCAGCAATATAGTTTCTATTGTCAACTTCGGGCTTCTTAACATCCTCGGCTGCACAAACCTCCGAATGATTCGATACAGTTGTCGTGTCGGAAGTCGCAGGAGTCGCGGGAGTCGCCACCGAAGAGCTAGAGCAACAAGACATAGCCGCGGAGGATTCCTTCAACAATTCCCTGACCGAGCCATAATCCGAGATGTGGGGGAAGTTGAGCCTCGCACATGGGCCATACATGGCCCTAGCAGCTTCATCATAAGCAAGAGCAGCTTCCTGGGCAGTGGAGAAAGTACCCAACCAAAGCCTGCTACCTCTATTGGGCTCCCTAATCTCTCCAACCCATTTCCCCCATGTCCTCTGCCTGACACCCCTGTAGTTAACCTGGGAGTTTTCGGGTCCTCCTTTCCCTTTCATGCACCCTTTCTTCGAACCCTTGGCCGGCGCTTTCCTAGTTGGTTTACCATCGTTTTTGCCAGACTCAAGATGCTCATTGTATTCCTTCCACTTTGCCAGTGTGTCAGCCACAGATCTAGTTCCATCCTTTCTACTCCTACTTTTCCTCTTTCTAGAAGAATCCAAAGGCACAAGGCTTATATTAGAACCCTGATTATAAGCACCCATGTCCAGATACAGAGATGTCCAGTGAATCACTATTTTTTTTCTTTTCCACAGCAGCAAACACCTTCCAAGGTCCTAACTTCCAAACTTCTTAAACGATTAACAATGTTCCCACAGTCAAGAACCGAATCCACAATCTGCAGTTAGGAAAAATGCAGAACTCAATTAAGAACACCTCAGAAAACAACACCAAAANAACACACTGTTATCACTGATTCGCTATTATCTATTAATATGAAAAAAAAAAAATCCAACCTAGAATCAAATTTCCTTCACCCCCAAGTAATAGATAAAACAGACAATACTTCGCGGCCAAGAAATCAACCCTAAAAATAAATAATCAATTAATTATATAAATAAATAAATACTACGCTGACTGACAAACGAAAAAAATCAAGAAGCAGAACAAAAATCTCGGCACTTAGATACTTCAAAATCCTAACAAATCAGAAAGGAAGGGATGAAAGCAATGCAACTAACCTCTGAGATCTTGATTAGACTGAATGAAATTTGAGATAAAAACGCTAGGGATTTTTCTTTTTCTCAGTGAGAGAGAATTCGAAACGCTTGGTCGTTTTGGTAGCTGTCTCTGTTTTCTTAAGTGAGTGTGTGCTTTTGAGGTACAGCGGATTCAAAAAATCTCTGGGCTAACGATGCCGTAACCTCTATTTATAGCCTTCTCTAGATATTTCTGATATTTTTCTATTTTTGTAATTGCCCTAACCCGTGTGTGGGTGACGTCGCGCTTTCTCAGTCGCGAGATGTTGCTTCGGGCTCCCGAACCTTGTGGCACGTGTCGCTCGAACCTTCCCGAGCCACTAAAACGCTGTGCGTCGCTTTCCTCCCTCTCTAACTTGTTTCCCATTTTCCCCCTTTTTCTTTTCTAATTTGCCCTGCTGGTTCCAGGATATTTTCGGTTTTGCCACCCCCGCTCTTTCATAAATATCTACTTATCTACTCAAGTTTAATTATTTTTTATTTTATCTAGTGGAATAGAATAATTGCTATTTGCTGTAAAAGTTCCGGTTCCTGACGTCTGGAATGTATCTTGTTTTAACGATATGGGCCTATGGGCCCAATTGTGTGAGATCTGCTTGTTCAACTTTTTGATTGCGGATTGCGTCAAACCAAAAAAAAATGCGCTGCCGAAAATTACTTGGGTAAATTTTTTAATTTATAAAAACTAAATAAGAAACTTCTTAAACAGAATAACAGTTGTAATCTATGGTGCTAATTCGAGAAGATACGAGGATAAGGGGATATCTTTGTTTTACTTTGCTTTCTCTTTTCAAAAGATAAATTAAGAACCTCGGTGATGTATATCAAAAATAGAAACTCGGTGTTAATTTTATTAAAATAATTCTTTCTATTTTTTAATGTAAGAAAAACACCGTTTCTTTCTTTTTTTTTCATAATGATGAATTAATAACTTTGAACTAATCTTTTCCTAAGAGATAAATTATAAATAGTACCGAATGAGGTATATACGTTTTTGAGGCGATAAACATGAAAAATGGGAATTGTGGAATTGAATAAATCATGCGTGATGCGTGATCTGTGATCTATATAGATTACACAAAACTCTTCTTCTTCTTCTTCTTTTATTTGGTATTTTATCTTTTCTAATGAGTTGTGCTATGTAATGCATCAACATTTCAACACTCGTCTCAAATATATAGAGTTTTAAAAAATTTAAAAAATACATATTATTAATCTCAATGCTACAACAAATTCTGAAGCCCAAAATTACAAAATCTCTGTATCTTATGTTGACTTTAAGACCATGCAAACTTTATCCATTACCTTCCAATCTTTTTCCTTTTTCAATTTTGTTCTTATTTACGGCTCATTCGGACTTCCATACATCATATTCAGTTTATTCACATGCAAATAACAATTTTTTTTCTGACGGAATATAATTCTTATGAAAATTTTAATACGTTAAACATGCAAAATAGTGGAGTATTTTGTAAAGTAGAAAAATTATTGGTTAAAATGAATAAGTGGCACGTATGTAAGGTACGTGTAAGCTAGGGAGTGGCTTGCGGAACCCTATTATGTCTCTTGAGTAGTAAGGATCAGACATTGAGATCACCATATATGTATTCCCCTCTGTACAATCGACACGTCGACGGCATTACTAATTCCATGCACGTGGTCCACGTGCCACGTTTTGTATGTGGCCACTTTTATGCATTGGAAGGGCAGCACCTCATTTTGGCGTATGTATTAAAATCAGCCCTGATCCAACCGGTTACCTAATCAGATCGTTGGGTTACACTAGGTCATTCGACCACTTGCAAATCAGATTTTAATTAATAATAAATATAAAAAATATAATTTAATTTCATTAAATAGATAATACATATAATTTAATATAACAAAATATACAACAATATACTTAATTTGATGATAGACAACGCATTATGGAAGCGGGTGATGAATTGAGTTTAATTTTATGGGACAATCCACTCATATTTTTATAGAAGAGAAATGTTATAAGCCCGTATTTTTTTACCTTAATTTATTTTTTTTTCATTTTATATATGTACTTATTAAAATTTAAATTCATCTTATTAATTTCACTTTTAGATTTTTGATAAGTGTGAATATACAATATGTAAGAAGATAAGTTAAATTAAAAGGTAAATTCACAAAATCTCCTTTAAATAAATTTTTATTGAGTTGTGAATACTATTAAAGTTTTATTCGACAAGATCAAGTGAAAATCAATGTGAGATATCGCATATAAATGAGTATACATAATACAATTTATTTTACAATATCCACTAGTAGTACTAGTACCAAAACCATAAATTGAATGATTTATGGTGGTGTACATAGTAGTGACGATAGAGGGCGAGTCCACTGTAGTAGGGAAGATCTAAAAGGGAAAGCACAAAGCAAAATATGGGAGCTGTTGCATGAGGAGGAACAAGATCTGAGGTTGGTGGAAAAGGCCAAATTTGTCAAATCACAAGTGTTGTAGATAAATGTTACTATGTGCGTAGTCGCTGACGCACAAATTCAAGTGGTGTTGTGGCAAATGAGTCCCTATCTTTATCCTTGGATGAGTGCAAGTACAACTTTGGAATCTTCCAATTACAAGGATGAGTATGGCTGAAAATATTCACTTATTGGAACCTTGTTCTTCTCACATTGATAGAGATATATATATCACAGCCTGACATCGCTTTATTCGGATAAATTCTCGTATTTTCAAATTATAAGCCTCATCAATCACGATACTATCCAATTTTAAGGGAAAAAAGTGAAGCTTTACTCTTTAGATATGTATAACTTTGCACATGTAGTCGTTATTCTAAACATTATTAAAATTCTTGATTAATTAAAATAAATACAATGTTCAGATTAATAAAATTAGTCGAAAGTATTTTAAAAATGATATTCGAAATACATACAAAACAACTGATGATGTAGTTTTAATTATAAATACACTGTATTATATAAGTTTGTCTATCATAATAAACAAGAGGTTTAGAGCTTTTTATAATTATTCGGGAATTAAGTGGACGTGAAGCTTACGTCGGGCCTGAAAACACACACGGTGTTTCTGGTATAGTTCTTCGGAGGATCAAATGGACAATGTTTCATAGCCCATACAAATGAGTTTTGGGCCCATGGACTATAATCAGTAAAACGCAAACATTGCCCAACTTCATGGCTATTTTCACAGCATTTGGATTAGAGTAGTGTTGTGGTGAAAATTAAAAAGAAAATTAAAATTAATAACTACATTCATAAAGGTATGAGATGGATTCGGCACACTTGTGTATGTAATTGTCTTAAAGTTGTCCATTTTTATTGTAGTACGTACTATCATTTTCCTTTGGATTAGCATATTGGTTTTGTTTGTGTATCCCTATCCTACGCACACAATGCAAGAGAAAATCATTAGCGTCAGGAAGGGAGTGGATTTCTCATGAAAAAAATCATCCTTATATGATATTATCATGGGCACATCTTTATCGATTAATTGAGTTACTTTGTAAAAATTGAAAAAGTAAAAAATCAATGATGTAAGTGCGTACATGATAAGGTTATCTACTATTTTTATATGAAATGATTCATTCTCTTTTAAAAGCAAATGATTTTTTATTGCATTTTTCCCATGCTATATGAATAAACAATTTGATCTGATGTGCTATGATTATATAAGAATTTTTTTAAAAAACTTTTTTGTATTATGATATGGCAGCCTGACATACACCACATCTAAGGAGAATAGTGGTCACATTTTAAGATTAGGTGATGCTTTTCGACTAATTAAGTGTTTGTTTGAACCTCTGTTTTGGAGCTCTCAAACTAAGGTTTGGGTAAGCCCAAAATTACGGTTTAGAGATTTCCAAATTGAAATCACCAATAACAAAAGAATTAGGAATCAAATTTAAAATTGTGATGATGCATGGGTGTAGTGTCGAACAAGTGAGTCAATCTATGTTGGTACCACATTTAATTTCTATATTAATGTAACTCGTGCAATAAATTTTTTGCTGGCCTTACTGAAAGAGAAAATGTTGATTTTTACCTAAAACTCAAAAAGTTAAGCCAACTTTCCGCGTTTTACCTAATTATTGGCCTTGTTAACAAAAGTAAAAGAGTTGGAGGCCAAGAAAATTTTTGGTCTTAGCCTTGGATTTCTTGCACAAAATGATCATTTATGTAACTCGCAATTTCTTTTCTTATATCCTTATCTTCACTTGTTATTGAGTGCATCACTTGTCCACTGATCTTAGCTGTTGTACCCACATTGACCTTCAAATTAAATATCATTAATGAAGTCTATTGGATGCCACAGGACAATTTCAAAGTTTCTTAAAATTGCCCAAAGAAGCATTCTCTTATGTTTTCAAGGCATTTGTGTTTTATACTTTTCAATTTCGTATACATGTAAGAGACTGGCATGAAATCTTATGATAGTTTGCTTAATCATCACTATTCTTTAACTCTGTTAAATACGTGTTGCTATTATATTTGGTCGTCTAACACAGGAAGAGCTTAACACTTCAAAATCAATTGTTCAATTTGCAACTATTCTACGCACTGTTCTTACCCTCACTCTAAGTTCAAGTATGTTCTGTGTTTTCTTTGATTTGTCAAACGATATAGTTTATTTACTTTTAGATTTTATTGATCACGAATTTGGATTCTAATGAACATATTCCAATTCATTTTCAATATGTCATTACAATTTTGAACGTGGCTCGTGAAAAAAAAATTATTGAAAGAAATATATCCACTTTAATAAACTCAAAACTTTGAAATGGATTAATTACTTTAAAAGAGATTAGTTACTGTTACAAGTGAGATACTATCAAAAGCGCTCGACTTTTACTTTCATATCTAACTATAGTGAAATGTTTATCACTATTTATAATACATAGATATTTATATAAACTTTAGAGAACAGGAAAGAGAGGGGCGCATATCTTCAAAACTTATCTCTGTTTATAACATTATAGGGAGGTTAAAAAAATAATACATCTATGCAACAATTTAACCACGGGGGGCGTGCCGGTGGATCAGGTGACATTTTGTTGTGAAATCACATCACCGTCTCCCACTAAACCCGACTTTTATCTCTAACATCAAAATGACAATCAAACAGAGCAAAAGAAAGAAAGAAAGAAAGAAACAAAAAGGAAAATCCCCGAAATGCAGGGAAACAATTACAATGATAATGACAAATTTGATAACTTTAATTTGGTGATGATCCTAACAGAGAGGGAGGTCCTCGGGAGGAGGCTCTATGGACTCCAATAGGCCTTCTCCGTTGTCCACCAAGAGCACTGTGGCCAAACCCCATCCAATGTGAACATCCAAATGGCAATGCATAATCCAGGCCCCTGCACACACACAGCGCGTCAAGTCAAACGCCCTAAGAGAGAGTGAGTGAGTGAGTGAGTGATTCGTTGAATGAGCTTACCTGGGTTGTCGGCAACAAATCTGATAACTGCCCATCCGTTGACGGGGACGGCCACGGTGTTCCTCATGGGCGGGTCAACGAGGTTGAACTTTGAGGCGTCTCTTCTGGGGTCAAAGTTCCCAAACCCCTCGGCCACGATGTAGAAATCGTACCCGTGGAGATGAATCGGGTGGTTCTCCGGAGTCACGATGCTCGTGTCCTGCAGCACGATCTGCACCCTCGACCCGTACTTCAGCTTCGCCACCTTCGTCCCCGTAGCGGGCTGCCACAGCGACCGGCTCACGTTGCCGGTGTAATCGAACTGCACCGGGGGCTTGACCGGGAAATCCGCCGTGAACACTCCGGGCACGCCTAGATGATGAGCTTGGAGGATTGAGATGTTGCCGGGGAGCACGAACGACACGTTGTTCATGCTCGCGGTGAATCTTGTCCCGTTCGGCCCCTGCGGTTAACCAAATTCAACCCGTGTTAAGCTTTTTATTATTTTTTATTTATTTAAGATGTGGCGTCTAACCCGCTTTTATGTCTTGTCTTATTTTTACCTGACATTGGCTCCTGCTGAAATTCGGAGGGCAGTTGTTGAGACCTAATCCAATGGTGAAGAAGAGGCTCTCGTCCACTTCGGCGGGGACCTCAACTCTTCGGGGGCTCCTGAGGCTATTGCTGAATGCGGTGACGGTGTTTGTGTCGTTGTAAGCGGGGAGAGACGGCATGGCTGGCTTCGGCGCTAGGGTTCCCTTGGCGGGGCACGGCGAGGACTTGTACTCGAGGATGGCGGTGGTGGTGGTGTTGTCGAAGGGGGCGTTCTGCGCCGACTGGTATGCCCGGGCCGCCGCGTAGTAGCGGGAGGGAGGCTGGTCGCCGGTGATGAGGACGTCGGTGGTCTGCCCGGGGCCCAGCATGACGACGTTTGTGGTGAAGGGCTTCAGGTACGAGGCGTCGGCGCCGACCACCGTCAGCCTGTGGTTGGCGACGGAGAAGAAGAGCGGCTGGTTGAGTGCGGCGTTGATGATGCGGAGGAGGTTGGTCTCGCCGGAGTCTATGGCAATAATGGCGGTTTCTGCAATGATTGTAACGTGCCAAAAGGGTTGTCACAAAACCAGCCTAAAATGTTTTAATTTTCTTTTAGTCTAATCAAACCCCGTTAACTTTTGCAAAAATAAATAAATAAATAAAAATCCCTTGTTGACTTAATGCCCTGTAATCAATTCAAGTACTCCATGATTTTTATAATGCTTTTGACTATTTCCACTCCTAAAAGTTCAGTTTTTCTATAGTAGTTATATCAAATAAATGGACATGTGGCACGTTGATTCAGATAAGTTAATTAAATTAAAATAAGAAAAAGGAATTAAAAAAAAATAATTAAACCTTGGCTAGAGCATTTGTAAAGATCTCCAGGTTGACCATTGATGGTGTATGCATCAGATATGTTTGGCGATGCTCCTGTTTGTGTGGCCTGCCTCACTACATCCATGGGGTTTGCGTCCCACCATTCCCCTGTAATAATCATAGTCACAAATCATACTTCTCTTAATTGATTCAAATCTTCTCCATCATGAATAATTGATTGTACAAATCTTAGTTTAATACGACAAAACAAAACATAATCATCATCTTCTTGGACTCACTTCATGTGCGTTTTTCATCAACAACATCATTGCATTGTAAAACTTTTCGTAATGTTAATTAATTAAATCATTTTATATTCATGACCTTTTAAGTGGTCAAAGAGAAAATCAACTATTTTTGCTTATACAAAAATATTCGATTAAATGATAGTATAAAAAAGTGTGATATTGTCTTACATAAAAATCACCGAACTAAATCATTTTACAAATCTTCTTAAATGGTAAAAATTGCATATAGGTGCATTAATTTAAAAATATCTCAAAATGTTAAAAGTGGCATATATATATAAAGAGAAGGAATGAGTAATTTGATTACCTAGAAGAATGGGTTCCTCGCGCTTAGGCTTTGGGAAAGGGTAGGCCTCTCCTTCCCTCGGGTGGATGATCAAGGCGCCGTAGACGGTGGCTCTAAGCCAAGAGCTGTGGGCGTGCCACCAGAGAGTTCCTTCTTGCCCTTGGATGGTGAACCTATAAGTGTAACTCTCGCCGGGACGAATTGGACACTGTGTCACAAATTCTGGTCCATCTGACCAACCTGTTCTTATCTGACGAATACCGTGCCTAAACATTTATCACAACAAATTATAGAGTTGTTCAAATTAAATTGATCAGATACATTAATTTAAGAATATATTAAATTTAAAGCCGCTCGAATCAAATGTAACGTTTGCTTGGTAATAAAATCTTTCATGCACGTATGTATACACCAGCATGCATTATAATTTACCTTAATTAGATTAAATTCTCAAGAAAATTGAAAGAAAGAAGAAAGTTTTTAATTTCCATTGAGTGAAAGTGAAGCTATAATAATTGTAGGGGGTACCAGTGAATGGTGACATTGTATTGAGCTTTGTTGGTGACTTTGACGACCAAAGTGTCACCATTGTTGACTTCCAACGTTGGGCCAGGAAATTGCCCATTCACGGTAATGGCGTTGTGAGTGTTGCACAGCCTCTTCACTGGAGTTGCTTGAACCTGTTTCGTTACAAAGAAGGAAAGTGTATTAATTATTTAAAGTACAAAATGAACAAATTAAGATCATGAGATGTTTGACAGACCTTTTAATAAGTTAGTGTGTTATTACAGTTTTATTACATCTTACCACACTTCATTATTTCTGTCAAAATTCTGACAAGAAATTGTGTAGCATTGTTCTAAGACTTTAATTGTTATGTAATGTGAATGTGTTTTATATTATCGTTCGACCAAATTCTTTTATATGTATAATTTTTAAATTAATGTATGAGAGAACTATTTTTTTTTTTTTGTTGTTGTTGAGATAATAAGATTTGATTTGGATTATGTACATAACAATTAAACTCTGTTCTTAATTAAGAGATTTATGATCTTAATTAAGGGAAAAAGAGAGAGTGAGAGAGAACTTACAACAAACTCATGCTCTTGAACTTTGGCATTTGCTGAGGACAATGCTGAAGCCAAGACAACAAAAATAGCCAAGAAGATCATGGGGAATTTCCCCTTCGTGACAATAGCCTTGAGAGCTTCCATGTTTTTATGTGGAGCAACAAAAAACACCAATTAATGTGTATACCAAATTATGGTTAATTGAGGATTTTGCAATGCAGGTAAGAGTGAGAGAAGGATGTCTTTATAGTGGGAGATTAGAGGAGGGAGCTAGAGTCATGTTTAGGTTGGCAGATTAGGTTCTTGTTACGGGCAAGGGAAACTTAGTTCAACCCTATAGGAAAGTTGTTGCACCCACTAGTTAAGTTCCTTGGAATGCTTGATTCACAAGTCTTCATTTCTAATTAGAGGTTGAATTTGCACAGCAAATCATAACTATTTTTGTGACTTTGTCAATAGAATTATAATAAGATCATGTAGGGGGGTTTTGATTAATTATACTGTTTTCCCCCTTTTTAATTGCCACTCACGCGGTTACGGGCCTCACTTTTTCATTCATATAAAGGTATATTCCAACGGGACAATAGGCAAAAGCAAAGCACAAAAAGGTTTTTTTATCTTTGCTGTAGAAATCAAGTGGTCCTATATGTGTGTGTAAATTACCAAGCATATATATATATATATATGGGGTTTGAAATGGTTAATTATAAAACTACATGTAATTCAGTGCAAGTAAATTACCCTTTTTTTTTTTCAAATAGTTGATGAATTTATTGAAATGGACAAATATAACACTGCGACAGATTATTTAGATGAGTCACCGAGACTCAATAAGAAGAATTGGAGGCTTCGTTAAAACTAGTATTGAGAAAATTCTCCTTATGGATAAATTACCTTGCGATCGTTGGCAATTGAGAATTTTGTAATTTTTTGTGATTTAGATTGATTGTTGTATCATTTTATTTTTGTTCCCTTAACTAGTTTTGAGTTGAGTACTTTTTTCTTAAAAGTAAGAAATTTGTCTCATTGCGTTTACTTGAAGAAGTTTTGATGAGGTTTAACTTGTTCTACCCAAGCATTAATTTGGGTCCCATTTTTTTGGATCCTTTTTATGTACTCCTTTGCCCTACGCAGGTTATTTTTACAATGAAAGAAGTATCGATTCTTATGAAAAAGAAAGAAAGAAAAAAACCTTTGGGCCGTAGAACAAATACTACCCTTTCTTTTGATTCTAGTGATTCTTGTGATTTGGGGTAGAGTAATATTAGTTGTGGCCCCTGTGGATAAGGAATTTGGAAAGGTAAAAGAGTGCAAATTAATTTTGCGTTTGTCAAATTTGATATTTTTTTCTAACCTTTCGGTGGTTGTGGAAAATAAAATGTGATTAAAAATGGAAAAAAAGTTACATACACGTTATAAACACGAGTGTGGTATTTGAAAACTCATTGTGTAAAATAAACACAACCTGCTTTGCAATTTTAATCACTTCTTAATTAAGTTTATGCTTCAATGCTTGTTTCTTAAGTACTGGATCTCATTGTATTGTAGGCTCTTCTTATTTTCAGGGTACCCTGGCCGTCTTTTCTTCTCTAACTTGATGGAATCATAGCTCAAGTTGTTCAAGAACGCATATAAAATTAATTAGGATATTTGGGCCCCTATAGTTTTGTTTAATTAAGGTGCCTATAAGAAACTAACATTAAATGTGAAAAGTTGACGACCATATAGGTGTGTAGCAAATATAAAATAGTTTAGGATTAAAGTGATTTGATTGGGTCTAGCAAGAATTTAGTTAGAGATACTTATGAAGAATGTAGCTTAGGAGTATTAAATTAGGTGGCCTGTCACCCCAAAATTTTCAAACATGGATGATCAACAGTGAATAATTATATATAACACAAGAACTTGTCATGCTCAAAGATACGTACCTGGATGTATAAATTAAATGATGCGTGTTAAATCAAAATGTCATTGCTGACGATTTTTCAAAGATGTTTGACCATGTATGATGGTGGATTTTGATTTGATTCCTCAATTGTTGTTAATTATTATTATTTTCATAATGATAACCAATTCAATTATTCAAACACAAAGTTGATTAGGAAATACTACTTTCTTTAACATAATCATCATATAAATCTAAAAATATGTGATGAAAAAATGCATTTGGTCACAGAATTTTGTGATCCATAATACATATTCAATTTTAACGTCAAAACAGAACACATCAATGCAATTGTATATGTGAACACTTCTAGATATATGTCTTGTCTTCGTAATGATGCCTTATAGGTGAAGTGATTCTTTCACATGCACACAATGACACAAATCCAACACCAGGATGAGGATCTTCCGTATGACATCATAAATGACTATGAAAAAGCTTAATATATGAATTTGGCACAATATATAAATCTTAAATCACAAGCAAGATGTTGTTTCATCTATTAATTAGTTATATCCCACTCTATCTTTGTATGGAGGTCTTTTCAGAATGCTTTTGTCACATATTTAGAGTGCCATTAATTTTTGCATTAAGGATTGATGATCTCTTCTTCTGAGTTGATACCAACAACAACAATAATAATAATAATAATAATAATAATAATACCTATCCAAGATCACAAAGATTATTTAGTTGGTCACAAAAAACCGTTAGATACGGAGAGCGAAATTGAGATGAGTGTGTGACAAAGATTAACACCAAGATAGAGAGACCAAATTGGACAAGGATTGGATAGGGGAACTGAAAAAAAAAAGTGCATCATAAAAGTTGGTAGAGTTTGTTGCTGATTTTTCTCATATTCTTAAGAAGGAGAAATAAAAGAAAAAAGCACATCAAAAGTCGTTATAGATGATGGTGAAATTAAATATTCTATAAAGTAAGAAATGCTGAAAATTGACACACGACCCGAAAGCAATTCCTTATCAAAATTTGGTTATGCTGGGCCTTTCTCTCAAAAGCTTCTCATTTTTTTCTGGTAAAATAATTATAAATTTAATTGTTATGCAGTACTTGTGAAATATTTATAATAGTGTTAATTAATCATGTGTGATTGTATATGAGATTTTTGAAGTACTTTTGATAAGATTCAATTATTTTTATTAACGTGACAATAGATGATTGATCGTTCGTGTGTTTTTTATAATGATAGTGCATGCAATTTATTTTGTTATGTATTAATTCATTAATCAACCCAAAATTATTGGGCAAGAGAATACACCAAGAGATCTCATAACCCACCGAAATTCAACAAAGTTCGACAAGTACAAGATGAACCTCGTTAAAATCTCCTTAAAGAAAACTAAGTGGGACAAATACAATTATTTTAAGAATACTCTTGGTCATAATTATGTTGATACTATCTTAAAAATCACCTCTCCCAAAAGTTTAAGCTGATGGAAGAAAATAATTTTAATAACTTTTATATTATATCTCTTTAAAAAACTTAATATTTATATATTCTCAACTTGGTCTTGTTTGGTTTTCTTTTATTTCTTGGGTTTTCATTTTCATGGTTAGTTATCAGTGGGTGCGAATTTATTGAGCAATTTTAATTCCACCGTCAATGTGTTCACTTAACCCAAATTAAATACAACTTAACAAAAAAATTAATCCATCATTATGTGCTGTATGCATATGTGGGCCTTGTTCTTAAAGATCACGCTCAAAATGATACGTTTTACTTTCTCGTACATAGACCATGTGTTAAAATCATGAAGCCATAACAAATTTAAATTAAACAATCTTTACAAAAGAAATTATGTTTGCATGAATTATGCCTCCATTACTAACACATAGTTGGTTGGAGAGGTGAAAAGCTCTCTCACAAAAGCATGGCTCTACCATGCTCATATTTTCTCTTTTCACGGTGGGACACACGTTTTTTTGAGAGAGTTGTTCCTTATTATTCACAAATGTGTTAAGCATTATCCATATATGTATGAGATGACTTTAGTAAGATAAGTGGTTATATATGAGAGTAAAATGAGTGAATCTTAGTTATTGTATCTTTCATAAATGATCAAGATAAAAAATTACAAAGATGTCGCATGATCACTTAAAAAGTTACATTACTTGTATGTTTTGACCATTCGTAAAAGATTTGTTTTGACCATTCATAAAAGATTTAATGACTAAGATTTATCGCTCTCAAAATATATATATATATACACACACATACACACATTATTATATTCCTCTAACAACACTTCACTTATGTTTTCCTTCTGAAAAAGGACTCTAAAATTGCCAGGACCTATAGTTGAAATACTTTATGCATGGGTATAATGAATGATTCATAAAAGTGAAGAATTTGAGAGTCCTTTTCAAATGCTGATTTACATATTCAAAAACTGGGGAAAACATAAATGAAGTGTTAAAAGGCTCAATTTATGTTATAGAATCAGGGGATTTTCTCTATATGCTGACACAAATTTAGGAAGATATGTTTAGGGAAATTTAGAAATATGATTATGCTCTATATACGGTTTAATGAGGAGTAAAAGATGATCTATTCCAGAAGCATACAAACAATTTGTGCAACAACAGTTTACAATAATGTGCACAAAAATATCCAAATTAAAGCACAAAAGTGGTTGAAGGCAGAGGGAGCACTTGATTGACATCAACAAATTGCCAATAATTCATGATCAAATATATTTGTTTCATGGCCATTCATGAAACACAATTGAGGTCATTGTGGTCAACCATCTAACTAGTAACTATCTGTCGAGATGAGAGTTTTGTATGGATACAATTCTAACACCTCATATTTAAGCGTATTCACAATAAAAATAAGTCTCGTCAACTTTATTAATGATACACTCACTTATTTTTGAGTCTCATTAACTTTATTATAAATGCACTTAAATGTGACGTGTTAGAATTATACCTATATAAGAAATTTGTTTCCATTTCCACATCTCCTCAATATTGTTTAGTATAAGAAATGCAGCAAGAATCATAACAAAAGCGCTGTTCCACACTAACTGCCCTGGAGATATTGGCATTAAGTTTGCACAAAGATCTGGATTTCACCTACAAATTTCAATTGAAAGCTGATTTAATGATCTTCACCAACTAAATATTATAGTCATTGTTATTAGAATCCCAAACTTTCTCACCCTTGAAAAACTTGTCCAAGTTGATCTCCAACTCCAAATGAGCGTGGTCGTATGATTCATATCCAAATTAATTAAAACGCTCAAGCCCTATGTATCCTAAATTAAATATAATACCTCAAGTTTCACAGTTCTTGCCGCATTTCTGATGCCAGGATCAACAAGAAATTAGAGTGTGCATATCATATTAATATGTTATTTATTTGAACCCCTCTAACAAACATCTTCATCCAAGGCATTTGTAACAAATAACAATTGTGATGACTAACATCTAAACAAAATGTGCAACAATGTGTAACACTAGTGAAGCAGAAAAAAAAAATGTAAATAATGTATCTTTAAATTTCACAGTTTATATATGTAAAGAAGCTATGGTTAGCATACTTTAGAAGGTTGCAAGAGGCAGAGGAAAGGAACAACAAAAATGAATGTACTCAATTTGAGGTGTGTGTATCTGCATTAAGTTTTACTATATTTTGTAAAAACTTGAATTCTAAACTTCCCAATCTTTCTCTTGACCTTTATTTCCTTCTATCACTATCTTCCAAAATCTCTCTGCCTCCAAATTAGCGTGATTAAGGGATAAGCATCTTATTAAGTCTTTAATCTGGCTTGCTACCTTTTGCTTCGATCGGCCATGAACCTAGACATGAACCCGAAGAGTATGATCCAAGGGTTAATGATCACTCACTCACTTACTCGCTCTAAAAGAAATCTCCCTTTAAAAAATCTTAATCCGGTTAACAAAAATAATCGTTTCCAGAGTGCAGTCATTCATTTAGATTCTAGCCATTGAAACCATTGTATTTTAATTTTAAAAGTGACATTATGTTATAAAAGTTATCTAAGAGAGAAGACCATGTTACACTAACTGCAGATGATCTTGATAATAACAAGCATATATAATAACCTCATGGAAATTCTAGGAATTCCATGTCACATCAGTGTGACTACTTGCCTAAATGTCCATCAATAAGTGCTTTAGGAAGGCACTAGCTGATAAATTTGGGGACCAAAATCACTTAAGGCCCACTATGCTGATTGATTACTTACCAGCATATTAATTGAAATCTTAACATACTGATTTGAAAATTTATTACTGATGCATAGTACCAAGTCAATAAAACTTCAGCTAGTCACAAGTGAGGAGTTGACATAGATATGTTCATGCGACTCAGTTACTCCATTTTTATTTGACTAGGGAGGTTGTGTAACAAAATGTAGAAATGTTTGACATATACCATAACAAAACAATACACTGCTACACAAACAGAAATTACCCTTTAGCATTAACTTCTAGGTGGATGATAATGAGTGAACTGTGTTAAACTATGACATGAAATTTTCTTATTTTTTTAAAAGTAATCTGAAATTTTATTTCCAGCAAAAGATAAATGATACAAAGAAGAACCGTGTTAAAAAGAAACACAATCTTTCACCAAAACAGGATTAATGGGAGGGGGGAAGTCTATCCTCCAAAATAGCAACCAGACAAGAATTATACTCCATCTCCTAAGTAACAACCTTTTAGTGAAATTAAAGCAAAGCAGGAGACACAATTTCTCATTTTCAGATGTGAAGTAGTTGAAGCAGTAACTAGCGCATCTAGGGACGAACATAGGTTGGGTCGGGTCGGACCGACCATGTTTTGTATCCAACCCGAATTTAGTGAGTCAGGTTGGGTCAAGTCAAATTTTATTTTTTTTAGTGGGTACTCGTTAGACCCGCGACCCGTTTCGGTCGGGTCAGGTCGGATTGGCGGGTGACCCATCATTTTTTTAAAAAGAAATCAATTTTTTATAACATAAAATGATCTCAGGCAAAAAAAAATCTAATAACAAAAAGAATTTTTTTTGTTTTTTAATATATATATATAATAATAAAAATAATAAAATAAAATGGCGGATCGATAGGTCGGCAGGTCGGATCGATTTTGACAAGTTGGACCCAGCACCCGACCCAACACAAATGATGGGTCAAGCGGGTTCGACTCGCCGACCCGACCTAACCCAACCCAATCCAAAGGGAGTCAAGTCGGCAGGTCAGACAGACCCACTGAACACCCCTAAGCGCATCATTCAATTGCCAATTTATTAATGCTAGTGAGAGAGGGGGAGGTTTGGATTTGGATTCGAGGAAGGGTATTATAGCAACTCAACTTGGTAATTCTTGGACAACATTATGTGGGATTTATTATGGGCCTCACTTTGAAATTGATTCTCTTAGGGTTGTCAAAATAGCATTACTCTTTCAATCTTTTAGAGTAAGGATCTCACTTTAGAGATATATTACACAAGTATGAGTATGGTACCGATACCGGGCATGCATACGGGTATGAGATATAATTTTTTTTTAAAATCAGGGGTATGGGTATGCCCCCAAATATATATAATTACATATAATAAAAAAATCACGTATATGTTCAATCTAAAATCAGCACCATGAGAAAAAACCAAAATCATGTTTCTTCATTTCTTTCTCAAAAATAAATAACAGAAGATAAGAGAAACTAGAGCTATCGAAGACAAGGTCGCGCCAGAGACAATGGCGTAGATTAAAAAAAGAGGTATAGAGGATTGAAGGAGGAGTTAAGATATTACACTTTTTATTAAGGTTTGATTAATAAAGTGAAATTTAAAAAAAAAATCACTCAAAACGACGTAATTTTGGTCATTTAACGTACGTGCAGCATACTGTACCCGGTTGTACCCAACTACATCTAGTCGTTCCAGAACTGTACAGTGTATAAGTTCCTTATATACAAGTATGTGCTACACTAAGCTATTGTAAGCTGAAGTAACTAACTCAACAAACATTTAACCACTATAGCTAACTCTAGTTAAATTACAGTTATGGAATGGTTAATTTACGGGTGTATTGTAAGTTTGTAACTAAATGTATCCACGGACACCAAGCAAAGGATCTAATGTCAAAGGAAAACATTGCGCACACGCATTTACATTCAATGAAGTTAGACCTCATACATAATTACTCAGTTGAAAATTGATTGACTATTCTAAAATACTCTCTTTGTTTCGTTTAAACTATTTAATTTTTATATTTTATGGTTTCAAAATATTTGTCAATTTATAATATTTAGGTATAATTATTTCTTTTTTAATTGTACCCTCTCATTGTAGTAAAACATTTATTAGTATGGTAAAAGTAAAGAGAATAATAATTATATTAGAAATGAAAATTTGATTTATATATAAGAATAATTTGACCAATTCATACTATTTTATGCATTTACCAAAATATTTTATGGGAGGAAAACTATGAGAGGGTCTAGATTGGAGGCTTTGGGTTCTGTTCCTAAATTCTTAACAATTAAGAGCCTTAACCAAGGCCCTTCAGATGACGCCATCTTTGTAACCCAGCCTTAACCCAAGTCCTAACTAGTCTATATCTTATTTTATGAGATTTTGTCCGGGTGCAACAAAGGAAACCTTGGCTCTTCCACCAATTTAGGTTTGCATAATATAAAAGCAGAAAAAAAAAAAACCTTTTTTGTTTTATCCTATTTACCATGAAAACAGAAAAACCCTAATGGTAACATGACCTATAAGCAATTTGTTTGTCATATATTACGTTTCTCATAGGTTAAATTCAAACGAGAAAGATTATTATTTCTATTGTGTGCTTGAGATTTTTTTGCTGCATATACATGCCTTTCCTAACATAGATGTCACGAGATCGAGCTCATCGCCGTGGTCGGAGTTGGTCGCTAGTGAGATCCTCCCTTCTCCCTTTCCTCTCTCTTTCTTTCCATGCCTTTGTTGGCATTTTCTTGTTTCTTTTGCAATCCAAGTTTTGGAACTTGGTTATGAAACAAATAAGCATTTTTAATTGAAAAAAAAAATACAAAGTAACATTAAGGTACTTTAGTTGATAAAAAAGGGCCCAAAGATAAGATAAAAGAGGTGGTCTAATAGGAGTTAAGGAAAATCAATAAGGGTTATCCCCTTGATCTTTGTGCTTCCCATTTTTTTATGATTTGTTTTTATTTCTTCTAAATAAATCATAATAATGATATTAGAAGGTGCATTTAAAAAAAATTAACCCTTTTTTACTAGGATAATATGTTAACAAAATCGAATGAGCTGTTGTATAGAATATAACCTATTTTTTTTATTTTGATAATATAATCTATTTTATTATTATCTATTCATAACATACAATTATGAAATTTATTCCCCCACCAATTATAACAAAGTCCAGATACCAAAAAAATATATATATTCATATTTATTTACCAAAAAAAATATCTACACTTTTATTTTTTGCCTTTGAATAAGATATTAAATTCATATTTTATGAATAAAAATTAGTATTAATAATTTTAAACTTTTTATATGGTTTTTTTTGTTTGATATGGACTTGTTGATCAAAATTTGGGAAATCTAACCAATTAACATATTTACTATTATGAATGATATTTGACATTTATAAAAATAAAATAAAAAATTAAGTATTATTCATAGGAGTTGAGTTGGTAGATTGATTTGTTAGGTTTTTAAAACATTCTCTAAACTTTTTATACTGTTGATAGATATAATTTTGTGTAATAAGAGATAATTCAAGACCAACCAAGCCCGTAAATGATTGAGTATCTTAAATATTTAGTCAAAATTTTGATTCATGGCCATATGTATAAAAATGATTTTACTATGAGAGATATATTTACTTTATTAATCTCAAAATCTAGTCGGAGAATATGCACTTCAATAATAGAAAAAAAAAAAATAACAGATGGAGTAACTCAAGACATCTAATCTTAAATAATTGATGTGGAATCTACCTAAATTTTAAACAAAACCAAAACAATATCATTTGGAAAGAAAAACAAAAAAAAAAACATTTATCTAATTTAATTTTGTCATTTTTCGTAGCCGAGTTGACTCAACAAGAAGCAGCTCCGAGTCGTGCACACTGGCTCACTCCCCTCGCAGTTTCTGATCCTCTCACTGTTCATCCTCTTCTTCTTCAACCTCCCTTCACCCAATGATCCACCAACCCATTTCAACCCACAACGCCAAAACCTTTTGATTTCTCCCCCAAATTCCCAGTCCCAATCCCATTCCCCCCCCCCCGGAAA